>CM049860.1:14328706-14747579 GCA_027422415.1 Schizothorax lantsangensis
ACGGCAAGCAAGCTCAGTCTGAAGATCCTGATTCAACCCCTTCCTGTAGTGCACCTTTAAGGGATCCTCTGTCCATGTTGTCTGTGCGGCGAGTGTGCGAAAAGCAAGGGCATATTCGGCTGCTGATCTTCTTCCCTGTGATAACGTCATGAGAAGTTCATCTGGGCTCCTCCCGTCCTTGGGATGATCGAACACCTCTCGAAAGCGTTGTTGAAATTCCTCAAATGTGCGAAACGGGGACCTGCCGCCTCTCCAGATCGCTGTCATCCATTCCAGCGCTCCTCCGGTAAGCAGAGAGCAAACGAAAGAGATCTTTCCCTCCTCGGTGGCATACAGAGCAGGCTGTTGGTTTACAAACAGGGTGCATTGAAGGAGAAAACCTCTGCAGTGAGTGGGGTTACCATCATACTTATCCGGAAACGCTAATCTGGGATTCACGCTGGTGGAGTGAATCGGTAGGACAGCCATGTTACCACTGGGTTGCGGAGCCGGAACTGTGGATGCAGGTATTTGCAAGTTCTGAAGAGTTTTCACCAGCTCCTCGGTAAGAGAGGTAAGTTTCTGAAGCTGTTGGTGGTGAACAGCCAATTGCTGTGCTTGTGATGATACCTCTGATGATAGCTGATAGATAGCTGCTGGATCGTGTCTTGGCGAAGTCTTCTGTAATGATTCACTACCAGATCCGGATCCATTTGCAGCTTTTTTGAAAAACACAGAGTAGTTCACAGGTAAACTCACTGAGCAGGTAATTCAGGGAAATGACAGAAACGGTATCGTGAAACAGTTCAGAGGTCGAGGCAGGCGGCTATCCAGAGCAGTAGTCAGTGTTCAGAGCGGGGGTCAATAAGGTAGGCGGCAATCCAACAGAGAAACTAGAAACAGGCAAGGTCACAACGAAAGGCAGTCCAGAAATATAACAATAACGCTCAGAAATGTCAGCTAGGCAAAACAAGACTTCGCACTGAACCAGCATTGGGTGGCTGGTTAAATAGTCCAGGTAATGAGCTACAGGTGTTGCTGATGATCAGTGCCATGTACGGGGCTGCTGGGAATTGTAGTTAAACTAATATTCGGGTGACGGTTCCCGTCGACGACCCGAAGAGGGAGCCGTAGGAGCGCTCTGTGTGACAGTAGGTAGGTAGGTAGGTAGGTAGGTAGCTATTTTATTGTCATTCAACTGTACATACAGAGTGCACATATGAACGAAATTTCGTTCCACTGGCTCATAAGTACTACACCAACTAAACATAAACATGTACCACCAATCAGTATACAATTATAAATATAATAAAAGCTACAACAGCATACATTTCAATAAAAAAAAAAAATAAAATAATAATAAATATATATATATACAAACACTAAAAGAATGACAGCTGCATATAGACATTAAAAGATGCACACAGTAATTTGCGGTATCTAAAACAAAATAACTGAACTTATTAAATAGCAGCATATAAGTACAATTATTACACATCGCAAAAAGTGCTGTTATTTCAATGTCTCCATTACATTTAAAAAAAAAAAAAAAAAAAACACACTACTAAATGATTCAGTGAGATAAAATGGTTAAGAGGTCATTTTAAATTCAAAAGTCTGATAGCTTGTAGAAAAAAGCTATTACAGAACCTTACTGTTCTGCACCGAATGATGCGAAACCTTTTTCCAGAAGGCAGCAGTGTAAACAGTCCATAATGAGGATGGGTGGGGTCTTTTACAGTGTTTTGAGCATGAGACAAACAGCGATTATGTGCGAGGTCCTGGATGGAAGGCAGTGAAGAGCCAATAATCTTTTCCGCTGTCCTCACCACTCTTTGTACAGACCTCCAACCAGAGGCTTTACAGTCCCTAGACCATACAGAGATGCAGCTGGTCAATATGCTCTCTATAATACCTTTGTAGACAGTACTGAGGATAGGAGAGGGAAAGTGTGCTCTTCTCATCCGACGCAGACAAAAAAGACGTTGCTGTGCTCTCTTCATTAAAGAGGTGATGTTGGCGGTCCATGTCAAACTATCTGTGATCTGCACCCCCAAAAACTTGACACTACTGACTACTTCCACCACCGTGTTATTGATGATAAGTGGTGTGTGCCTGTGTTGCTTTTTCCTGAAATCAACAATGATCTCCTTTGTTTTCTCGACATTCAGGAGCAAGATATTTGTATTGCACCAGTCCACAAGCTGTCTCACCTCCTCCCTATAGGCCTGTTCGTTGTCCTCCTGAATGAGGCCCACCACTGTCGTGTCACGGCACCTGGCACGTAGTGTTGTTTTTGGCGGCCTGTTTTCATTTTAGTTTTAGTCTAGTCTTTGTGTGAAGCTCTCATTTTAGTTTTTATTAGTTTTAGTCACGTTCATACTCTTTTTAGTCTAGTCAAGTTTTAGTCAACGAAAAGTCTGAGCATTTTAGTCTAGTTTTAGTCAGAATTATCCATGACTATTTTCGTCTAGTTTTAGTCGACGAAAACTGATGACTATTTTCGTCTAGTTTTAGTCGACGAAAACTGATGACTATTTTCGTCTAGTTTTAGTCAATGAAAATTGTATTTTAGTCTCTTTTTAGTAATGCAATTCAATTTAACCCAGTCAATATAGTATAAGTACCTAGCAGTACAGACGAAACCAAAATTAGCCAAACCCATTTCAAACAAGGTTATCTTATTATATTATTGTTACCTTATAGACTTAAGAATACATCCAAAGACACTCTGATTTGAATTTACAACATTTATTTTACCAACCAAACATGTTAGAAGTACACACACATAAATTTAAATAAATAAAAACAATAAATAAAATATCATCACATGACAATGCCAGAAAAAAAAATATATAACGTTACATTCAAGTTTAACAAAGAGAAACAAGGTGCTTGAATGCTCGAGCTACAATAACATACTAAAAAGTGCAAATAAAATGTGTGTCTGTTACTTGTATTGCTTGTAAACTGAAGCCGGTCATCGGTCCCTTTCTCTGTCAGACTTAACTTTGTTTGTTGTTATCTTCTAAATAATGCCGCGAGTGGAGCTTGAGGAAGTGACGTCGCCTGCGTCTGCGCAGAGTGTTGCCAAGTCCCCAAATATTTAGAGCCTGGAACATTACCGGGAAACCCCCCTCGAAATGCGATTGGGCTAGTTTGGAGTAGCAATTGGGCGGGTTTTGTTGCGAAAACCTGGCAACCCTGACAGCCCCTGAAGTAACATGAAACAGAAATACTGCAAAATAATAACGCGACTAAACGAGATGAAATAACGTTATAACATTTCGTTTCGTCTCGTTTTCGTCAACGAAAATGAAGAGACATTTTAGCATAGTTTTTATTTTGTAAACCACATTTAGTCTCGTTTTTATTCGTCAACGATATTGCATTATACATTTAATTATTGTCATCGTCACATGACCAGCATTTACGTCTCGTCTCGTCTCGTTTTCGTCACGTGATAAAGGTTCGTTGACGACGATATTTCGTCATAATTTTCGTTGACGAAAGCAACACTACTGGCACGGCAGTCATGGGTCATCATAGTAAACAGTAATGGGCTCAGGACGCAGCCCTGAGGGGAGCCGGTGCTCAGAGAGATGACACTTGAGGTGTGATTTCCAACCCTCACAAACTGAGGTCTCTCTGTTAAAAAATCCAGTAGCCAGTTACACAAGGGAGTACCAAGGCCCAAAGGTCCCAGTTTGCTTACCAAATGCTGGGGCATAATCGTATTGAATGCCGAGCTAAATCCACAAATAGCATACGCACGTGAGTGTTTTTCTTCTCCAGATGGGGCCAGGCTCAGATGAAGTACAGAGGATATAGGTTGGGTCGGTAGGCAAACTGGAAAGGATCAAAGATAGGAGGGAGTCTCTGAAAGATGTAGTCCTTCACCAGCCTCTCGAAGCACTTCATCATTATAGGCGTGAGTGCAACGGACGATAATCATTGAAGCATTTTATTGTGGATTTTTTTGGGCACTGGTATTATAATAGCAGTCTTAAAACATGATGGAACAACAGCCTGATCCAGTGAGATGTTAAAAATATCTGTAAGTACAGGAGCCAACTGGTCAGCGCATTCCTTCAGCACCCGTCCTGGAATATTATCAGGACCCGCTGCCTTCTTGGCGTTAACTTTTTCCAGGGTCCTCCGGACGTCAGCTGTGTTAAGAGTTAGCACTCCTCATCTGGTTGAGGAACACTTTTTCTTGCAGGAATGTTATTCAGTGCTTCAAACCGTCCAAAATATGTATTAAGTTCATTAAGAAACTGTATATTGTCCTCACAGGATAGTGGAGTAGCTTTCCAGTCTGTGACAGTTTTATGCCCTGCCACATGTGCTTGGTATTTGTAGGATAGAGAAGAAACCCTGTATTTTCTGGCTGTAGGCCCGTTTTGCAGCCCTAATGGCCCGATTCAAGTTGGCTCTTGCTGTTCTGAGCACGACCATATCACCAGTTTTAAACGCAGCATTTCGTGCCTTTAGCATTGCACGTACCTCGCCCTCATCCAGGGCTTCTGATTTGCTCGTATAACGATATTCTTAGTGACACCTACATCCTCCGTACACTTCTGAATATACGCAGACACAGATGCAGCATACTCCTCCACATTGATATGTTGATTAACAGTCGCAGCCTCCCTGAACATATCCTAGTCAGTATGGTCAAAACAGTCCTGCAATGCTGACATGCCCCCTCAGGCCAGACCCTCACCTGCTGAACAGTTGCTGGATCAGGCTGCTCTGAACTGCGCGTGAACAAACATGGCGGCGCCCATCTCACGTTACAGATCATGATCAAGATAATTTATAAAGGTGTTTAAACCACAAAAACACACTGATTTACACATATTTGTGAATCGGAATATCAGATTGTCCATGACATGGTAAGCAAGTTTGTGATAAATATTAAAAAAGGAAAAACTAAATAAAAGCGATCCATCTGTCATACATGTTATTGTGGCCGCGGTGTGTCACGTGACAATCATGACGCGTTGCTATGGAAACAGTAAGGGCAAACGTTCTAAAATAACGATCGCCTTTAAAAAACTCACTCTGGGGGGACCGCTAGAATATTTTAAACTCACCACTGAAAGGGTTAATCACAGACCGATCTCGAATCTCCCTTTTCTGGCAAAGATACTAGAAAGATACTAGAGCTGACAAAAATGTAAAAACTGTAACTTGAATGCAATGTAAGTCGCTTTGGATAAAAGCGTCTGCTAAATGCATAAATGTAAATGTAAACGTAAATGTAAAAGGTAGGGGTGACCCCGAATAGTCGACGATTCGATGCTTCGATAGGAGGAGCCCGATTCGACTCCCAATCTCACAGTCGAATATTCGCGGGGTGTGTTATGATCATGCCATTTTGGCTATATGGGGGTGCTCAAATGTCTGATTTCACATAGAACTACCGGTTTTCTCCCAATAAGTTAATATACAGCATAATATGAAAATGCTGTAAATAAGAATCTAAAAAGAAGAAGCTTTAAATAAATATTTTAACGTGCTGAATAAATCCAACCACCCCTATAGATTTAAGTTTCACTTTTGATGATCTGTGACGACAGAAAAGCGGCAGGGATTTATATCTTTAACAAGATTCAAACTGACACAGGCAGAGTGAAAGACTGGATTTTTGCGATCAGTTTGGTTACAAGTGATTTCAAAACATTTCAGCTGGTTTATATGTATATCGTGTATATATTCTTTATCTCGTATAAGATGCATTTGGTTGAGTTGAGCTGCAGTAAGCACTTCATTGTACTACGTGATTATCTCTTCAGTGCGCAGCGCGAGCAGGACAAACAACAATGCAGAATATTAATAACTATGACTGGGACTGTCATATACATAACATTATAATGAGAACACTATTATAATAAAACGCTGTGAATTTTTAGAGTTTAGTTGTAGTGTTTCTGCAGCCACGCAGACACGTTCGCTTATGCATTCGGAGCATTTTGTGCAGATAGCCTATAAGTCATAATATAACGTTATGTTGTATAAATAACGAAGCGTATTCTATATGAGATAAATGATGAGTTAAATCCCATTGATTAAAAACCTGCTATCAAATGCTTCATTCTACTGGTCATCTTCAGCGCGCGCAGCTCAAAACAGAAATGCAGAACATTAATAACTATGACTGGGACTGTCATATACATAACATTATAATGAGAACACTATTATAATAAAACGCTGTGAATTTTTAGTTTAGTTGTAGTGTTTCTGCACGTTGTTGCGTGGAGAACACGTCCATAAAAGGAGTTCATTCAGAGCCGCGCAGACACGTTCACGCATTCAGGGCATTTTGTGCAGATAGCCTATAAGTCGTAAATATTAACGTTATGTTGTATAAATAACGAAGCATATTCTATATGAGATAAATGAGTTAAATCCCATTGATTACAAACCTGCTATCATATGCTTCATTCTGGTCATTTTCAGCATGCGCAGCTCAAAACAGAAATGCAAAACATTAATAACTGTCTGTCATATAGGCTACATAACGTTATAATGAGAGCACTATTGTAAAAAAAAAAAATTTGTGAATTCTTAGAGTTTCACTGACGTTTAATGTTAACTATCTTTTAATCAAAACATAAAACATTATTTACCCCATTTGTATCTGGCGTCAGTTATACATTTTCCCTGTGTGTTAAGTCAGTAATTATGACTGTGTCTGACTTGACTCGTGGTAATGTATTTTGACCACGCCCCCAAACATATGATTCGACTGACTATCGGCAAGATTCGAAAATTCCGATTCGCCTATGAAAATCCTTAGTCGGGGACACCCCTAGTAAAAGGTAGTATCCTCACAATTATATTCCTTCTTAGAGAAAAATGGTATCTGTGAGGATTTCCAGTCAGGATTTAGACCGTTTCAAAGTACTGAGACTGCTCTCATTAGAGTTACAAATGACCTGCTCTTATCATCTGATCGTGGTTGTATCTCTTTATTAGTGCTACTGGATCTTAGCACTGCGTTCGACACTATCGACCACAACATTCTTTTGAATAGACTAGAAAACTTTGTTGGCATTAGTGGAAGTGCATTAGCATGGTTCAAATCGTACTTATCTGACCGCCATCAATTTGTAGCAGTGAATGAAGAGGTATCATATCGATCACAAGTGCAGTATGGAGTACATCAAGGCTCAGTATTAGGGCCGTTACTTTTCACGCTTTACATGTTACCATTAGGAAATATCATCAGGAAACACGGTGTTAGCTTTCACTGTTATGCTGATGATACTCAGCTCTATATTTCTTCACATCCCAGCGAAACACACCAAATTCTGAAACTAACGGAATGCATAGTCGATATAAAAAAACTGGATGACAAGTAATTTCTTACTGCTAAATTCTGAAAAAACAGAGGTGTTAATTATCGGACCTAAAACCGCCACATGTAATAACTTAGAACACTGTTCGTCATCAGTTAGGAACCTAGGTGTGATAGCAATCTTTTCTTTGACAGCCATGTTTCTAGCATTTGTAAAACTGCATTTTTTCATCTTAAAAATATATCTAAATTGAGACCTATGCTCTCAAAGTCAAATGCAGAAATGTTAATTCATGCATTTATGACCTCAAGGTTAGATTATTGTATTATTTCGACACATTATTTCCCCATCTAAATACTGTAAAGCTGATATAAAGCCACCCAGCTTTGTATCAAGCTGATGTAAAGCTGCTTTGACACAATTTGCATTGTTAAACGCACTATACAAATAATAGTGACTTGACTTGATTTGACAGACTTGTTATAGCACTTGCATATCATTGCTATTTTGTTGACTTTGGTTGCTTCCATTGTCCTCATTTGTAAGTTGCTTTGGATAAAAGCATCTGCTAAATGATTAAATGTAAATGTAAATGTAAATGTAACATCAATAACAATCCTTTCTGAGGGAGAAAGTACAACTGTGCCAAGTAGTTCATTATAGTTGACACAATTGACCATTCGCAAAGACCCTCCCTTCTTAGTTACTGTTTCTATCCCCAACAAACAATGCAGCTCTCACATTACACATCATGTTCTCAAGCAGTGAAAAATACATCGCAGAGCAAAGTGGAAACTGACAACGTGCAGACAGACAATACAGAGCAGGTTACTTCTGATATGAAACAAGGTCTCAGGACTCTCAGCCTTCAAATTGTCATTTTTAAAGAAATTCAAACAATGAATACCATTTTGTGGCTTTTCAATGTGTTGTGACAGATCACTGTATTGCCTCAGTCCAAACACGTGAACCGATCGTCTTTTCATATTTACATAAAGCACAAAATGACATAAATAAACATCAGAAAGTCAAGTCAAGTCACCTTTATTTATATAGCGCTTTTAACAATACAAATTGTGTCAAAGCAACTGCACAATATCAAAATAGGAAAACAGTGTGTCAATAATGTAAATGACAAGATTAAACACTCAATTTTCAGTTAAAGGCATTTCATTATTGAATTCAGTGATCAGCATCGTCCAGCTCAGTTCAGTTCAAAAAGTTTCTGTTCAATCAAGTCGACGATATCGCTGGAAATGAAGTGTCCCCAACTAAGCAAGCCAGAGGCGACAGCGGCAAGGAACCAAAACTCCATAGGTGACAGAACGGAGAAAAAAAAACCTTGGGAGAAACCAGGCTCAGTCGGGGGGCCATTTCTCCTCTGGCCAGATGACCCAGCAGTTCAATTCCAACTGCTGCAAAGTCAGATTGTAAGGGCTCAACTAGTTCCAGTGGTCTTTTCCTGATGGCTGTCTAGGTGACGGGGTCCTCACTGGGGATCTGTCTCTGGGGCTCATCTAGGTGTCCTGGTCTCCGCTGACGTTCAGGGCTGTAGAGGTCGTCTCTAGGTGCTGATCCACCATCTGATCTGGATACGGACTGGATCTGGTGACTGCAGTGACCTCGGAATAAGAAAGAAACAGACTAAGATTAGCGTAGATGTCAATCTTCTTACGATGTAACAAGTACATTGTGTGTTATGGGAAGTGTTCCCGGTTCCGGTTGACCTAATTAATGCAGCTTAACAATCCTTTAACAGATTTGAATATTAGAAGTGTATTAGTGTGTTGTGTAAGCCAGGTTAAAGAGATGGGTCTTTAATCTAGATTTAAACTGACAGAGTGTGTCTGCCTCCCGAACAGTGTTTGGTAGATTGTTACAGAGTTGGGCGCTAAATAGGAAAAAGATCTGCCGCCCGCAGTTGATTTTGATATTCTAGGTATTATCAAATGGCCAGAGTTTTGAGAACGCAGCGGCCGTGGAGGACTATAATGCGATAAGAGCTCACTCAAGTACTGAGGAGCTAAACCATTCAGGGCTTTATAAGTAATTAACAAGATTTTAAAATCTATACGATGTTTAGTAGGGAGCCAGTGCAGTGTTGACAGAACCGGGCTAATGTGGTCATACTTCCTGGTTCTAGTAAGAACTCTAGCTGCTGCATTTTGAACCATCTGTAGTTTGTTTATTAAGCATGCAGAACAACCACCCAATAAAGCATTACAATAATCTAACCTTGAGGTCATAAACGTATGAATTAATATTTCTGCATTTGACATTGAGAGCATAGGTCTCAGTTTAGATATATTTTTAAGATGAAAAAATGCAGTTTTACAAATGCTAGAAACATGGCTGTCAAAGGAGAGATTGCTATCAAATAACACACCTAGGTTCCTGCCTAATGACGAAGAATTGACAGAGCAGCCATCAAGTGTTAGACAGTGTTCTAGGTTATTACTTGTGGGGGTTTTAGGTCTGATAATTAACACCTCTGTTTTTCAGAATTTAGCAGTAAGAAATTACTCGTCATCCAGTTTTTTATATTGACTGTGCATTCCATAAGTTTCTCAATTTTGTGTGTTTCACCGGGCCGTGAAGAAATATAGAGCTGAGTATCATCAGCATAACAGTGAAAGCTAACCCTGTGTTTCCTAATGATATTTCCAAAGGGGAACATATAAAGCGTGAAAAGTAACGGCCCTAGTACTGAGCCTTGAGGTACTCCATACTGCACTTGTGATTGATATGATACCTCTTCATTCACTGCTACGAATTGATGGCAGTCAGATAAGTACAATTTGAACCATGCTAATGCACTTACACTAATGCCAACAAAGTTTTCTAGTCTATTCAAAAGAATGTTGTGATCGATAGTGTCACTAATAGAGAGATACAACCACGATCAGATGATAAGAGCAGGTCATTTGCAGTCTCATTCTAATGAGAGCAGTCTCAGTACTATGAGATGGTCTAAATCCTGACTGGAAATCCTCACAGATATAATTTTTCTCTAAGAAGGAATATAATTGTGAGGATACAACTTTTTCTAGTATCTTTGACAGAAAAGGGAGATTCGAGATCGGTCTGTAATTAACTAGATCTTTGGGGTCAAGTTGTGTTTTTTTAATGAGAGGCTTAATAACAGCCAATTTAAAGTTTTTGGGGACATATCCTAATGACAAAGACGAATTAATAATAGCCAAAAGAGGATCTATGACTTCTGGAAGCACCTCTTTTAATAGTTTAGATGGAATAGGGTCTAACATACATGTTGTTGGTTTAGATGATTTAACAAGTTTATACAATTCTTCCTCTCCTATAGTAGAGAATGAATGGAATTGTTCCTCAGGGGATCTATAGTGCACTATTTGATGTGATACTGTAGCTGACGGCTGCATGGTTACAATTTGATCTCTAATAGTATCAATTTTGGAAGTAAAATAGTTCATAAAGTCATTACTGCTGTGCTGTTGGGAAATGTCAACACCTGTTGATGCTTTATTTTTTGTTAATTTTGCCACTGTATTGAATAAATACCTGGGGTTATGTTTGTTTTCTTCTAAAAGAGATGAAAAGTAATCAGATCTAGCAGTTTTTAAAGCTTTTCTGTAGGATAGGGTACTTTCCCGCCAAGCAATACGAAATACCTCTAGTTTCGTTTTCCTCCAGCTGCGCTCCATTTTCCAGGCTGCTCTCTTTAGGGTGCGAGTGTGCTCATTATACCACGGTGTTGGACTCTTTTCCTTAATCTTCCTTAAGCGTAAAGGAGCAACCGTATCTAAAGTGCTAGAAAAGAAAGAGTCCATAGTTTCTGTTACATCATCAAGTTGTTCTGAACTGTTGGATATGCTGAGGAATTGAGATAAATCAGGAAGATTACTTACAAAGCAGTCTTTTGTGGTAGAAGTGATGGTTCTACCATATTTGTCAGAAGGAGTTGAATTTACAGCTTTAACTATATGGAGTTTACACAAGACTAGATAATGATCTGATATAGCATCGCTTTGCTGCAGAATTTCAACACCATTAACATCAATTCCATGTGACAGTATTAAATCTAGAGTATGATTTCGACTATGAGTAGGTCCTGAAACGTGTTGTCTAACCCCAATAGAGTTCAGAATGTCTATGAATGCTGATACTAATGCATCTTTTTCATTATCAACGTGGATATTAAAATCACCCACAATTAAGACTTTATCTGCAGCCAGCACTAACTCTGATAGAAAATCAGCAAATTCTTTAATAAAGTCTGTATGGTGCCCTGGTGGCCTGTATACAGTAGCCAGTACAAACATCACGGGGGATTTATCATTAATACTTTTTTTCTCTAGATAATGTTATATGAAGCACCATTACTTCAAAGGAGTTATACTTAAAGCCTGTCTTCTGAGAAATACTTAGAATATTGTTATAAATTGTAGCAACACCTCCCCCTTTGCCTTTTGGACGTGGCTCTTTTTTGTAACAGTAATCTTGGGGGGTAGACTCGTTTAAAATAATGTATTCATCTGGTTTTAGCCATGTTTCTGTCAAACAGAGCAAATCTAGGTTATGATCATTAATCAAATCATTTACAAAAAGTGCTTTTGTAGAAAGGGACCTGATATTCATTAAGCCAAGTTTTATCAATTGTTTCTGTGTATTGTAAACATTTTTTATTTGTTGAACATCAATTAAATGGTTACTCATAAATTGGTTTTGACGTTTTCTGTATTTTCTAGTTCGGGAACAGACACAGTCTCTATAGTGTGATATCTAGGTGAAGGAGTCTCTATGTGCTGAGAATTAACTGACTTTTGTGATGTGATGCGGCTAGCAGACGGTCGGTTTAGCCAGTCTGTCTGCTTCCTGACCTGGGCCCCAGTTAGTCAAGTATGAACTCTAAGACTATGTGCCATATTTCTAGAGAGAAGAGCGGCACCACCCCAGGAGGGATGAACACCATCTCTTTTCAACAGGTCAGGTCTGCCCCAAAAACTCGTCCAATTGTCTATAAAGCCTATGTTGTTTTGCGGGCACCACTTAGACATCTAGCCATTGAGTGACGACAGTCTGCTATGAATCTCATCACCCTGGTAAGCAGGGAGGGGGCCAGAGCATATTACAGTGTCTGACATCGTACTTGAAAGTTCACACACCTCTTTAACATTATTTTTAGTGATCTCCGACTGGCGAAGTCAAACATCATTAGCGCCGGCGTGGATAACAATCTTACTGAATTTACGTTTAGCATTAGCCAGCACTTTTAAATTTGCCAAGATGTCAGGCGCTCTGGCTCCCGGTAAACAATGGACTATGGTGGCTGGTGTCTCTATTTTCACGTTACGTACAATAGAATCGCCAATAACTAGAGCACTTTCACCAGGTTTCTCAGTGGGTGCGTCACTGAGTGGGGAGAACCTGTTTGATGTTCTGATCGGAACGGAAGAGCAGTGTTTTGACCCGCGACTATGCCGCACACTGTCACCCAGTTGCCCTGCTGCACAGGCTCTAATGCCGGAACCGAACAATGTACATGAGTCCCTGAGCTAGTCACATCCAAAGCAGTATCTACAGCCCTCACATTCTTACTGTCCTCAACTAAAGTTTGGATGTGTATCTCTAGTTCTAAAACCTTCTCTGTCAACCTAACTATTTCCCTGCATTTATCACATGTGAATCCCTCATTGCCGACAGAGATAGATAAACTGTACATGTGGCAAACTGTGCAAATAACAATAGCAGGAGAAGAAGCCATTACTCACCGTGATTGATGAATGATACCAACTTAACTTACGACTTACCACTGTTGTTTGATGAACTTGTGAAAAACGGAGCGAGAGAGAAATGAAAACGGAGCGAGAAAAAAGAAAACAATAATAGGCGCGAATAGAACCGCGAGTGACAAGCTAACCGGCTAACGAATGCTAACGCACTGCACTCGCGGTTTTAGAAGCGAGCGATCAAATTAGTTTGATAGATAATACCAGAAATATGGTGGGAATTAAGTTATATATTATCACTTTAAACAACAGAGAGTGAAAGTAAGGTAAAGATTCAATAAAAAAAAGTGGAGCTACAATCACAAACCTCACAGCAGAAAGTATTTTATGTCAACCGCAGAACACACCATTTTTCAAGTTTAAGTCCACCAAAGTTAATCTACTCTCCTGTCTGATTTGTGGTAAAGGCTAGAAGGGATACAGCTGTGGCTACTGGGCATGTGCATTTACATATTTTTTGAGCCAACAATATAATGTGAAACCTATGAAAATGGTTTAAAAAAGCACATGGCGCCATAGTTTCATCACTTCACAGTGTTGCTGTTACGGAGCCGACGAGACGAGAGACGTGCGGATCCATATGCAAAGCTTTATTTTGAGACATGGTCAAAACACAGGCAGGGTCGGATAGTGGCAAACAGGTATAACACAGACAAGGCAGAGAGTAATCCTAGGGCAAGCGTGGGTCGACGATCGGCGAACAATATCCAACAGGGCAAGGCAGAGGGATAATCCAGGTACACAAGCAATAGTCCGAGAGAGGTGCAAACCTAGTCCGAATGGGAAGGCAAAGGGTTAATCCAGGAAACACGGGCAAGAATCAAAACACTAGAAAATACACAAGGCAAGGCAAAACTATGACTACTACAAAAGCCTCTGTAAGGTAGCTATCGGCTAGGGTAACGATATGTGCATACAATACTCTGCAGAGAGCAAGAGGAAGTCCAAGGTTTAGGTAAGCTGTGTAATCAGTGTAATCAGCTGTGCGTCGTCAGTGCAATGGATTATGGGAAATGTAGTCTTAGGTGACGTTCAACAGTTAGTGTAGTGCAAGAGTCCATGTGGTGAGCGAGTGACCTCTGGTGGCGAGTAAACGGAAGTGCATGGACCAGATTCGTGACAGTTGCAGTGACCATCTTTTTGCAGTAAAGGACCTGTCATAGTTTAATGAGTGGGAAGATGACATGAAGTGACGTGAGGTTAGCTGCAATGAAAACAGATGAGCGCACGTGCATATACAGCTCCCGATCGGGGCGAAGTTCACGGGATTTTGTCCACAGAATGATAAGAGCACACGTTTTAACATATTATTTTATTATTTCACACTCAGTATTTTAACTTAAGCACTGAAAGCCGTGACAGATTTTCTGGTACACAAAACAAGTACTTTAAAGGAATTCCTTAGCTTATTGCCGTTACTGTGGCAGCCAACAACAGCACAGCTTAACCCTCCGCACATTTTTT
Source organism: Schizothorax lantsangensis (assembly GCA_027422415.1). Lineage (NCBI taxonomy): Eukaryota > Metazoa > Chordata > Actinopteri > Cypriniformes > Cyprinidae > Schizothorax > Schizothorax lantsangensis. Next base: position 14,343,219 of record CM049860.1, read on the forward strand.
ATATTTAGTTATATTTAAAAAGTTTCAATTCAGTCAATCTTTTTTACCCTGTTTTAACATGGATTTCTATGGAGACCGGCCATAGATGCCAGGCAAGATGGAGGATAGCAGCGGCGGCACATAATATCCGTGTTATGATTGGTCAGATCGCCTGTCAATCAAGCTCTTTGCGAACGGTCAATTATTAGTCATTTCAAATCTAATGAAATATGTATTTAATTAATTGACAAAACAAATTTCATTATATGTCATAATAGATTTATTTAAAGATGTTAGTCCTGTCATTGTTTTTAAAATATCCCACACCTTCTTATTGTTGTTGGCCTTAAACTAATCTTCTAAACGCTGTCGATAAGATGCTTTAGATTACTTTAGTTTGATTTTTAGTGTTTTTTTTCTGCCTAAGTAATGTAAAGTTCTTGTTTTTAAAAGCTGCTTTCCCCTGATTCATAACTTCCTTAATATATTTGCTTACATATGATTATTTGGATAAATTATGATCTCTTTAGTAGGAATAACCAACTGTACGCAAAAGTTAATTTAATCATTTATCACCTCAGTCCTTTCATCTAGCGAACCTTCATGAAAGATTTACTAGTCTGTTCATTCAAAGCAAGCTCTCAATTCTTCTTTAGTTTCATTTGACCACAGCCTAATCGCTTTCTTTTCCGGTTTACCTCTTTTAAATTTAGTCTTATAAACTGGAATCATATGGACCACATTATGATCAGAGTTCAGTATCGGTGGTCTACACATAGGCATCCTTCACATTCACAAAGCATTTGTCAAGAATGTTGTTTTCTTCTTTCTGACTTTACATAATACCGGTAAAACAGATTCCATGTTGCAATGATTTAAGTATCCAAGCACTGTCACAGGTGCATCTGTGTAACTAATGTTGCCTTCACGTGCTATCGGAATTATCATAAATACGAGTTTTCTAATCGGAAATTGGACGTGAACGGCCTCTCAAGTCGTATTTACTACTGGGAAATTTGGAAATAATTTTGATACCAGAGTTTCCGAGTTGGGCAGGTCACAAACTTTAAACTTGGTGGAGGGGGCAACCATTGCTGCTGTCAATGCTGTTCTCACAACAACTACATCCCTTTGTCTTGTTGGTAAAGTAGTGTATTTATAGGCTAGATATGAATGATCATTTGAAGCATATTGTATGCTTTAGTCGTGGCCTAATGGATAGCGAGTTGGACTTGTAAGCGGAAGGTTGTGGGTTCGAATCTCAGGTCCGGCAGGGATTGTTGGTGAGGGGAGTATCCTCCTTCAATACCACGACTGAGGTGTCCTTGAGCAAAGCACCGAACCCCCAACTGCTCCCCGGGCGCTGTTACATGGCTGCCCACTGCTCCAGGTGTGTGTTCACTTAGGATGGGTTAAATGCAGAGAATACATTTCACTACTGGTTATATACTCTCTATGTAATTGTGTATGTGACAAATAAAAATAATCTTAATCTTTATAAGCAGTGAAGATACTTTCTGTATCTTGATATCTTATCATATTTTATATTTATTCTTTTTGTGATTGCTGCTCATGTCACCATGTTCTGCGGATTCCCCCTCCCGTACAGTCATGCTTATCTTAATATTTAATTCTACAGCATACTGTCATGCACATTCTCTTATACTTTATATTTTATATTCTGTGCTTTATATCTTATTTTTTATTCATTTTATTTTATGCATACTTCCCTTGTGTTGTATTCTACAATATTTGCACTGTCCATGGAGCGGACCTGATTCACATTTCACTGCTGGTTATACAATCTCTGTATAGTCATGTATGTGACAAATAAAACTTGAAACTTGAAACTTGAAACAAAGGTGAATCCAGGTACCTCAAAAAGAGAGTTAGGTATTGCAGATTGTAACAAACTTTCTGTAAAGCATAACAAAGATGCCTCGCGGAATTCGTTACAGTACCTTGTATAAGATCTTATGATGTACATCTTGTTCAATGAGCGCATGTTACTGAAGATGAGGGATGGCAAAGGCGGCCGAGTACATCTCCATCGGAAGCGATTCCGATTACCACCTCTCCTTCCTTGTTTCTTGTGTTTCGATCTAATCATTTCATGTGGTATATTTTCCACCATCAAGCTTTCGAAGTGACTTGCTATCAAAACAAGACAGTTTTAAGTTTATCTCCAGCAAAGTCTTTCGGCTGTACTGCTTTACGCTGCTCATATCCATCCTCCAGCTCCCACGTGCGATTGTGGTTTGCGTCTCCAAACATAATTCAGACAGGCCAATAGTCCTCAGAACCAAAACCAGGAATAGGAATAAAACTTTGCAAATAGTCATTATTCCACTTTACTTAGACCATAGACAAACATTTAACAATAAACATTAAACAATAAACCGTACAGACGAGCACAACATACTGAAACCCAGTGTGCAGCTGAGCAGCACTACTCCCCAGCAAACATGCCTGTGTGGGCCCACTGCGGGTTTTCTGTGGGACAGTGCATGTAGTGCAAACCCACACTAAACCCTTGTGGGCCCCATGTGGGTTAGCCCATGCGGTCCCACAGACCTTTTGTCACGGTGCACACAGCAGGGAGGAACAAGGACATGCAGACGAGGACGTAAACTCAAATAATAATCTTTAATGCAGACAAGGCAAGACAGGGCAAGACAAGGCAGACAGGAAACACCGGGAGTAACGAGTAGACCAGACGAACTCAAACTGAACGACAGGACTATAAATACACAGGTAAATCTTTAGGACCCCCTTGAAAATGAGATGATGCATCTCAAGGGGTTTATCCCAAATAAAATTTATTCGAAATCATAGATAATTGGACAAACACGGCTGGACAAGAATTAACCAATAATCACATCAGGCGAGGACAGGAAATAAACCAAATATGGACACAAGAGGCGGGAACACATGACACACACAACAGAACCCTGACACCTTTTGCCATTTTGGGCCACCATGAGGGTTTTCTGTGGGCAATCCACCATGTTTACAACACAGGAGAGCTAAAACTTTGTTTTAAGAATTGGATACAAATCAAAATAAACTTTTACAATTATTTTTTTATCTACATGCAAATTTTGCAAGATTTCTGTGACAATGACAGTAAAATGTAAACAATAAATTGTCCATAACAAAAATGTAAAGTAATATATTCAACATGTCATTAACTCTTTCCCCGCCATTGAAAAGATATCTCGTCAATTAAGAGACAACGCTTCCATGCCAAAGACGAGTTTCTACAGCAATCCGTGTTCTAGGTGTATTATGGTAAGGAAAGCCCTGACACATGTCCTGAATGAGTTATGGGACTTCAAGGTCTTCTGGATTCGAATACAAGATGATCGGTATAAACGGTAGGATCAGAGAAAATGTAGATAATATATGTAGATCATGTTTTGACCATTTTTAATCTGATCAGGACGAAGTAGTCAGTGAGGGAGATGCCTTTACAGACACAGAAACATCTCTAGTTGTGTCGTGGATAGACCAATAACCCGTCGATCTGAATATGTATATTTATGTATATATATATATATATATATATATATATATATATATATATATATAAACATGTTAAAGATTGATAAAACATGAACACATGAAGATATAATAAAACAGTTGGGTTTTTTTTTTAAAGCAGAGGCTCGGTTCTTTATTTTGATATATAATATGTTCATATATTCATAGCAGAAAATAATCTGAGGGCCATAAAATGTAGGTGAAAATGAAAGATGAGAATGAAAATGGTTGGCAACTTTAAAAAAACAAGCTGGCGGGGAAAGAGATAAGCTAAGGCAGTAAGGTCAAATAACAATGCATTTTGAAAACGTGCCATTGTCTTTCTGATATGACATAATTCTCTCACAGGTGCATTTGAAATCAAGTCCCATTTGTGTTCTTTTATGTATGTATGTATGTATTTACTATTTTCTTTCACTCACATATATTTATATAATATATATTATATATATATATATATATATATAACAAGAGTGAAATAGGTTGCAAATGCCATTTCATGTTGACAATCATAAATATAAACAGTCCAGATGTATAATTTGCACTTAATATCTAATAATCTAATCCCGTGTCCTGAACCTTTTAATTTTCTCTAGTTCATCGGCTTGGGCAGAAAAAGCAACACGTCTTCGCTCAGTTGTGTCTGATGTGCTGCCAGTTGACGTACACCAGTCCTTTCCATTATCACCAGAGTTCTTGCCCCCTTCTGGAGCAGACTGTCTGGTGTCATCTTTCTGCCTGGAGAGTGTAAGCCATGACTTGCTTTCCTTCAACCATGCCTTAGGCCACATCTCCAGCATGCTTAAAAAAGGTGGTTACCTCCTGCTTATTGGTGCCCTGGGAGAGAGCTTCTACATGGGGGCACCAGGGCTGTACATCCCTGTGGTCCCTCTGGATGAGTCTCAGGTCTGTGCTAGCCTGAAGGCGAGTGGATATGAGCTGTTGCAGTTGTGTATTTACCATCTGCCTCCAGACATGAAGGTGGGAGTGGATGATGTCACTGGTGTATTCTTTGCAAAAGCTAAGAAAACATAAACAATTTTAGTTGAGGAGTAGTACATGGACTGGAAAGGTAGGACATTTATGTATGTTCTTAATTCTTTTTTATCTGTGCATGAAAAAGGTTTTTGAAAACACTCATATTTGTCAGCATTTGAAATTAAAGAAAGCTTGTTAAATTACAAAAACTATAAATAAACAATGGTTGCTAATGTTTGATTTCACTCATTAAAATTATAAAAATTAACCCCACATTCATTTCAGATAATATTGTCTGTCTCTTAAGCATCATATGTGATAGTCTATTAGTATCTAAATGACATAAATAATACATCAAAATGATAGTCGCATACTGTATTGAAATAACCAGGGGAATTTTAAACTGCATCAGAAAACACATAGTTCCCTACTATACTGTATAGTAGAGAAAAGACAGTAGGCTATGTGTCAAAAAAGTATGTCTGAATCCACAGTACTCATAAAAGAGTAGGCAAAAAGTACTTGGATGACCTTCTACTTCCAGCGAGATGTATGCATACAATGGACAATTTACTATCCACGAGGCCACAAGAGAGGATTTGTGAATTGAAGTGAAGGAACGCAACTGACGCTGGTTGTTTCCAGACTTGTTTCCAGTACTCACTGATACCAATTACCGATACCAATACTGCATTTGTATTTTTATTTTTTTTTAATATACAGAAACCAAAAGAACAGAAATCATGTTAGCTGGCTTAATTAATTTAGCAAATACATACTTCCTTCAGTTTTCACACTTAATTATGCCTGTTAAAATGTTTTGTACAAGCTTTTGTTACTTTTACTGTTCATTTTTATTGCCCTGATATATTTAATAATCTTTAATTTATATAGATGCTATTTACACTAAGTGAAAATAGCATATTTTCTTAAAATAGATGCTATTTACACTAAGTGCAAATAGCGATTGAAGCTATTTACACTAGGTGCAAATTGCGATGGATGCTATTTACACTAATTGCAAATAGCAATGGATTCTATGTACACTAAGTGCAAATAGCTATAGATTCTATTTACACTGTTAAAAAAACAGGATTTTCTGCTATTTATACTACTTACTGCAAATAGTGGCAATTATCTGCACCTCAGTATTGTAGTGCATTAAAAAACAGTACGCAATAATAACATATTGTGTAAATTATAATTTAAAAAATTATACCCTATTTTTTATTTATTTTTGAAAATAAACGCCTTTCCAATATGATATGAAAAGGCAGAAAGAAAAAGTTCGGCAAATGGTGATGTCGAACTCAGGTCGATCACGTCAAAAAGTACGTGTTTTACCATCTATGCCACTGGAACTGATGTTTGATGAGTGTCTTTTGTAGTGTTGACTAGCCCGATCACACGTTGGTGGGAGGAGTTAGTGTTAATAGCCTCTGCCAACAAGGCGGGCTATTTGCACACACTCCATTAATTTAATAGCATATTATCTGCTCCATTGCAGCGGCATAGTACTGCAATCACAAGACGTTTTCCTGTAATAATGTAAGGAACCACTCGTTATACATAAATCTTGTAACAGCAAATGTTTTACTTATATATACAATATTTTCTAGAAGTTCTGTTTTTATCATCTTCCAGCAAACACAATACATTGTGATGATGACTTCACCATGTAGTTGTCCTTTGGTCAGCATGTCATGTTACTTCATGACAAAGTTGTGAGGATGTTTCTTAAAGTTCCATTTTTTTTAAATCTTGGCTAACATTCCAGAAATGTCATGGGCACGTCCTCAAAAGACATCACTAGTTAAGCTGTGTTCACACCATGTCATAATCACCATAATTCTGAGATGACAACACGTGATATTCTACTCCCCAGCAAACATGCACTGCAGGTTTTCTGTGGGACAGTGCGGGCAGAGCAAACCCACACTAAACTCACATGGGCCCATGCGGGGCCCACAGCAGTTTTGCCCTTTGGGGGACCTATGTGGGTTTCCTCATATGGCCCCAAATGAGCAAACTGCTATGGCTAACCCACATGGGGCCCCGAGTGGGTTAGCCCATGTGGGGCCAATAGCAGTTTGCTGATTTGGGGCCCTATGATCATTTTCTGTGGGCAACCCACAAAAAAAAAACAACAACAAAAAAACAACAACACCTGGGGCCCCTTGTCGGGTAGCCCATTCGGGGCCCACAGAAGTTTTGCCATTTTGGTAATGGCAACACTGAAGCAATCAGTTCGATTGCTTCAGTCTGTTTCTGTCTGTTGTGCTGCTGTGCGGTTTGTGATTGTAGCTCTGCTTTTTTATTGAATCTTTACCTTACTTTCACTCTGTTGTTTTAAGTGATAATATATAACTTAATTCCCACCATATTTCTGGTATTATCTATCAAACTAATTTGATCGCTCGCTTCAAAAACCGCGAGTGTAGTGCGTTAGCATTCGTTAGCCTGTTAGCTTGTCACTCACGGTTCTATTCGCGTTGCTATTCGCGCCTATTATTGTTTTCTTTTTTCTCGCTCCATTTTCATTTCTCTCTCGCTCTGTTTTTCACGAGTTCATCAAACAACAGTGGTAAGTGGTAAGTGGAGTGGTAAGTGGTAAGTTAAGTTGGTATCATTCATCAATCACGGTGAGTAATGGCTTCTTCTCCTGCTATTGTTATTTACACAGTCTGCCACATGTACAGTTTATCTATCTCTGTTGGCGATGAGGGATTCACATGTGATAAATGCAGGGAAATAGTTAGGCTGACAGAGAAGGTTTTAGAACTAGAGACACGCATCCAAACTTTAGTTGAGGACAGTAAGAATGTGAGGGCTGTAGATACTGCTTTGGATGTGACTAGCTCAGGGACTCCTGTACATTGTTCGGTTCCGGTAGAGCCTGTGCAGCAGGGCAACTGGGTGACTGTGAGGCAGCATAGTCGCGGGTCAAAACACAGCTCTTCCATTCCGATCAGAACATCAAACAGGTTCTCCCCACTCAGTGACGCACCCACTGAGAAACCTGGTGAAAGTGCTCTAGTTATTGGCGATTCTATTGTATGGAACGTGAAAATAGAGACACCAGCCACCATAGTCCATTGTTTACCGGGAGCCAGAGCGCCTGACATCTTGGCAAATTTAAAAGTGCTGGCTAATGCTAAACGTAAATTCAGTAAGATTGTTATCCATGCCGGCGCTAATGATGTTCGACTTCGCCAGTCGGAGATCACTAAAAATAATGTTAAAGAGGTGTGTGAACTTGCAAGTACGATGTCAGACACTGTAATATGCTCTGGCCCCCTCCCTGCTTACCGGGGTGATGAGATTCATAGCAGTCTGTCATCAATAAATGACTGGATGTCTAAGTGGTGCCCGCAAAACAACATAGGTTTTATAGACAATTGGACGAGTTTTTGGGGCAGACCTGACCTGTTGAAAAGAGATGGTGTTCATCCCTCCTGGGGTGGTGCCGCTATCCTCTCTAGAAATTTGGCACATAGTCTTAGAGTTCATACTTGACTAACTGGAGCTCAGGTCAGGAAGCAGACAGACTGGCTAAACTGACCGTCTGCTAGCCGCCTCACGTCACAGAAGTCAGTTAATTCTCAGCACATAGAGACTCCTTCACCTAGATATTACACTATAGAGACTGTGTCTGTTCCCCGAACTAGAAAATACAGAAAACGTCAAAAACTATTTATGAGTAACCATTTAATTGATGTTCAACAAATATTTTTTTTTTACAATACACAGAAATAATTGATAAATCTTGGCTTACTGAATATCAGATCCCTTTCTACAAAAGCACTTTTTGTAAATAATTTGATTAATGATCATAACCTAGATTTGCTCTGTTTGACAGAAACATGGCTAAAACCAGATGAATACATTATTTTAAACGAGTCTACCCCCCCAAGATTACTGTTACAAAAATGAGCCGCGTCCAAAAGGCAAAGGGGGAGGTGTTGCTACAATTTATAACAATATTCTCAGTATTTCTCAGAAGACAGGCTTTAAGTATAACTCCTTTGAAGTAATGGTGCTTCATATAAAATTATCTAGAGAAAAAAGTATTAATGATAAATCCTCCGTGACGTTTGTACTGGCTACTGTATACAGGGCACCATACAGACTTTATTAAAGAATTTGCTGATTTTCTATCAGAGTTAGTGCTGGCTGCAGATAGAGTCCTAATTGTGGGTGATTTTAATATCCATGTTGATAATGAAAAAGATGCATTAGGATCAGCATTCATAGACATTCTGAACTCCATTGGGGTTAGACAACACGTTTCAGGACCTACTCATAGTCGAAATCATACTCTAGATTTAATACTGCCACGTGGAATTGATGTTAATGGTGTTGAAATTCTGCAGCAAAGCGATGATATATCAGATCATTATCTAGTCTTGTGTAAACTCCATATAGTTAAAGCTGTAAATTCAACTCCTTCTTACAAATATGGTAGAACCATCACTTCTACCACAAAAGACTGCTTTGTAAGTAATCTTCCTGATTTATCTCAATTCCTTAGCATATCCAACTGCTCAGAACAACTTGATGATGTAACAGAAACTATGAACTCTCTCTTTTCTAGCACTTTAGATACAGTTGCTCCTTTACGCTTAAGGAAGATTAAGGAAAAGAGTTCAACACCGTGGTATAATGAGCACACTCGCACTCTAAAGAGAGCAGCCCGGAAAATGGAGCGCAGTTTGAGGAAAACAAAACTAGAGGTATTTCGTTTAGCTTGGCGGGAAAGTACCCTATCCTACAGAAAAGCTTTAAAAACTGCTAGATCTGATTACTTTTCGTCTCTTTTAGAACAAAACAAACATAACCCCAGGTATTTATTCAATACAGTGGCAAAATTAACAAAAAATAAAGCATCAACAGGTGTTGACATTTCCCAACAGCACAGCAGTAATGACTTTATGAACTATTTTACTTCCAAAATTGATACTATTAGAGATCAAATTGTAACCATGCAGCCGTCAGCTATATTATCACATCAAATAGTGCACTATAGATCCCCTGAGGAACAATTCCATTCATTCTCTACTATAGGAGAGGAAGAATTGTATAAACTTGTTAAATCATCTAAACCAACAACATGTATGTTAGACCCTATTCCATCTAAAGTACTAAAAGAGGTGCTTCCAGAAGTCATAGATCCTCTTTTGGCTATTATTAACTCGTCATTGTCATTAGGATATGTCCCCAAAAACTTTAAATTGGCTGTTATTAAGCCTCTCATTAAAAAACCACAACTTGACCCCAAAGACCTAGTTAATTACAGGCCGATCTCGAATCTCCCTTTTCTGTCAAAGATATTAGAAAAGGTTGTATCCTCACAATTATATTCCTTCTTAGAGAAAAATGATATCTGTGAGGATTTCCAGTCAGGATTTAGACCGTATCATAGTACTGAGACTGCTCTCATTAGAGTTGCAAATGACCTGCTCTTATCATCTGATCGTGGTTGTATCTCTCTATTAGTTCTACTGGATCTTAGCGCTGCGTTCGACACTATCGATCACAACATTCTTTTGAATAGACTAGAAAACTTTGTTGGCATTAGTGGAAGTGCTTTAGCATGGTTCAAATCGTACTTATCTGACCGCCATCAATTCGTAGCAGTGAATGAAGAGGTATCATATCGATCACAAGTGCAGTATGGAGTTCCTCAAGGCTCAGTACTAGGGCCGTTACTTTTCACGCTTTATATGTTACCCTTGGGAAATATCATTAGGAAACACGGGGTTAGCTTTCACTGTTATGCTGATGATACTCAGCTCTATATTTCTTCACGGCCTGGTGAAACACACCAAATTGAGAAACTTATGGAATGCATAGTCGATATAAAAAACTGGATGACGAGTAATTTCTTACTGCTAAATTCTGTAAAAACAGAGGTATTAATTATCGGACCTAAAACACCCACAAGTAATAACCTAGAACACTGTCTAACACTTGATGGCTGCTCTGTAAATTCTTCGTCATCAGTCAGGAACCTAGGTGTGCTATTTAATAGTAATCTCTCCTTTGACAGCCACGTTTCTAGCATTTGTAAAACTGCATTTTTTCATCTTAAAAATATATCTGAACTGAGACCTATGCTCTCAATGTCAAATGCAGAAATATTAATTAATGCGTTTATGACCTCAAGGTTAGATTATGGTAATGCTTTATTGGGTGGTTGTTCTGCACGCTTAATAAACAAACTACTGATAGTTCAAAATGCAGCAGCTAGAGTTCTTACTAGAACCAGGAAGTATGAGCACATTAGCCCGGTTCTGTCAACACTGCACTGGCTCCCTACTAAACATCGTATAGATTTTAAAATCTTGTTAATTACTTATAAAGCCCTGAATGGTTTAGCTCCTCAGTACTTGAGCGTGCTCTTATCGCATTATAATCCTTCACGTCCGCTACGTTCTCAAAACTCTGGCCATTTGATAATACCTAGAATATCAAAATCAACTGCGGGCAGCAGATCTTTTTCCTATTTAGCACCCAAACTCTGGAACAATCTACCAAACACTGTTCGGGAGGCAGACACACTCTGTCAGTTTAAATCTAGATTAAAGACCCATCTCTTTAACCTGGCGTACACATAACACACTAATACACTTCTATTATTCAAATCCGTTAAAGGATTGTTAGGCTGCATTAATTAGATCAACCGGAACCGGGAACACTTCCCATAACACATGATGTACTTGTTACATCGTAAAAAGATTGACATCTACGGTAATATTAGTCTGTTTCTTTCTTATTCCAAGGTCACTGCAGTCACCAGATCAGATGGTGGATTAGCACCTAGAGACAACCTCTACAGCCCTGAACATCAGCAGAGACCAGGACACCTAGATGAACCCCAGAGACAGACCCCCAGTGAGGACCCCGTCACCTAGACAGCCATCAGGAAAAGACCTCGGGAACCAGTTGAGCCATCCAATCTGACTTTGCAGCAGTTGGAATTGAACTGCTGTGTCGTCTGGCCAGAGGAGAAATGGCCCCCCGACTGAGCCTGGTTTCTCCCAAGGTTTTTTTCTCCGTTCTGTCACCAATGGAGTTTTGGTTCCTTGCCGCTGTCGCCTCTGGCTTGCTTAGTTGGGGACACTTCATTTCCAGCAATATCGTCGACTTGATTGAACAGAAACTTTTTGAACTGAACTGAGCTGGACGATGCCATCACTGAATTCAATAATGAAATGCCTTTAACTGAAAATTGAGTGTTTAATCTTGTCATTTTACATTATTGACACTATTTTCCCATTTTGATATTGTGCAGTTGCTTTGTCACAATTTGTATTGTTAAAAGCGCTATATAAATAAAGGTGACTTGACTTGACTTGACATTTTGGGCCCCCATGAGGGTTTTCTGTGGGCAATCCACCATGTTAACAACACAGGAGAGCTAAAACATTGTTTTAAGATTGGATGCTAATCAAAATAAACTTTTTTATTTTTTATTTTTTAATCTACATGCAAATGTTGCACTAATATTAGACTTATGTGACAATGACAGTAAAATGTAAACAATAAATTGTCCATAACAAAAATATATATAATATATTCAACAGTCCATCAAATACTTAACTTAAACGGCACACGGTCAACAAGAAAACCTGTTGTTTGTAGCAGCTACAATTAGACTGATTATATTTTACCATATTACAGCAGTTCCAATTGGACCTATATATATATATATATATATATATATATATATATATATATATATTAGTGCTGTCAATCGATTAAAAAATGTAATCGTGTTAATCTCAGTCATGACTGTGATTAATCATGATTAATCACAAATTTAAAATACTAGGATTTACCTGTAAATGTGTTGAAATAAACAAATGCATGACAAACTAGTTTAAGGAAACATAACCTTTCACACTTCCGCCAGATATTAGACATAATCCTTATTATTCTTTTATCATTATTCATTTGTTTTTTCAGCCATTATCAGTCTTTATACTCTCAATAAAGCGTTTACCAAGCCACGTACATCACTTCAATCCCAGGATACATTTACCCAACTATTATCAAAAGTATTTCTAAATAAATACAACAAAACATTTTCTCGCATCCTTACATGAAGTATTATGACAAAATGCATTATGAAGAAGAATTGGACCTGGTCTGCAGGTGCATTAGAGCTAACATTAGCATCATGCTACATAAGACAATTTATGAGATTAATAGTACACTTTTACTCAAAACTCACTTTAAACCACCATCAAGTGTTTGTAATAACTTCCTTTTGCGATCACATGTGGAATTTGGTTGTTTACTGTTGTTAAAATATGCTTTTTATAGCCTTTTATATCGCTGCAAAAATGAGCATTTCAGATGTAAGTTACACATTCATCTCAAGAAAATCACATAGAAACCATATCCTATCATAATCGTGTGTTTATTATCTTATATAATCTATAGTGGCTGTTGTCATGTTTATTTCTGCTGTGTAAAGCCTTGTATGCTCTTGCTGAAACTCACGTTGTTTGTGATGTTACAAGCGCCTCTCCGTTCTGAAGTTATCAGGTATACGTTCCAAAAAACCGCAACCCACGGCTCTGTAATTTTTCCCGCAACTGTATTTTCAAAGTAGCCCACAGTCACTTGTGCCACAGCCGCTACCCTGGCAACACTGTTCACTGTATCCACATCACACACTGATAGATAACCTTCCGCGCTGCGATGACGGGAAGATTTGGGGTCAAGCCTTATCAAACGATTAATTTGCGTTAAAAAAATATTAACGCGTTAATTTTTTTTTATTAATCACATGCGTTAACGCGTTAACGTTGACACCCCTAAATATATATATATATATATATATATACAGTGCCCTCCACTAATATTGGTAAATATGAGCAAAGGCGGATGTGAAAATAAATCTGCATTGTTTATCCTTTTTATCTTTCATTCAAAAGATTCACAAAATTCCAACCTATCATTGAAGTAAAACAATTGAAAATGGGGGGGAAATCTCATTGTGAAATAAAAGCTTTCTCTAGTTCATGTTGGCCACAATTATTGGCACCCAATTATTGCAACGTCCTTTTCCCAGGGTAACAGCTCTGAGTTTTCTCTTATAATGCCTGAAGAGTTTGGAGAACACCTGATAAGAGATCAGAGACCATTTTCTTCATACAAAATCCATGTTAGTATTTCTTCTCTTCAGTTCACCCCACTCATTTTCTGTAGGGTTCAGGTAAGAGAACAGGGACCAAGGACGTGCAGAGAGTTCCTCAGGGGCAGGGGCTCACATGTAAAATAGGGGCAATGTAAAAAAAAAAATTATATATTAAAAAAAGTACCTTTTATATTTTTGCAAGACGTCACTTATGGTCATCAAGACTGCATTTATTTGATCAAAATTTTTATATACTTTAAAATGCACTTTATGCAATGCTGATTTATTATCTGTATAACCTGTGATACTTTTTTCAGGATTATTTGATGAATAAAAAGTTAAAAAAGAACAGCATTTATTTAAAATAGAACTTTTGTAACTATATACACTACCATTCAAAAGCTTGAGGCCAGTATTTTTTATTTAATTTTTTTGAAAGAAATTAGTTTTTATTCAACAAGGATTTGTTAAATTGATAGAAACAGTGATAGTAAAGGTTGATATTGTTAGAAAATTGTTGAATAAATGCTGTTCTTTTTAACTTTTTATTTATCAATGAACCCCAAAAAAGTACCTATTACAGGTTCAAAAAAAAAAAGAAAAAAAAGCAGCACAACTGTTTCCAACATTGATAATAAATCAGCATATTAGAATGATTTCTGAAGGATCATGTGACACTGAAGACTGGAGTAATGATGCTGAAAATTCAGCTTTGATCACAGGAATAAATTATATTTTAAAGGAGGCTATATTAAAATAGAAAAACATTCTTTTAAATTGTAATAATATTTCCCAATATTAGGCTACAGTTATTTTCTGTATTTATTTATATATATGATCAGATAAATGCAGGCTTGATGAGCATAAGACTTAATGCTGCATAATTATCAAAAATGGTAATATAATAAAGTCCTTTCACGTCACCATTTCGCCAGCCTACACTTCACATAATAGGCCTGTAGGTGGCACTTGGGCTTCATTAACTACGATAGTTTCATGGGTGTATCATAAATATTCAATTCAAGTGAATTGAATACCGATTACCATTATTGCGACTTTTGGCGCTGCAAGGTTTTGTGCCGTGCTTTTGTAGTCATTCAGCATCCATTTTCTCAGCGATGTAATTTGATTTATAAAATAAGACAAACCGCAGATCCAGATCGCTCCACAAATAAGCTCGTCTGTCTCATGTCACTTTCAACCGATTTATGAATAAGAACGGAAAATGGAAAACGCTCCACATTATTGTCCAATTAAATTTTAACTTGTGCCAGATCATGATTGTTTGGTGTAGGACATGACAAACGGGCATTGATGAATTATGTCATTCTAAAATATGTAATATATGGATTTTTTATTAAATCGACACACTAACTTTGATTATTGATGAATTTTTTTTTTTTAAATATTGTTTGGTTTATTTTTCCTTCTGTCGATCTATTCACGAACAGACTGTGGAATATCAGTCAGTCAAGCAAAACCATGAGCAAAACGCACCCAAAACCCATAGTAACGCCTCAGATTGACTGATATCTAAAAAATAAACAGGCGTTTTCCGACTTTTGAGAGATTAGTTACTGTTTTGTACACATTGTCATGTTAATTATAATTCAAATGCATTTAGTTTTATTGACCACAATATCATTGCTATTTGTCTGAGAGGGGCACTTTTGAATAATTTTGAAAAAGGGCAGGGGCTTGAGCCCCCAAAGCCCCCCCTTCTGCACGTGCCTGACAGGGACAGTTGGTATAAAAAATGGTATAAAAAATGTAAATATGAATGGTAATATACTTCAGAGATATTTTACTCATAAGAATTTCTAGGGGTGCCAATAAATGTGGCCAACATTCATTGGAGAAAAACATTTATTTCATCATGAGATTTTCTCC
Source organism: Schizothorax lantsangensis (assembly GCA_027422415.1). Taxonomy (NCBI): domain Eukaryota; kingdom Metazoa; phylum Chordata; class Actinopteri; order Cypriniformes; family Cyprinidae; genus Schizothorax; species Schizothorax lantsangensis. Next base: position 14,358,757 of record CM049860.1, read on the forward strand.
ACACTTTCAATTGTTTCACCTCAATGATAGGTTAGAATTTTGTGAATTTTTTGAGTGAAAGATCAAAAGGATAAACAATGCAGATTTATTTTCACAGTGCCTTTCATTAGTGGAGGGCACTGTATGTATATATATATATATGTGTGTATATATGTATATATAGTGCTGTCAATCGATAAAAAATAATTACACCTAACATTAAAGTTTTTAAATATACTTTTATATTGCAATAATTTCACATTCAATCTTCAAATTAATGTACAAACAACATATTTTTCATATTTGTCTAATGGCATCTTTTTTATGACTGAAGGCCAGTATCACTGATACCAAGTAATACTGATTTCCCTATAAAAAATTTCCCCTAATATTTAACCATTGACTATTGTCACGAATCCTGTTCATGCACTTCCGTTCGGTCACCACCAGAGATCACCCGCTCACTACTATGGACTCTTTTTTTTTTTAAGATTAGATTAAGATTTTTTTTAAGAAAAAATTGTCACATACACGATTATGTAGAGAGTATATAACCAGCAGTGAAAGAGTAGGACTCTTGCACTACACTAACTGTTGCACTTCACAACGTCAGAGGCGTCTTACCTGGGCTAAGGAGAAGAAGAACTGGACTGTTGCCCAGTGGTCCAAAATACTCTTTTCAGATGAGAGCAAGTTTTGTATTTAATTTGGAAACCAAGGTCCTAGAGTCTGGAGGAAGGGTGGAGAAGCTCATAGCCCAAGTTGCATGAAGTCCAGTGTTAAGTTTCCACAGTCTGTGATGATTTGGGGTGCACTGTCATCTGCTGGTGTTGGTCCATTGTGTTTTTTGAAAACCAACGTCACTGCACACGTTTACCAATAAATTTTGGAGCACTTAATGCTTCCTTCTGCTGACCAGCTTTTTAAAGATGCTGATTTCATTTTCCAGCAGGATTTGGCACCTGCTCACACTGCCAAAAGCACCAAAAGTTGGTTAAATGACCATGGTGTTGGTGTGCTTGACTGGCCAGCAAACTCACCAGACCTGAACCCCATAGAGAATCTATGGGGTATTGTCAAGAGGAAAATGAGAAACAAGAGACCAAAAAATGCAGATGAGCTGAAGGCCACTGTCAAAGAACCCTGGGCTTCCATACCACCTCAGCAGTGCCACAAACTGATCACCTCCATGCCACGCCGAATTGAGGCAGTAATTAAAGCAAAAGGAGCCCCTGCCAAGTATTGAGTACATATACAGTAAATTAACATATTTTCCAGAAGGCCAACAATTCACTAAAATTTTTTTTTTTTATTGGTCTTATGAAGTATTCTAATTTGTTGAGATAGTGAATTGGTGGGTTTTTGTTAAATGTGAGCCTAAATCATAACAATTAAAAGAACCAAAGACTTGTGCATTGAATTTATTTCATTGAGTTGTGTGCATTGAGTTGAATTACTGAAATAAATGAACTTTTCCACGACATTCTAATTTATTGAGATGCACCTGTTTATACTGTATATACAAATAAAAACAACAAATAACAAAGCTTTTTTTATTTTTATAGTTTTAAGGTGGTGGAGGCATCTTATCCTGTCTTAGCCTACTGTTAAAGAAGAAAAGTTACAAGTTTTAATCTAAAAGGGCCAGCAGGATTCCCAGGGGTCTTAGGATCCAAAAGTCTCAAACAATTGGATCCAGATTTTTGTAAAAGATGGTGCGAAATTATGAATAAGGCCTCTCTAGATCTGATTCTTCTAGTTGTTGAATACACAGAAATAATTAAAGATAAAAGAAGAGATTGCTGAAACCAGAGCCTCGATTGTCCCTCCTACAGTGAAGCTGACTTCAGACAACAGTTAGAACGTTTGAACTCATCTCTGCTTGGATTCAAGAAAGATCTACAACAGAAAAAGATAAGAATATTTCGTAGAGATACTATGGATTACAAAGAAAACAAAGTATATTACTGGCTTAATCGAGGTGGCATTTCTGTCAAGTCATCGCGCAAGGTCCACTTTCAAGAGGAAATCTCCCACACTTCAGCCTGCAGTGGGGACAGTGATGCAGCTTTTTTAATGGATTATTCGAGAGACACAGACAATCATCGGAAAATCTCACGCCATTACCAACTACGACGAAGAAGACCTGTCGGGGTAGATGGGCTGGCAAGAGGACAAATGTCACAACTGACTCAAAAGAGGGGTGCTCGTCAAAGGACAACTTGATCTTCAATCTCACAGGCAAGGAACTCCAACCCCATGAAGTAAGTCTTTTGAACAAGGGGTTGAGTTTTGTTCCCACTAGAACAGCAGATAATTTTGTAACGAAAATTGAACTGTTCAAATTTTTCGATCTCTAAGACTGAAATGTTTCTATAAGAATTTGAAAACAGATCAAGAGAATGTAATTACTAACAGTGATCGTGGGAAATTCAAGCCGAAGAGCACATTTTGTCCTTATGTCACAAATCCTTCGATGAATACCTTTTATAGATTGGTGGAAAGAGATGTTGAAAAATAATTTTATGATTCCCCTGCAAAGCAAAAGTTCAATTTATCAAAATCAGAAAAAGATGCTCATTATAAATTATGCAGAGATAAGGATTATAGTGGTTAAACCTGCTGATAAAGGGGGTGGCTTAGTAATTTTGCCCAGAACTCTCTACAATTCCAAAGTCTTTCAACAGTTACAAAATAGCACCTACTATAAAGTTTTAACATCAGACCGTACCATACAATTTCAAAGAGAAATTGAACATTGTCTTAAGATTGCACACTTGGAGAGTTTGATTTCTGAAAAAGAATTACAGTATCTTTTCAACAGCTCTCCAACCAAACCTGTATTCTATATCTTACCCAAAGTCCACAAAGATCTAAAAAAAAATCCTCCTGGATGACCTATAGTGGCAGGTATTAATAGTTTAATTGAGCCACTCTCTAATTTTGTGGACTTTGTTTTGAGGCCTCTAGTGACATCTCTTCCCAGCTATCTTAGAGACACCAGCGACTTTCTTCAATGTCTGTCAGTCATAAAAGATATAGAGGAAGACATTATACTTGCTACAATGGATGTGTCCTCTTTATACACTAACATTCCTCACACTGAGGGTCTTTTGGCATTGAAATATTTTCTTGATTTGTGCAGTGATAATGAAGGTCTGCCAACCAAATTTATTGTGGATATGGCTGAATTGGTTTTGACAAAGAACTATTTCCTTTTTGAGAAGGAAATTTATTTACAAATTGAGGGCACAGCAATGGGTGCCACTATTACCCCTGACTATGCAAACCTATACCTTGGCTATCTTGAAGATCAATATATCTTTAATAATAATCCTTTTATCAATAATTTGGTATTTTTCACAAGATATATTGATGACTGTTTCATCATTTACAAAGGTTCTGCCTGTGATTTCGAAGTTTTTGCCTTATATATGAATTGTCTTAGGCCATCCATTGAGTTCACCTATCATGTGGGGACAACAGACATGATTTTTTTTGGACACAAATATCAAACATCATGGTTATCAATGGCCAACTTGTATCTTCTCTGTATAGAAAGGAAACTGCAAAAAACAGTCTTTTACATGCAAAGAGTGCTCATCCCATGTCTTTGAAACTTGGTCTGCCAGTTTATGAGACTTTTTCGCATTTGTTCTAACAAGGATGATTTTGAAGCCAAAGCCCAGAACTTGTATAGCGATTTTAGATCTCGGGGATATCCAATCAAGTGGCTCGCTACTGCTTTAGATCTTTTTTAGATAATTAGATTATTTTTACTGATTAGATCTTTGCCAGAAGATACCAGCTTGACCCTCTATGAATAAGAAGTTTTCTTGTGTATTCAAATCTACTTTTAGTCCCTTGAGTCCAGAAATCAAAAAGGCAATCAATAATCATTGGCATATCATACAGAGTGATTGTGATTTGTCAGGCCTGTTCACTGATCCACCTCTCTTTGTTTAATCCAGGCCTCCAAATCTACGGGATAAATTGGTGCATGCAGATACCCACATCCCCACTCCTGGGACCCTCTCTGATGCCCATGGAAATTTTCCTTGTAAAGATTGTGTTGCCTGTTCTCATTATTTAAAATGCAAGTCATTTACACATCCACAAACGGGTAAAATTTATAAAATTAAACAATTGATCGCATGTAAAACAACACATGTGATATACATAATTTTGTGTTCTTGCCCTTTACTCTATGTTGGTAAAACAAAATGTGCATTGCGCACTAGAATTGTTGAACATATGAGTGCTATCTGGAGACAAGATCACACTTCTCCGGTTTTTCATCATTTTGAGTCTGCAAAACATTCTTTCTCTGATTTCAATTTCCTGGGCATTGAGAGGGTTCTTTTGCATAGGTGATAGAAAAATGTTACAAAGAGAGGCTTTTTGGATTTTTGAGTTGAAATCATTAACCCCTTAAATGAAGAGATGGATCTTGCATGGTTTTTTGTAAAGGGAAATTGGCATGACAATTATCCCTCATTGATTAAGATTAGCTGTCAACAATTTGCAATTATGCCTATATAAGTGTGGTGTTTTTTTTTTTTTTGCCTCATGAGCACTGAAGAAAGCATGGGCTGAAACGTCTGCTCTCTGGTCGGTTTTTAATACACTTTGCACTTTTTTCACTTCACTTTTGTGTAAGAAAAATAAAAAACAAAATTTTTGGTAGACCTTTTTTTGTCTGTTTGAATTTTTCAGTGTGCGGACAAATTCAGCTACCTATTGGACTAAAAACTTTCTTCTTTTTGTTCTACGCACCTGATAACTTTTTGTTCGTTTTGAGCGCACACAATTCCTGCTTGATAAGTCTTAATTTTCTGAATTGTTGGCTGATGAAAAATGAACTGTGATATTCTTATCAAGATTGATTCTGTATTACAGTTAAGTGAGAAGTGTTTCTGCACAAGAACCTTTCTTTGTTCTTGGTCTTAACACATTCATTACAAGATGATGAAAAATATGTGGACAGGTGTACCAAAGGCTCAAATGAATGTAAGACAGTGAAGAGAAAAGTGACAGTGTGTTTAAAAATGTAAAAGTGAGAGAAGGAGGGAGAGACAGAGAGGAAAGGATGCGAGGGTAGAGGGCAGTGAGCTGGATTCAATGCCATCTGACAGGTCCAGCTGGGTGACTGGCTACCCCAGAGCCCTGCAAACCAGGCAATATGGCGCCCAATTACCGATGCCCATGTGACCATTGCATGGTATCATCAGAAACCCCATAGCCCAATACTCCCCCAACCCCCTCCCCCAACTACATGCCATCTGTGCAGATAAGCAACAACCACAAAGCACTCATATGTACTCAAGATATAAACACACACTAAACACTGTGCTGTAAACCCACAATTATGCAAGGGAAAACATACTATGGCACTATAAAGGGGACATTGTACTTTTCTATAATCAATATTTGCATTGCAACACTGACCACTCACATTCTAATAGAAATATAAGATAAAAAAAAAAGAAAACACATCATTTTTAACGTGAATAAATGCATTTAAATTAATTTTCATAAAAGTACATTCTTAGTAGGCTATGCTAAAAATTCTTAAGATCTTGCATCTTTTTATCCTCTGCTCTGCATTCGTTTTCTCTGCAGTGCCACCCTGCCACAGTGAACAGATGCTGTGGAATTTTGATAAGCTATGCCAATCTGTGCCAGCCTCCATGACAGGCACTGCTGGGGTGTGGCTGGCATGCAGAAATTGGTACAATGAACACAGTTACTGCGCGTCACCCACGTTTGATATAAAAGTGGATTTTGAATGTTGGTTTTTAGAGATAAACGTTAAAGGTTTTTGCCTAAGTTCTTAAGTTAAGTTTGTTTGCTTAAAGTACACTTTACCCCAAATCTGTCTCAGAAGTAGGCTTCAATTCATTGAGTATCATGAGGGTAAATTGGGTGTGTCCTGAAATCCAAATATATTAATATGACAAATTAAAAAAGAACTTTAATAGTTATCTGCTATCTTAAATTGTATTAACCCGACACAATTAATGTTATTAAATATTTAACCTCCCCACCTTATTTTTTTTCTCTTTATGGTGCAAAATCTCATCTTAGCACTTTTGATGAATGCCTATGTTATTTTTACTTTTGTCATTTCATCTGAATATCAACATTTGGGAGGTTTAGTCAGTCAGGGGGCTGCGTTTCCCAAAACCATCGTAAGCTTAAGTTGATTGTAAAAACGATCGCACGAATCATCTTAGACTTGCGGACCGTATCCCAAAAGCATCGTAACTTAAGTAGTACTTGAAAATCTTCGTAGATCTACGAGTGCTCTGGAGTAATCGTAAAGCCCTACGTGCATCGTAAGAAGACAGAATTATGAGGTCACCTGCAGGACAATCGGCAGATTACACCTTTAACTTTATTCAAGTGCAATGTGATTATAATTAAAGCTTTTGATTGTACTTTATTGTACACTTTATTCCTCGTTTTTTTTTTTTAAATGAATTTATAAATGAAATAATAAAAAATGGCAGAAAACCAAAAATAGAAATACATAAATAGAAATGACTGAAAAAAACAAAAACAAAAAAAAAACGAAGAAAAGAAATAATGTAGGAAATATGCTTCAAAGACTGGGAAAAATAGGGATGAAAAAAAAAATCTGTCAATGACGAAAACCAGCCATGTATTGGACCCGGAAATAACGTCTCTACAGATATTATATACTATATAGAATAATATTAATCTACAAGTATAATATTAATGTACTATATATTATATAATATTATTAAATATAGTAGATTAATATTATACTTATCACTATTATATTATATTATATGATCCGAGCTGTCTGGAACGCAGCATTAGGTTAACATTTCAATAAATGGGGAGTAGCCTACTACAAATACGAGTCATTCTATAAATTAACATTTCAGCACTTGACCAATGGATAGCGACTCCTAAGTAGCACTTAAAGCACAGCTACATGCCATTGTGTTAAGTGCATTCTTGTGAAACGCACGTGAAACAATAACGAACGTTCGTAAAATGACTCGTAGAAAACGCTCTTAAGCGCTAAGATCAATCGTTATCGGGAAACCTGGCCCTGAACAGTTTTGGGTGGCATGTTGTTACTAGTGTTATTATTAAAATGTTAATAATGTTAAAATGTTAATATTATTAAAATTATTAAAATGCTTATTCTAATTACTAGGGCTATTATTTAAAATTTCGTTGAATTAGATGTACATTCAGATATTTTAGCTTTTATTTTAAACTAAAGGTTAAGTAGGCCTAAGTGAAATCTGTTTTTCACCTAATATTTTACATTTTGTGCTATAACCACTATTTCAAATATGTCTGTTCATTTCCTATAATATATTGGCTGATCATTTATCTTTGTGTTGCAATTTCGTTTTCCATTTTTATTTTAATACTTACTTTTATCCTATACAGTTCTCGTCACATCTTATTTAACTACGCTACATTAGTATTAGTTTAAATTGTATGAGATTAATATACAGTTTTGCGTGCCTGTTCCAACTGTTAAGCGGTGCAGTCTCGATAGTTAGGCTTTGCTGTTTCAGTTGCTAGCATATAGTTAAACCATTCTTGCCTGTAAAATATGAAGTAATGAACAGATGCTGCTGAATTAAGAAAGAAACACCGTCTCCACCCAGCAGCGCAGTTTTGGCCGGGCTTGGCACACGGCGCAGCTGGCATCGCTGTGGTGGTGGGCTGCCCCGCTGGCCCTGCGCACTGACGCTAAGACATTTAGCGAATTGGCAAGCGCATGTCTCCTGAGTCCCAGGCTTACGTGCCAGCCCGTGGCCTCTGGACGCCGCTTAAGATCACCTCGGCTGCGGTCGAGTTTAAGGAAGATGGTCGCTCGCCTTTTGTCTCCTTGTTGGCTTTTACCTTCTGAGCTCAAAACATCAATGTTGGAATCACAAGAGAAATAAGAGCTTTGAACTCAAAGGTTTCTGTGATGAAAAGTACAACCTGATTTCGGGCGGAACCTCAAATAAAAATAGAAAATAAAAACTTAAAAAATGGTTTTGTTGTCTGATCATTTATATGTGACTTTTTTATCCATACAGTTCTTTAGAAACGTTGCGCTATTGTTTTCAAGGAACCTAGAAGAGCTTTACATTCCCTCTGCAGATAGATGACACCTGGAACCAATAGACTGTTTTTAAAAATGTAATGCAACACAAATAACTTTTTTTTTTCAGCAACCACACACACACACACAATAAATAATTAATTAATTAAATAAATGAATAAATAAATCCCAACGTTAAAATAGAACTTAATAACACACCTATAATAGGCATATACATAGGCCTAACTATTCCGATATATTCTTAATGAATACTATTTCAAGGAGCAATGATAATTATACATGAAAGTAGTCCTAACAATACTTATGACACAGAGATTTAACGAATGAAACATTTGCTACCTCACTCAAACTATTTATTTGCGCACTTAAATTGCTTTGATTAGTATATTCGTGATTACTAAAATGTAACGTAATTTCGACCGAATAATAAAAACATTCGCACCGATCGTACATAAAATCTGTTTTAAACTAAAATGATAATGAAAAGAACATGTTCATGCTATCTAAATTCCAACTGCGGGATAATTAATGTACAAAGTGTCACAAAGTAAAATGCATTCACGAATTAGTTAATTTATTCATAATGTGAAGCGATCGTACTCCAACTTGCTTAAAAATAGAATTAATAATTTTGGTCGGACTATAATAATAATAATAATGTTTCGCAGACTAGAATTAACTGAAAATAGGGCGTAGAAGTCCTGTAATTATGCAAAAATATGCCTATATATGGCTGCATGTAAATATGTCCATATCATATTTGAGCAATTGCGGAATGTTGACGTTTTAAAACCTTAGTTGCTGTGATATATATATATATATATATATATATATATATATATAGATAGATAGATAGATAGATAGATAGATAGATAGATAGATTCCAGTTATTGAAGAGTATTATGCAGATAGATATAATAATTTAAACCAACTTAAATAAATATATTCTTTTAAACCAACCAATAACGCGTTGTGTTAGTACTGTTAGAAGCAATCGTTTGGCGATGCTGTCTTATAATTAAAAAATAAATAAATAAAGATCTGTCTACACATCAGGGATCTATTGATTTTTTTTCATTTTGTAGAAAGAATATCTCTCTACATGTTCACACATCTCTCAAACTTCTGTAGATCTCTTTCGAATTATTTTTCTCGCGTGTGTGTATACAGAGCCAACTATATGTATATATATATATATATATATATATATATATATGTGTGTGTGTGTGTGTGTGTGTGTGTGTGTGCGTGTGTGCGTGCGTATATGTATGTATGCATGTATGTATATGTATGTACAGATCTATATTTAATATCGACAAATAATGATGCGTTCTATTTTAATTCGTCCTTCAACCGCTTTGCATTTTATCTTATCACAGGCACTATTGTAATATAATTGTATAGTTATACAATTATATAACTATATAATTAGACGGATTGTGATATTGTGAAATTGCAGCTGTCGACTTCAAAAATACATTAGACTACCTTTTGGTGATATGTAAAATAGTTTCATTGATTTCAAATTTCATTGATTTGATTTGATTTTTTTATCAAAACAAATTGGATTATTTTTTTCGATTTAATTATTTGTGAAACTTTACTGGGTGTACTCATAAGTTTGTTTATTCTTGAATTAGTTGGTATATATTTTTAAAAAAATCTGCCTGACCAATTCCCAATGGGAAATGACAGCCCCAGATGATTCTGGAACAAAATGCGTCTTTATTTTTTCTTGAGTTATTACATAATATATTCATTGTGGTTCAAACATTAGAATCAATCAGAAATAGCACTCCTATTTTGTAAACTGTTTTTAGCAGTTGGATTCATATTTTGTCCATTAATGTTCATTATGGAATTATTGAAAAATCAAGATTATTGTCCAATAATGTAAAACATTACTACTAAATTAATTAATGTTTTGAACGTGGAAATGTCTTTTCCTTTTCAATGTTTTTTTTTTTTCTCATTAACACGGAAAAATCACCTAATTGTGGAAAAAGGCGTTCAGTTCCTCGTATGCAGGCGCCCGATCGTGGTGCACGTGTACATCATGAAATGGTGGAAGGTTCTCTGAGTGAGCGCTGCGAGTTCCTGGTGGGCCGTAAGCAAGACCATGAGCAGCGGAGGAACGTGAGCCATGCAGATTGGTGTAATGCACAGAATATTGATAACCTCTTTCCGCGTCTGGTGACAGTGACTCCTGTTGTCTTAAAGCAAAGTTACCATTTACACACACCGGAGGGGGGCTGTGGTGACTCTCATAATCTGGGCTGTTGTATTCTGGGGACGTGCCTTCGGTGTACAGAGCCTCATAGGCCGAACAGAAAGAGTGATTTCGGATGTTATGTGCACTGGATCCTGACTGACAGTGTGTGCTTGATAGACGGGAGCATTGGTATGGATATGCATGCATGGAGAACGACGGGTTAGGAACGTGAAAGTGCGCTCCCTCTTGACATTGTTCCGTTAGAAAATTCCTTGAGTTAAGTTGGAGGCACCCAGCCACCAGATTGGTCGTGGGTTGGGAGAGGCCTTTGCACAGTGTCTGTACATACGAAACCACGTCCGGTCTCTTCCCATTCCGCAAGATTTCTGACAGCGCCCAAATGTAGTTCTTCGCCAACCTTAGCGTTTCAATTTTGGAGAGTTTCTGAGTTTTTGAATAGCATGGTACAACCTTGCGTAGATTGTCCAATGCTGAATTTAGATCGTGCATGCGCGTGCGCTCTCTGGTGTTTGCTTTTTGGCGCCGAACTTTCGAGCGCTCTAACCTAGCCGGTGTCATTTTGCGTTTTTTTGGCCCACGTTTTTTGGGCCTGTCTTCGTCCCCATCATCTCCACAATCATCTTCATCAACATCCTCATCATCGTCATCCTCCCCTGCAATTTCCGACTGAGCCCGGCTGCTCCCGTCTTTCACATCTCCCTCGTCCAAGTCCTCGTCGCCTAGGCGACAGCGCTCCTGCTCATCGTCCTTGATTTTGGAGTCCTCGCTCCCGCTGTCATCCACCCAGCCCCCGAACTTCTGCATATCCGGAAGCAGTGAAGGTTCGTTGAATAATCTAGTCAACATTGCAGCGGCACTGGAACATAGAAACATGTTTTAATTATTAAAATCTGCGGTCCAAACTGTGTACAGCACAAATGTGGTTTGAAATAATAATGACCTCAGCGAAATGTAAAGCAATGTGCTCTGCCATTAGTGAAGTAAATAAGCATTGTTTTAAATGTGGTTTTCACTGTTACCTTTGATGAAACGAACTATTTTAAAAACGAATAGTGAATAGTAAAATGTCATTGACGTGGGATATATGAGTTAAATCGCGATGTCATAATTTTCAGAAAGCTGAGAGTATCGTGGGAGACGGTTAATATAAAATTGTATTTTAATTCAGGAAGAGAGACAGACGTCGGCAGACGGTCTCACTCCCCAATTCCAAATTTTTCTTCATGTTTGGCCCCTCGCAGCAGGTCCTCACACGCGACCCCCGTCTCTGGGTCTCAGGGGGGCATTTTGAGCAGCGGGTGCCCCCTTCACCCTTTCATTTCTATCTTAATTCTGGCGGCATTCCAGCACATTAAAAACCCTTTTTCAAAAAAAAAAACTTTTCAAACGGCGATAACGTAAGGATACGAAAGAAGATCTGTAACGGTAAAGTCAATCTAATATTTAATTGTAATACGATCTTATTTATGACCACAATAGCCAATTCCCGGATCCTCTTGATGAGGGCGGGATCCCTGAAATGCAACCCATGAATAGGTTCTAAAACTACTCTCGCTCTACCTCCTGTCCCCTCGTTTCCATCCCCACTTTGTTATATAACCGTAGTATAAAGAAGAAAAAGAAACCTAAGATAATTAGATAATTTTACTGAAAGTATAAACATCATAATACCATGTTTATAAAATAAAAAAATTGTCACTCACAATTTAATTGAAAAAATATATAAAAATAATAAATAAATAAATAAATCTGACCGGTCGAGTGTTTTTGTCCTGAAAACGCTTTCTAATGAACAAGATTTTATTATGTAATATACTATGTTAAATTATTGTTATGTGATATTATTGGTAGTAATGCCTGCATACTGTTAAAATAGGGACGTTGACAGTACTCACTGATCCCTCCCTCCTTCAAAAAAGCTTGCATTATTAGTAGTTCGATGTAAATCATCTCAGCAAAAGTCGTTGGAAATGTTACAAAGAGGCTACTAAACAGATTTACCTGTTGTAAATGTTTTAAAATGGTTTAAATATTTTTCTCTCTTGCACAACATATACGACACAACATTATCCGCTAATCAATGTCAGAAATGTTTTATGAAATATGTCTGAATTAGCGTATAAACTAGCCGTTTTGATATAACATCTGTTCTGAACGAGTCGATTCAAATGTTCGTTCTCATATGTAGGTTAACATACGGCTGCTTTAATTATAAGGCATGATAGGGTATAGAAAAAAATAAATATCTATAAAAACGAAGATAACAACACTGATGATAAAAATCTAAGTAGAAAAACGCATAACAAATAAATTGAACCACCATCAGTTGACGTATCTTCTTTTAAATAATTATTAGAATTTGTTATGATCATATATTCTATTATATATTCTGTCGCGTTCGAAAAACTCACCTAGTTTATGGTGCTCTACGGGTGAGGGCGCGTACGTCTACACCATCTTCACGCTAGTTACCTACTACACTAGAAGACTAAGAAGAAGAAATGCTCAATTGTCTGTGATCCGGTACGAGTTATCCTTTCTCCGGACTGCAGCGAGGCGGTGTGGCATCCCTAGCAGGCAGCGTTACATACCTGCTCTGATGCCAGGCCATATGGTGGGCACGTCACTGGCAGGAGCCATCACATGAGAGCGGGTGATTGACACGCGCTCGCATTCGTAGAGATTGCCTTCCCGAGGGAAGAGGGGCCCGCCATCTGTCGCTGCTGCTGCACACGCACCTCACTAAAGTGTATACGCTTGCATAGAAACTACACCCAAGTACACACAGATATTCTCAGATAGATATGGGGTGAGGGAATGTGGTGAATCGGAATCTTTGAAAACACTGTTTGTAAATTCAACTTAATTATGTATTAGTGAACAATTTCAAACCACGTATGTGTGTACGTCGTGTGCGTGCATGTTGTTTGTCGTTGTCATTTTTTTTTTTTAATTGAACATGGCAGTCTATTTTAAACCGTAAATGCAAGTGATTTTTTATAGTAGCCAACTTATAATCTTGTATGTTCGTCTATTTAGTTTCCAAAATGTTTTGTTGTTGCAAGTTTGTTTGTGTGTGTGTGTGTGTATAATATGTATATGGACAGATCTGGAGAAATTTTCAATCAAGTCTCATTGTTTAACATATTTGAATTTGTTTGTGACCGACTCAGGTAAAGTTCCTGATACCCTACAATGGAGTTCAATCAGAAACCCAGTCAATAATTTCCCAATTATTCAATAAGGATTCCCAATAGTTTCCCAAAAGCACAGCAAGCTTAAGTATGTCGTAGACCCATTGAACCCAATAGAGCTACGATCAACTTAGGCTTACGGTGTTTTTTGGGTGCTGGAAACCTCCCTAAATCTGTAACCAAGCATGGGCTAAAACCCTGTGTAGGAATTTGACGTTGTTATTATAAAGGGTTCAAGCTTTTTGAAAAAATGTAAACAAAACGCTGAAACCCTATTGTTTTGTTATGATCATTTTTATGATTATTAGGGGTTCAATTAAGCATGGAACGCTGAAACCCCCTTTTTTTTCTTTTTGTTAAGAATTAAGATTAAGATTTATTGTTATTAGGGGTTCAAGTGCTAAGTCCCAAAAGTCTATGGGCATCAGATAGCGTAATTAGTGGAAACCCCAAACTCGGCAATGACTGAGCACCATGAACAGCCAGGCACAGGAACAGTTTCCTCCCTCAGGCCAGGGCCGGCCCAAGCCTTACTGGGGCCCTAAGCAGAATTTTATTTGGGGGCCCCTCGGTGCCGCCAATATGGTTATTGTCAAAGCTTGATTATTCACACACTATAAATCTAACACACCCATTATCAGTTTTGTTTGTTGTAGCTGTGTTGCTTACATCATACCACTGTCTGCCTGGCATGTTTGTACCCTTTTGTGATTTTTAATTGTAACAGTTGCAAACTTACAAGAGTGGTCAGGTGTTAATTTGCACTGTAACATTCAAAGTCTTAAAGTATACTTAAAGTGGTGTGCTGAAAAGTAGCTAAATAAACCAGCAGACAGTGCATTTACAGAACAGAATGTTATTTTAACAAAAATATTAATCGAAGTTGTACTTTTATTACAAGTCATACTTTTTTATAATAAATATTAAACTCAGCAGAGAGCATCTGTACAAATAAAACAACAACTCTTAGTCTATATCTAGCTGATTGAGACATAATGATATTGGAATATACAAACCCGATTCCAAAAAAGTTGGGACACTGTACAAATTGTGAATAAAAAAGGAATGCAATAATTTACAAATCTCATAAACTTATATTTTATTCACAACAGAATATAGATAACATATCAAATGTTAAAAGTGAGACATTTTGAAATGTCATGCCAAATATTGGCTCATTTTGGATTTCATGAGAGCTACACATTCCAAAAAAGTTGGGACAGGTAGCAATAAGAGGCCGGAAAAGTTAAATGTACATATAAGGAACAGCTGGAGGACCAATTTGCAACTTATTAGGTCAATTGGCAACATGATTGGGTATAAAAAGAGCCTCTCAGAGTGGCAGTGTCTCTCAGAAGTCAAGATGGGAAGAGGATCACCAATTCCCCCAATGCTGCGGCGAAAAATAGTGGAGCAATATCAGAAAGGAGTTTCTCAGAGAAAAATTGCAAAGAGTTTGAAGTTATCATCATCTACAGTGCATAATATCATCCAAAGATTCAGAGAATCTGGAACAATCTCTGTGCGTAAGGGTCAAGGCCGGAAAACCATACTGGATGCCCGTGATCTTCGGGCCCTTAGACGGCACTGCATCACATACAGGAATGCTACTGTAATGGAAATCACAACATGGGCTCAGGAATACTTCCAGAAAACATTGTCGGTGAACACAATCCACCGTTGCCGGCTAAAACTCTATAGGTCAAAAAACATGATCCAGAAGCGCAGGCGTTTTCTCTGGGCCAAGGCTAATTTAAAATGGACTGTGGCAAAGTGGAAAACTGTTCTGTGGTCAGACGAATCAAAATTTGAAGTTCTTTTTGGAAAACTGGGACGCCATGTCATCCGGACTAAAGAGGACAAGGACAACCCAAGTTGTTATCAGCGCTCAGTTCAGAAGCCTGCATCTCTGATGGTATGGGGTTGCATGAGTGCGTGTGGCATGGGCAGCTTACACATCTGGAAAGGCACCATCAATGCTGAAAGGTATATCCAAGTTCTAGAACAACATATGCTCCCATCCAGACGTCGTCTCTTTCAGGGAAGACCTTGCATTTTCCAACATGACAATGCCAGACCACATACTGCATCAATTACAACATCATGGCTGTGTAGAAGAAGGATCCGGGTACTGAAATGGCCAGCCTGCAGTCCAGATCTTTCACCCATAGAAAACATTTGGCGCATCATAAAGAGGAAGATGCGACAAAGAAGACCTAAGACAGTTGAGCAACTAGAAGCCTGAATTAGACAAGAATGGGACAACATTCCTATTCCTAAACTTGAGCAACTTGTCTCCTCAGTCCCCAGACGTTTGCAGACTGTTATAAAAAGAAGAGGGGATGCCACACAGTGGTAAACATGGCCTTGTCCCAACTTTTTTGAGATGTGTTGATGCCATGAAATTTAAAATCAACTTATTTTTCCCTTAAAATTATACATTTTCTCAGTTTAAACATTTGATATGTCATCTATGTTGTATTCTGAATAAAATATTGAAATTTGAAACTTCCACATCATTGCATTCTGTTTTTATTCACAATTTGTACAGTGTCCCAACTTTTTTGGAATCGGGTTTGTAATAGCAAAGACCCAAAATATAGGCTAAGGCAAATAATGTTACGCGTTTATCAGTTTATGAAACAGAAGCTTATTTTTATTACAAAAATATATATCCAGTGTTATGAGCCTTAGTCATTTGTTTGTTGTTTCCATTATGCCCTCTTGTGTTCTCTCTGTGTATGTGCATGTTTGTGTTTCAGATGGGCGGTTCCCTGAGATAATTTGCTGGAGGCTGCGATTGGTTCTCCTCCTCTCCTGACCCAGATATAAGGACTGCCCCAAACACTCAATCTAGGCCATGATTGTGCCATAGTGTGTGACTCTGTGGTTCGCCTTTGTGCATTGCCGTCGTCATTCGTTTAAGTCTTTGAGTGTCTTACTAGAGAGATAGTGTGGTGTGTGTGTGTGCTTAAGATTGTGAGTGTGATTCTGTGATAGTTTAGTTTTTTTTTGTTTTTTTCTCCATTTTGTGATATTCCGTGTTAACTTGACCCATGCCTGATTGACTACGATTTTGGATTCCAATTGTGAATTGTTTGCTGTTAACTAGTATATATCTTTTGTAAATAGTTTGTAAATAAGTTTTGGTAAGTTAAGGGTTGTAGGGGGTTAGACTCCATTTTATTTTGAAACATCTTTTCTCATTGTTTTTGGTTGAGGGAGTCAGGTAAGTTGAAACTGTATTTTTTGTTTTCTTTATTTTGGTTTAGGAAGTATAGAGTGTTAACAAAAATATATATTTTTTGTTATTTTGGCCTTGTCTGCCCCTGAAGCTAAACCTTTATTTATAAATAATTTTTTGTAATTCAACATCTCTCTGGTATTGAGACTCTTCCTTTTTACTGTTACGGTTGACCCCTATCTGTCGTAACACCAGGAAAGTTATTTTTATGCAGAAGATAAAAACTTTAATCTGAAACAAAGTAAAATGTTATATTATAATTAGGGCTGCACAAATAATCAAATTTCTAATCGCGATTACGATTATGGATGCCACGATTACATAATCGTTCAAAGCCGCGATTAAAAAAATAAATAAACAATTAAAAATGCCCACTTGCATTATTCTGTGTGCTTAAGAGGTGTTTGCAGCGCGGCTAACTCATACAATATACATTATGTGCATATTAAATATAAATATAATAATGTAGACATATTTTTTAGACATTCTTTTCATTACACTCTTTGTAAAAGTATAAAGATAACATAAAAAGTATAAAAAAGTCTATAACAAATAAATAACAAATGTCTCCGAAAGGAATCCTTTAGTGAAGTTTGTGTTGCTTATAAGTATACTCATGTCGTTTAATTTGATGAAATCCTTTTTGTTTTTATCTTTTACATTTTTAATGTAGCCTACAGCACATCAGTGATGGCCAACCCGTCGATTGCAGTCTGTTAGATTTGAGACTGTTGCTGTAAAAAATAATAAAATAATAGAAAAATACATTATGCCTGATTCATTTTCAGTTTCTTCTTTGCTTTATTTTATGTTTAAAACATAATATTAGGATGTCTGAAGAATAAAAGAACAGCACTTATTTTATTATTCATTTATTTTTTCCTTTTTTTTAATTTTTTTATTTTTATAAATAAATACTTTTATTCAGCATCAGAAATAATGTTAAATTGATAAGATTTCTATATTTTGAATAATAATCTGCCAGGATTCAATCAATCAATCCTGTAAAAATATCACAGAATAATATTAAGCAGCACAATTGTTTCCGAGGTTGACAATACATTGAAGGATCATGTTTATTCGTTTAAGAATCAAGCAGAAGCTTATTTGTGAGTAAAATCTTTAAGTAAATTACATCACTTTTGTTTGCATTTAGAGAGATATCTACCGAACAAAGATATATCCTCTAGACACCAAACATTAATATCTGACCTCTGCAGAGTACGCATACTCATTTGTTTTAAAACACAGAAGACTGGAGTAATGATGCTGAATATTCACAATATTAAAGACCACCCCCTTCAATAAATAAATAAATAAATAAAACCTTATATAAATATGATTCACTTCTCTTTTTGTCGTGTCCTCATTGTTGTTGAGAACCTATTTATAAGATAAAAACGTAGTTTACGATGATCAGTGAATTATGTGTACCAAACAAGCAAAGAAGAATGAAATATAAAGGGGTGTGCAGTGGCGTAGCAAGTCAGCCCTGGGCCCATATGCAAAAAAATTGTACGGCCCCCCAAATAATATGGGCTCCAACTCGCATAACTTGTTGGTTTTTCTGACGTAAATACCGTTACGCGACTATTCACAAGCTGTTTTAATTAAATGCTTGGAAATAATATTTAACGTTTTTAAGTCCAGTCATTGCACGCAAGCCACCCAATAATCGCAATAGGCTTTGTGTTTTTTTTATTATAACACAAAGTCTCATCTTTCTGTAAATTTTAAGATCAAATACAAACAATAAATGTGTTTTGCGCTTTTATTTGTAGTGAGGTAGTAGGAACGTCTCGGTTACGTATGTAACCCTCGTTCCCTGAAGGAGGGAACGGAGACGTCACGTCGGGTGACCGACGAATTGGGATCTCGCTTAGAGAGACCAATCCACTTCGAGTGTAACTAAACGAGCCAATGCACATTGGCATGCGATTATTGCATCCAGCTGCTGCTGATCACAGCGTGAGTATAAGTAGGCAGCAGGTGCAGCGCATATTCGGGTTTTCGCTGAGGAGCCGAGCCGGTGACCCGGCCGCTCAGCGGTGGTACAGTAGCCGTGGCGACGGGACGTGACGTCTCCGTTCCCTCCTTCAGGGAACGAGGGTTACATACGTAACCGAGACGTTCCCTATCAGTCGGTCACTCCGAGTCACGTCGGGTGACCGACGAATTGGGATCCCTACCAAAAGGCCACGGATACTGCCCCTTCCAGTGTCCTGTGGAAGCCTCCTGTGCCCCTACTTTTTGGCGCAGGTCAGGGCTTCACAAGAAGACCAGTTACTGTTGCTATGGCACTACCCACTCAGTAAGACTGGATAACACTGGGAAAACGTACCCGTTCCACTTGGAACAGGAACGCTGCGGAAGCCCATCCTTCCCAAAGGAGGTTCAGAAGCACTTACGCATATGAACAACCGTTTAGGTGCATATGGAAGATTTAGAGGTGATTGTAGCCTCTTGGCAGAATGTCTGCCGGGGAAACACGGGCTCTGAGGCTATACCGTGGACTTTACACATATGAGATCCAATTAGGTCTCTACATATGGACCCTAGCCCTCTACCGGTTCTCACAGATTCATCGAGTGAGGGCCTGGCGCCAGACGCTCCGCCACGTCTGGCTGCCGAGGGGACGGAGGAGCTCGACAGGGTCTACAGTACGGACTCTCTGGAGCAGTTTTAGCAAGCCGATCCGAAACCGGAGCCTCTCAGTGCTTCTACCCGTTTGAGGTGAGAACACAGGAGGAGACCGGTTCCACACGAAGGCTATAGAATCTAGCGAACGTGTCAGGGGTCGCCCAACCCAGATAATATAATTATCTGCCAGCGAGGCGCCACGAGCCAATGCCCAGGAAGATGCAACACTTCTAGTAGAGTGGGCTCTCAACCTGAACAGGCAGGACACACCCTGTGCCTAATAAGCCAGGGTGATGGCGTCCACTATCCAGTGGGCCATCCTCTGCTTGGAGACGGCATTCCCTTCTGCCGGCCTCCGTGACAGATAAAGAGCTGGTCTGAGGTCCTGAAGCTTTGCGTCCTGTCAACGTAGCATTTCAATGCTCGGACGGGACAAGCAAAGATAAGGCTGGGTCTGCCTCCTCCGAGGGCAGCGCTTGCAGGCTCACCACCTGGTCCCTGAAGGGAGTAGTGGGAACCTTGGGCACATAGCCAGGCCGGGGCCTCAGGATTACCTGGGACGGCCCAAACTCTAGGCACGAATCGCCGACCGAGAATGTGTGCAGGTCCCCTACCCTCTTGATGGAGGCCAATGCAAGCAGGAGCAGAGTCTGAAAGAAACTTCAGCTCGACTGTCTGCAACGGATCAAATGGGCCCTGCTGTAGTGCTCTGAGCACTAGAGACAGGTCCCAAGAGGGTATAGAGGGGGCCGTGGAGGATTTAACCTTCCTGCCCCCCTAAGGAACCTGATGACCAAGTCATGCTTCCCCACCCACTTCCCTTCCACAGGGTCGTGGTTGGCAGCAATCGCAGCCACATAGACTTTAAGGGTGAAAGGAGACAGCCTTCGCTCCAACCCTTGCTGCAAGAAGGACAGCACGACTCTGATCGGGCACTTCCGGGGGTCTTCTCGGTGAGAAGAGCACCACTCGACAAACAGGTTCCACTTCAAGGCGTAAGCATGTCTCGTAGACAGCGCTCTCGCCGAAGTGATGGTGTCAACTACCTCCTGGGGTAGGTCACCTAGAACCTCCGCGTCCCGTCCCGGGACCAGACATGTTTTAAGTTTCCAGAGGTCTGGATGCGGGTGCCATAAGGTGCCCCGTCTCTGAGTCAGTAGATCCTACCTCAGAGGAATCTGCCAAGGAGGGGCTGTCACGAGGAGCATCAGTTCTGGGAACCAAGTCCGAGTGGGCCAGTACGGCGCCACGAGCAAGACCTGCTCCTCGTCCTCCCTGATCTTGCACAGTGTCTGTGCGAGAATGCTCACTGGGGGGGAACGCATACTTGCGGGGGCCCCGCGGCCAGCTGAGTGCCAGTGCATTCCGTGCCGAGTGTTTCCTCGGTCAGGGAGTAAACAACTGGCAATGAGAAGTATCTCAATAAGCTGGGCCGTCTGGGGATGGAGTCTCCACTCTCCGGGGAGCGCAGCTCGTGACAGCTCATCGGCTGCCCGGTTGAGCAAGCCCGGAATGTGAATGGCACGAAGCGACCTCAGATGCTTCTGACTCCATAGGAGGAGGTGGCGGGCGAGTTGCGACATGCGACGGAAGCCTAGACCACCTTATCGGTTGATGTATGCAACGGTCACAGTGTGTCCGTACGGACCAGTACGTGCTTGCCCTGTAAGCGCCTCTTGAGACGGTTCAGGGCCAGGTGTACTGCAGCAACTCTAGGCAACTTATGTGCCAGTGCAGTTGGGGGCCCCGTCCAAACCCCCGACACTGCAAGCCCGTTGAACGTGGCGCCCCAGCCGGTGGTGGAGGCATCCGTGTAAACCACAGCATGCCTAGAGACCTGTTCCAGGGGCACTCCTGCCCGGAGAAACGAAAGGTCTGACCACGGGGTGAGGGTTTGGCAGCAGGCCGGTGTGACTTGGACCCGGTGAGTTTTGCGTTACCACGCCCACCTCGGGACTCGGCCATGGAGCCAGTGTTGAAGCGGTCTCATATGAAGCAGCCCCAGCGGCGTCACTGACGCCGCAGCTGCCATATGCCCCAGGAGCCTCTGAAATTGTTTCAGTGGGACCGCGGACCTGCTCTTGAACGTATTCAAGCAGTTCAACACCGACTGAGCACGTTCCTGCGTGAGGCGTGCTGTCTGATTGACCGAATCCAATTCCATACCGAGAAAAGAGATCCTCTGCGCCGGGGAGAGTTTGCTCTTTTCCCAGTTGACCCGAAGGCCCAACTGGCTGAGGTGCAAGAGCACCAAGTCCCTGTGTTCGCACAACTGGTCCTGAGACTGAGGCAGCATGAGCCAGTCGTCGAGGTAGTTGAGAATGCGAATGCCCTGTTCTCTCAGGGGAACAAGGGCTGCCTCCACAACCTTCGTGAAAACACGGGGTGACAGGGATAGCTCGAAGGGCAGGACCTTGTACTAATATGCCCGTCCTTCAAACGCAAACCGCAGGAATGGCCTGTGGTGCGGAAGGATTGAGACAAGGAAGTACACGTCCTTCAGGTCAATCGCTGCAAGCCAATCTCAGGGACGGATGCACCCGAAGATGCACTTCTGCGTGAGTCTCTTGAACGGAAGCTTGCCCAGTTCAGGACGCGCAGATCCAAGATTGGTCTCCACCCACCGCCTTTCTTGGGCACAATGAAGTAAGGGCTGTAAAACCCTGTCTTCATATCGGCTGGAGGAACCGGCTCCATCACGTCCCTCGCCAATAGGACAGTGATTGGTCCGGTGTTGGTCCGTCCATGACTCTCCATGCCCTCTTGGGACCCAGAGGCAGAGAGAACTGCTTCTTGTCGAGATTTTTTATATTTCTTTTTTTTTTTAAACCAAAAGATTCTCCGCCCGGCCCTACTCCGGGGGAGGGAGAGGTGCATCCACCATCTCCTGAAGCAGTCCTCTTTCTCTCTGGGTCGCCTGTCCTGAGGCCTCTTGCTTTTCCGCTCTCCGCCAGGTTTGACGGGGGCCCGGACAGGCGGGGCGGCCTGCCTACGCCCAGCTCAACGGCACCGCTTCTGGAGGCTGCTGCGGATGCGGTGCGGGAGCAGGGACGGACGCAGGGGCCGCCCTCGGCGACGAGCAGGCTGGGGCGCTGCAGCCAGCGGACGGGTGGAGGCAGCAGCTGCCCGCTGGGCAGGATGTGTTGGATCGCCTCAGTCTGCTCCTAAGCAGCCGAGAACTGCTGGGCCATGCTCTCGACTGCGTCGCCGAAGAGGCCAGTCTGGGACACAGGGCCCTTGAGGAACCGAACTTTGTCAGCATCCCCATGTCGACCAGACACAGCCAGGTGACGCTCCTGGACCACAAGTGTGGACATCGCACGACCCAAAGACCACGCAATGACCTTCGTCGCTCGTAGCGCGAGGCCAGAAGTGGTACAAAGCCCTTTCAGAACTTCTGGATCGTGACCACCCTCGTGCATGTCCCCCAGTGCTTTTAGCCTGAAGAACCTGCAGTAACGCCGTAGCGCAAGCGGTTGGCAGCTTCTCCACGGGTCACATAAGCATCGCCGGACAGACCAGACGAGTACCTACAGGCCCGGAAGAGGAAGCACGGTTTACCCTGCCGGGGGGAGGCGGTATTAGGACACAACGGCATCGCAACCGACCGCTCCACCGGGGGGCCCCGTATACCCCCTAGCTGCACCACCACCGAG
Organism: Schizothorax lantsangensis; assembly: GCA_027422415.1. NCBI lineage: Eukaryota > Metazoa > Chordata > Actinopteri > Cypriniformes > Cyprinidae > Schizothorax > Schizothorax lantsangensis. The sequence continues at coordinate 14,381,807 of CM049860.1, forward strand.
GGTGGTGAGGGAGGAGGAGCTAACAGGTCAGTTTCTGGCAGTAAAATGTGCCATCCACAACCTGGTAAGCTCCCCATGCACCTCCGGGAAGAGAGGCACCGGGGCAGGGTGCTGAGAACCAGCACAAACTACCTCGAGAAACCAGTCATCCAACCTCGAGGGCTCGGGACACGGTGGAAGTCTCCACTCGAGCCCTACCCTCTCAGCGGCCCAGGAAAGCATAGCCGTGATTCTGGATCCGACTCAGGCATTGCTACTGCCGTAGCAGCAGCGCAGCCGAATCTTCTTCCCCAGAAAGCTCCAGCTCACCCTCCGATGCAGCGATCGACATCTGGTCATCGGGAGGAGCACCAGGGATACTGCTGGTACGCCCCTTGTAGAGGGTCCAGCACGTTCCACTGGCAGCTCAACTGGTTTTGGAGTGCAAGAGGAGTGATGGTCCCTCGAGGGTTGGTTCCCTGGAGGGTTTGCCACCACTGTAATCCTCAGACCACCCGTGCCACCACCTGAAGTAGTCCTCGTCTGTCTGCAGCCAGAACGAGAACTAGATCGAGGCAGAGGCAACAGAGCTCCGCCCCCTTGTCGAGGTAGCGGAGCCTGGCTGCAACTCCAAGATAATCATCTTCCCACCATGAGAAGATGCCTCATCCACGAACGCCACCTCAGCATGCTTACTGCCCAGGCACGTGAGGCAGTGATCGTGACCATCACCCGGCACCAGGTAACGACCGCATCCAGAAACGCACGGGTGACACGTTGTCTGTCGCAAAACCCAACTCGTCTTTACAAAGACGTAACGTCAAGTTTGCCACATGCAACGTCGTCTTTAAAAAGACGCACCCGTGAATGCTCTTTTAGGGAAAAAGCTCTTTTAATGTGCTGAAGCGCACAGGGGAGATGGTCACCTGCAACACAAACAGGGGGTAGTGCAACCTGATGTGTGCAATCCACTCGACACGGGAAGAACCACCGCCGCTGAAGCGCCGTACCGCCAGCACGAGAGTCTTCCGAAGAGCGTGCTCAACTCGTTGAATTCACTCGTCAGCAGAAGTCAGGAGCAGAACGATGTAACCGCTCGGCTCCGAAGCGAAAAGCTGAATATGCGCTGCACCTGCTGCCTACTTATACTCACGCTGTGATCAGCAGCAGCTGGATGCAATAATCGCATGCCAATGTGCATTGGCTCGTTTAGTTACACTCGAAGTGGATTGGTCTCTCTAAGCGAGATCCCAATTCGTCGGTCACCCGACGTGACTCAGAGTGACCGACTGATAGGGAACTACATTCGCCTCAGTTCAAGCTGCCTGTGAATCAATTATATTTTCCTCTTTAATATTTGCATCATGAAATAAACATGAATAAATATTTGAATCATATTGAAAAAAAAAATCAGAACAATTTATACAAACGAATGTCTCACGAAAATGATCAATTAGAGTTTCAAAAATATCTATAAGCCTACGTGTTATTGCTGTTTTTGTGTTAAGAGCAATGGATGCCACAGACTTTTTTTTTGTTGTTGTTGCGGAGTGTAATTTTTACATTAATTTCACGCGATATAATATGATTTTATTATCGTAATTTTTACTTTATTAATTTAGTATGACGTTAAACTTATATAGTTATTTTTCAGTGTGACACTGAAATGCCTCTGTAGGGTATTTGTACTGCATGCAAACACAATCTTGGCGCAGCGGTCCAGAAAAAATTAAATAAAATTGGTATTAAGTTTGACGATCCTGACTCCCCATATATATCCTCATTGGATGGGCCTTTAGAGATAGATGCATCTTTATGGATTACATAGGCTAATGAAATAGTTTTTAATTTTTGATTTTAATTATTTCGTTGTACAGTAGTATTTTATAGCATTCTATAAATATATTTATTATGTCAGTGAGGCAAGTATTTGCTGAGTTTCGGTTCAGTTTTTGTGAAGTTTTCCTGCTCAAGATCAAGACCCTGTTTGTTTTCTTTATTTTAAAATGCAAAACATTTTGTTGATATTGTGAGTGCACACAAATAAAACTATTTGCAGCTTCGAATGATGTATACTCTTACCATTTATGACGAAAAATGATGCCGTATTTTAATTTCCCACTCTTATTAAGAAAAAAAAATGCAAGTGATAGCGCCTCCATGTCCTTCAAAGCGCGCTTCAGCTTCCACTTTTAGCACAAACGATTTTATATTTATCACACATTTATCTAAAATTTTTAAATGTATATTGTGAAATGCATGACGTTTTTATGTCTCAAATTGTGTTTATTTGAGAAGGCTAAACTGATCAAACATATGCTCAACTCACTGTCTGGCGCTGGCCGCTTGGTATTTAAAAAAAAATAATACAACTTGAATTTAACAAACATAAAATGTTCCAATCATGTTTCTAAATTAACAATAAAGAAACAAAATATAACCACTTTGCCATTAAGAACCAAAACTGAACTTTTTTAATGGCTGCAACAGTAGCTGTGTAAAGGGAAAAAGACACTGGCTCGGGTCGGACTCGGGCGGAGAATTCTGATAAGCTGTCGGATAAAGGCCGGCCCGTGCAGGGCTCTATATTCGTTCCCTTGTTTCAATTAAAAGTTCTCCCTCGGCTCGGCGGGCCCCCAATCTGCCCGGGCCCATATGCACATGCATACCCTGCATGCCCAGACGCTACGCCACTGGGTGTGCCATATAGACAAAAATGATATCTCGGATTTTATCCATAACGATAATCAGACTATATTTTTCTGAGTGTATTGTGCTGCAGGACTGCCGTGGACAGCTGACTTCTAAAGTTTTTGATATTCTTCATGTTCTGCGTGGTCAGTTCATAGCAGTGATAGAAATTAATATTTTCCAACAAAAGTTATTTTTATTGCCCCTTTATGGGCATTTTTACTTTTATAAAGCCTTTTTTTCTAGAAGTGTGCATTATCTTTTGCGTCAAATTCTTATATTTAATCAATAAAGTGAATTAGAATAAGACATTTGGGGCTGTTACCAAACCAATAAAATCATTATAAACAAAATTCATCTTTGCAATGCACAGGAAACAAAGAATCTGTATCTGAAGAGGCATTTAGATGCATTTACACTGTTTAATGCAGGACATGAATGCTTTAACTTGCAGTTACAAATGCATAAATAATGTTTTGATATTTTAATCCTAAAACGTTGACACAACAGCAACATGACAAAAGCAATTGATAATAGGAAACCGCAGACAACTGTGTACATAATCAATCGTACCGAATGTAATGAAGCATTTGTTACTTGTTCAAAAGAGACAAATTGCATTAATGATGAGCAGAAGTGACTAGATGATGTGGATGTTGAACATATAGTTTTGAGAATTTCAGCTGTGATCTGAGAAATGTACCAAAGCAACTGAGAAACCTGGTAGTAAATTGTAAAGTCAGTTATTCAACATGTAATAAAATTTTTTTTTAATGCATTCGTTTACATTTAAAAAATTTACTTTATTTTTTAGAACAATTTCAACAAATGTTTATACACGATTCCCTGCTTTTCCTGCAGGTGCTAAACACTCTTTGGTTTGTCCTCATTCCAACTTCAACCGGAACCGGGAACACTTCCCATAACACATGATGTACTCGTTACATCGTAAGAAGATTGGCATCTACGCTAATAGTTGTTTCTTTCTTATTCTGTTTCTCAGTCCGTGTCTGGATCAGATGGTGGATCGGCGCCGGGAGATGATGTCTGCGGCCCTGATCGTCAGCGATGAGCCCCAGAGACATATCCCCAGTGAAGACCTCGACTAAAATACAATAAAAATAAAAATAAAACAAATAATTAAAAATATAATAATAAAATACCTAACTACATAATACTATTATTGTTAGAAATTGCAACAATATAAAAATAGAAATATAATACATTTAAAAATTTAATTAAAACAATAAGTAAACAATGAATAAACAATAATATCCTGGCCAGAGGAGAACTGGCCCCCCGACTGAGCCTGGTTTCTCCCAAGGTTTTTTTTCTCCATTCTGTCACAGAGGGAGTTTTGGTTCCTTGCCGCTGTCGCCTCTGGCTTGCTCAGTTGGGGACACTTAATTTCTAGCGATTATCGTAAATTTGATTTCACAGATACTATTTAAACTAAACTTAGCTAGACAATGACATCTCCGAATTCAATAATGAAATGCCCTTAACTGAAAATTGAGTGTTTAATCTTATTATTATACATTACTGACACTCTGTCCTCCAACTTGATACTGTTAAGTGCTTTGACACAATCTGTATTGTTAAAAGCGCTATACAAATAAAGGTGACTTGACTTGACTTAAAAATACATCGCAGAACAAAGCAGGTTACATAGTATAAAACAAAGTGTCAGCTTAAAAATGTTGTCAAAAAGTTCAAACAATAAATAGACCCACAGTTTGGTGACTCTAGAGCCACAGTTCAAGCAGCACATGAACTGATCAATCATCTCTTTTAGTTACAGCACATGAATGAATATCAAAGGTTATTTTGTTTGTGTGATGTTAAAAACCATGGGAGAATTTAAAGAGAAACCCTGGCTCAAAAATATTAATTCTCTTCCAGGTTTTCTGCACCTGTTGATATAAATAAATGTTTTTTATGCAAAAGAATTTGGGTTAAAAAAATGAAAATAAATAAGTAAAAATAATAATAAAGTGCTCGCCTTTGTCTTTTGAGGTGTAAATGTTTTTTAGTATAATTCTGTCAGATCGCCTGTCAAACAAACTTTGGCGAAACTCTAAAACTAAATATTACAACTCTAAAATTAAAAATTACAAATATAGTTTGTTAGTTATATTAGCCCAATTGTGTATAGCAATGTTTAAAAATGTGTTATTTTGTGTTATAGAGACTCCTAGTGGTGAATACATGCTAGAACAACTTTTTTTATGAGAAAAAATACTATAGTAATTTATAGTAAATACTATAGTGTTTTTGAACCATACTATAGTAAAGTACTTGAATTAATTTGTTGTGGTGATTATATAATTGCTGTGGTAATAGAACAACTATAGTAATATAAAATTACTTTATCCAATACTGTATACTGTATACAATACTGTTTTCTACAACTATAGGGTATATTATACAATACACTAGAGTTTACTATAGTAAAAACTAAAGTATACTTCAGTATTTATTACAGTTTATCAGTTCTGTATAGTTAATACTACAGTATGCTGTAGCATTCATTAAAGTGTTGTAAATACTGTAATATATACAGTGTAATACACTTTACTATAGTATGGTTCAAAAACACAATAGTATTTACTAAAAATTACCATAACACTTTAGAATACTGTTTCTTACTTACTGCATAACTAATAAGGAATTATTGAAGAACTAACAGGTAATTATTCAATAACACTTAACTCACTACTGTTAACTACTAAGGAAGATGTGTTAACTAATCAGTATGTAATACAATTTTATGATTGTGTTAAGTAACAGTTAGCTAATCAATAACTGATGTATTATTTCATACCTCCTTAAGAACTACTATTAATTATCTGCTATTTAAGGTTCAAGAAAAATAACTATGAAGTAACTACTAATGAACAGTCATACACAATTAAATTGAGTTGTGACCCTCTCATATAAATGTTATTAGCAGTAGTAGTAGTATGAAAATGCAATACATTTTATAGAGGTTTTCCCTGTGTAGTGAATTGTTTTGTGAGTGTGTTTTGTAAGAAATCAGCTTCAGATAGGAACCCCACCACCACTCCAGTGCCATGCGATAACTTACCTTAGTTTTTATATTTTATATACAGTACTGTATGTGTGCCTCCTCACCATATACCACATTACCATTAATTCAATTCCTGTATGTAAGGCAAGAACTGAGGGAAAATTAAAATACAGGTAACCCATTAGCAATTAATAAAGAATTATCAAATAATTCTGCAGGACTTATTTTGAACCTGAAACAGTAGGCCTGTTCTAAAGTGAAAATATTAGAAACCCATTAGTAATTAATAAAGAATTATTAGATAATTCCACAAGAATTACTTAGAACCTGAAACAGTATTCTAAAGTGAAAATTTAGGGAACTCATTAGTAATTAATGAAGAATTATCAAATGATTCTGCTGGACTTATTTCGAACCTGAAACAGTAGGCCTTCTAAAGCGAAGATATAGTGAAACCTATAGTAATTAATTAAGAATTATCAGATAATTCCGCAGGAATTACTTAGAACCTGAAACAGTATTCTAAAGTGAAAATATAGGGAACTCATTAGTGATTAATGAAGAATTATTAGATAATTCTACTGAACTTATTTCGAACCTGAAACAGTAGGACTATTCTAAAGTGAAAATATAGTGAAACCTATAGTAATTAATTAAGAATTATCAGATAATTCCGCAGGAATTACTTAGAACCTGAAACAGTATTCTAAAGTTAAAATATAGGGAACTCATTAGTAATTAATGAAGAATTATCAAATGATTCTGCTGGACTTATTTCGAACCTGAAACAGTAGGCCTATTCTAAAGTGAAAATATAGTGAAACCTATAGTAATTAATTAAGAATTATCAAATAATTCTGCAGGAATTACTTAGAATCTGAAACAGTATTCTAAAGTGAAAATATAAGGAACTCATTAGTAATTAATAAAGAATTATCAAATGATTCTGCAGGACTTATTTCGAACCTGAAACAGTAGGACTTCTAAAGTGAAAATTATAGTAAAACCTTTAAGTTGGATAGTTATGGCAAGACAGTGGAGTTGGGGTTCCTTCCCGAAGCAGATTTCCTACAGAACATGCACACAATGCAATTATTTAAGATACAGGCAAAAGCATAAGGGGTGAGAACCAGAACGGCGTAAGTGATATTTCACCAACTTTACAGGAGGGCCAAAACAAAAATTTACCATTGGTTGATCTGACTTTGTGCACTGATTTCAATCGTTTATTATAAAAATTTGTACACTCATGGATGACAGTATATTTTCAGTAGAAAGTGCTCATCAAAAGCTTTCTTTTGATATACGTATATATATATATATATATATATATATATATATATATATATATATATATATATATATATATATATGTATATATATATGTGTGTCTCTTACGCCCTTCTGGTTCTCACCCATCGTTATGTACAATTATAGTAATGAGTCCTTTTGGGAGTGCATCAAACAAAATGCATATTTCATTTCCATACTGAAAACCCTAAGTTTACTGAACTAAATTGATTGAATAAACTCGTTGCCTCAATTTAATTGAGTAATGGAGTCTCCCAAAACTTGCATATTAAAGTTTATTTAACTTGGCGGTTTTGTAGACTATACTTAAATCGTTCAGTTCACCAAATTTGGCGCTTATTTAATGTACTTACACGATTACGTTCACTTAACTTGGTATTCATTTTAAGTGTACTTATATATTTAAGTTAACTCAACATGGAAATGTAACAAACTGTTGAATGATGTTCTTATTTTTTACTGCAAGCTCTGTGCACACCGAACTGAAATAAAACAATGAACAGCATATTTAATCTTTGACTTTATTGACAAAATGTCACAATATTAAAGTACAGTAAATACTATACTGTAATGGAAATGGGTCATAGCTACACTGTAAAGGTTGTAACAAAATTAACTAGTGCAGTACATCAATTGTACAACTCTGCACATATACACTTCACTCAAGTATCACAATTATGTTAATGTAAACATAGCTATTACATTTGACCGTTTCAGCTTTGTGCAAACATGGCGAACTAAAAACATACTCAACAGTGTCTTTCACCAAAATTTCCACAGTATTACAATACAAACTATACTGTAGTGGAAATTTACTGGGTCACAACCACACTGTAAAGGTGGTAACAACAGTAAAAATGTCCAACATAAGTGCACTTACATCAATTGTACAACTCTGTGCACTTAATTACACTTTTTACGCCTCACGATTGTTAATGTACTGAACATGTATGCTAAATATAATAATTACTTTCTTACTACATTTCAATGTTTAAGCTTTGTGCAAAGACTGCAAACTAAAATAAAACATACTGAACATGTTCAGTGCCTTTGGCCCAAATGTCAAAATATTACAGTACAAACTATACTGCAATGAAAATATTACTGGGTCACAACCACACTACAGACGTGTAACAATGGTAACAACAAGTAACTACTGTAACGAGTAACCCAAAGTAACTACTGCACATCATTTGTAGAACTCTGCATTTAACAATTTAAACATACTGTGACGAGTCAGCTGCCTCCCCCTAATAATCAGCACTCCCCATCCCTTAATCGCCGCCCTTCACCAGGCTCCCGACGGGAGTGGGTGTGTGAGAGAGGAGGGGCGCTGAAACAGCCAGGTCTGGCGGCGTGTGATGAGGCACACACCTGAAGTGAATGGAGCCTCATCACCGCCGCTGTTATATGCCGGCTGCGCCTCTCCTCTGGAGACCGGTCTCTTCCCCGTGCATGCACGCTGGTGTCCTCGTGGGTCCAGGAAGGGAGCGTCGAGCGCGGAGGACCGCACCCGCGAGACGGCTGTCGGGCCAGGATGCCGGGCCGTACCCCTGGAAGCGCCGCGGGCCCAAAGGAGGACGAAGCCGCCGCCCTCGCGCCCCGGACCCAAGGGGGAGTGCGTGCGGCCACCGGACTCCGCCCCTTACCTGGACCCTTCCTTCCAGAACACTGCCCCTCCTTCACAACCCGCGCAGCACGACGAGGACACCAGATCCCCTGTTTATTTTGGACACTTAATCCCCTTTGGACACTTTATTTTATTATTTCTGTTTAATAAAAGCCTCTCCGAGGCCTGACGCCACACCCACTGTGTCTGTCGTTTGCTCCTCCCGCCACAGTGGTGGAGAATGCGGGCAAGGCGGAGCCTAGACAGCGCAGTTGGGCAACACCGATGACGTCATCCCCTCTTGCTCGCAAAAGTTTGTGGAAACCCGCACTGGGACGGAGGAACGACGGAGACGGCCTCCCAGCCACCTAAGGGGTAAGTGACGTTTCTTATATGGTCATTTACCCTCTGGTTGGTTGAGGCTGTCGACTAAAACCCGGTTTCTCTGTCCCGGTTCCGGCGCGGTGCGAGAGGGTGAGTTGCCCGGAGAGGAATCCCTGCCCCGCCCACTCCGACCGCTGGAGCCTGGTTGAGGAAGGTAGCACTCCTGTGTGGGCGGCGGCCGGATGACGGGGATGTCGCTTGGGGGGGGGGATGTGACGAGTCAGCTGCCTCCCCCTAATAATCAGCACTCCCCGTCCCTTAATCGCCGCCCTTCACCAGGCTCCCGACGGGAGTGGGTGTGTGAGAGAGGAGGGGCGCTGAAACAGCCAGGTCTGGCGGCGTGTGATGAGGCACACACCTGAAGTGAATGGAGCCTCATCACCGCCGCTGTTATATGCCGGCTGCGCCTCTCCTCTGGAGACCGGTCTCTTCCCCGTGCATGCACGCTGGTGTCCTCGTGGGTCCAGGAAGGGAGCGTCGAGCGCGGAGGACCGCACCCGCGAGACGGCTGTCGGGCCAGGATGCCGGGCCGTACCCCTGGAAGCGCCGCGGGCCCAAAGGAGGACGAAGCCGCCGACAGAAGCCGCCGCCCTCGCGCCCCGGACCCAAGGGAGAGCGCGTGCGGCCACCGGACTCCGCCCCTTACCTGGACCCTTCCTTCCAGAACACTGCCCCTCCTTCACAACCCGCGCAGCACGACGAGGACACCAGATCCCCTGTTTATTTTGGACACTTAATCCCCTTTGGACACTTTATTTTATTATTTCTGTTTAATAAAAGCCTCTCCGAGGCCTGTCGCCACACCCACTGTGTCTGTCGTTTGCTCCTCCCGCCACAATACTTTTTATTCTTCATAAATGGATAATGGAGTAAATCAAGGGGGGAAAACCCCAAACAAAGAGTGGTGTTAAAGTATCAGTGACGTTTCTTAAGCAAATAGCTGGTTTGCCAGAGACTGCACTCTAGGCTTGAGAGCATTCTGTCCCATTGACATTAGTACACGCTGGATGAAATCAAACGTGTTGGCGAGTGATTTTGGGTAATTCAGGTCTAGTGCGTAAATCAGACCAAAGAGAAGACAGATTGCCTGTGGGAGGTCCTGCATTTTGTCCATCACCACTTGGCCTTCAAGAATTATTCCAATCGAAGAAGTCAAATGCAAGGAGTTGGGGAGCTGAAGATCAGTGTCCTCGAATAAGATCCCCACTGGCACATCAAGGATAGTGTTGCGATTATCAGTCACCTAGTGAAAAAACAGGTATAAATATAGTATTGTGATCAGGAATCAAAGGTTTATCATCAACGCATGTTTATCAGAATGTGCACTAAGTTTCAAATCACTAACCCTAATCCAACATTATACTGACATGTATACACTTGAATTTATGCAAATGTAGATGCTTCCTGCAAAGAATTTGGTATACACTTTTAAAAGTATGCATTATAAATGACATTTAATAAAAAAAAGTTGGCCATATTTGTATATTAAAGGAATACTTCACCCAAAAATTTAAATATACTCACACTCAGGCCTTTCAATAAAGTAAAATATCCAGCTTCCGGTGGACCATATTCAATTTACAATAAAAGTGCAAGTAATGTGATGTATGATGTAGGATGTACCTTAAGTGTTTTGAACTACGAGAGGTGTTAAAGTTTCTTCGTAATTTGAAAGTTTCACTTTATAAAGTTTTAAATATGGGTATCTTCTTACACAAACACATTGATTCATTTCACAACGCATTTATTAACCCCCTGAAGCCATGTGGAGCAGTTTAATGATGGATGGATGGAATTTTTTGAGCTTCAAAATCTCATCCCCCATTCACTCCCATTATAAGTCTTGGAAGTCTAATATATTTTATTATAACTCTGATTGGGTGGCTTGAGGGTCAGTAAACCATGGTGTAATCATTTGTGGGTGAACTATCCCTTTTAAGAACAGATGTACTTACTAAATATGACTTCAAGAAAGAAGAGTCATCATCTCCAAGCATGATAGGCAGTCCTCGAAGAACAAGGGTTCGGACATCAGTTGGCTGTGCTGACTTTAGAGGAAAACATGAAATTCTATTAATGACAGAAAAACTCACTATCAATCTATTTTAGGCATTGTTATGAGAATATATGATTTAAATTAAATATTAGATTATCTATTATACATAACAGATTACTGATATGAAAATAAGAAATAAATTACATGTTGACAAAATTTAAAGGGATAGTTCACCCAAAAAAGAAAATTCTGTGATTGTTTACTCACCCTAAATCAGATTTGGGGCACCACTGACATGTACATACTAAAAAGAAATACTAAGGAAGACAATGCTGTCCCAAAATTATTCAGTTACAAACATTCCTTTAAAATATCTTCCTTTGTGATCAGCAGAACAAAGAAATTTATACAGGTTTGGAACAACTGCGGGTGAGTAAATGACGACAAAACTTCCATTTTTGGATGAACTACACAGTACCTTTAAGTTATGTTAAATAAGACAAATAATTACTGACCTTTATTTGCTGTAAAAAGTTCAACAAGCGCTGACCAGGAGTCCCCCTTCTGTTTTTAAAAAGCTCCATGAACCGTGAACTGTGTCTGTCCAGGTTTTCGTAGAATTCCTGCTTTATATTTTTGCCCGTAATTCTGTTGAACTCCATGCAAACCTGGGGGAGACAAGGCCAGGTCACATAATCACATTAGATTTCACACAGAAATGCTTTACATGGCTAAGAAATAATTACGAAATAATGAAGAGGCTAAGAAAGTGTTTTTTTGTTTGTTTTTTCTTTAAATGTGTTCTGCAAAAGTACTCCATCATGCCAACTTTACATTGCAAAAGGGTGACTAAATGAGAAAATTGTTTAGGTGAACAGTCCTTTTAATGCATTGAAAACAGAAAAGCGACTTACCTGAGGCTCACGGAAGAGGGCAGGCCAACGTTCAAGCATGTCACTGATTGCAGGTGCAGACTCAACTATCTCTTTACGCCTAAGCGCAAAAGTCAGGTCCATCTGTTGTGCCAGAAGGGATGAACTGGGTGTTCTCGTCTTCATTTCATCTTGAATTTCTTTACGAACTGATTCAAGGCTGTCATCATTATGTCCTTCTGGAAAGTTTGGAAGAAAGTTGATTTCACATTTCTTTGGCTTCTTTATGTGTTTTCTTGATGGCATTCCTTCAGGGTTGTTTGTGCCTCTCCTTCCTCCATTAATGGTTACATCAGGGTATCCCAAGTTTCTCATCTTGGATCTAAAATTCCCCATTTTGAATATTAGACTGTTCTTCCCCCCCCCCCCCCCCAGCCGGTAGATGAACCACTTTCCAGAAGACATGGATGCTTATTTACCAGAGCAGCAGCAACCTGTGCATAGTCATCATTTGTTGGATAGGCTTTGAAGCTGAACATGGTTTCGGACAGTTTTTCCAGGATGTCATGCTTAAGTTCTTTGGTCAGTTTGAGGTATGTGCTGTCCTTGAGGTAGGCCAGGTTGCCCTGTCGCAGGCGGTATTCAACATCAACTGTGAAGGAAGGGATCTCAAATTATTTTGGCCATTGCGTTTTCCTTTCCTGTGATGAGGTAGAAAGTATCACTGTGTCGGCTGTGCTTGCAGAGTCATCCAGTACTTCCTCTCGATTCAATGGTACTAGTTCAATTACAGGAATGATTTTCAGTGTAGCTCTATCTTGAAGCTCTGATATGTCTGTTAGGTTGCAAAGTGCATTCCCAAAGTCCTGATCTTCATACTGAAGCGAAAAGTTGTAATTAAGCCCCAAACTCTCTTTTAAAGCAACAACCAAGGCATCAACTGAATCAGGCTTCTTGGCCTGTGAGACCTTCCTTATGTCCCCTTCTGTCAGTATAACTCTTAGGAGAGTTTTCTCTTGAGAAGACATCTAACAAGTAAAACATAGTAATTACTATTGACTGAAATGTGAACACACCAAGGAAAACTCCAAAATTGTGTCAAATGTGTATTAAAGTGTTAGTTCACTCAACAAGGTAAATTCTGTCATTATCTACTGTCCCTCACGTCGTTCCCAACCTGCAAGTACATGTACCAAATACAAATGAAGATATATAAAAAAAAAAAAAAAAGATTTCGGTCCCTCGATTGACAGCCTTTGCAGCTAGCACTTTACAGGCCCAGAAAGATAGTAAAGATATCATTAAAGTAATCCTGTACTAGATAAATGTTAAGTAATTTTTTTGGATAATGTGTAAAGTTGTAAATTGTTTTTTATTTTGGGCAAACAAAGCACCCAAGTCAATTTGAGCTTAAACCACTGGAGTCACATGGATTGCTTTAATGATTTCTTTCCTACCTTTCTGGGACTTGAAAGTGTCAGTTGCGTAGCTGTCAATGGAGGGAAAGCAAGCTGTCAGATTTTATATAAAAATTCTACATTTGTATTCTGAGGATGAACAAAAGTCTTCGGGTTTGGAACGACATGACGGTAAGTAATTAAAAGATTATTTCACCCAAAAATGTAATTTCAGTCATTAATTTCTCACCCTTATGTAGTTCCAAACTCGTAAGTCCTTCTTTCATCTTCAGAATACAAATTAAGAGATTTTTGATGAAATCTGAGACGATTTCCTCTCTCCAACGCAGCGGACACTTTCAAGTCCCAGAAAGGTAGGAAAGACATCGTTAAAGTAGTCCATGTGACTACAGTGGTTCAATCTTAATTTTATGAAGCAACGAGAATACTTTTGTGTGGAAAAAATAGAAAATAAAAAAGTAACTAATTTATAGGAAACTATAAAGTCGTTATTTCTGTTTTATTCATTTTTTTTTTTTTTTTTGGGCACACAAAAATACTCATCGCCTCTTTAAATTAAGGTTGAACCACTGTAGACACATGGACTATTTTAACGATGTCTTTTTTACCTTTCTGGGACTTGAAAGAATCTGTTTCATTGCTGTGGGGGGGAAACAACCTCAGATTTCATCAAAAACATCTTAATTTGTGTTCCGAAGATGAACAAGGACATACAGGTTTTGAATGACATGAGGGTGAGAAAGTAATGACTGAAATTTCATTTTTGGGTGAACTAACCCAGTAATGACAAAAAAAAAAAATATTACTGGGTGAACTAACCCTTTAAGTTGGAATGGCCATAAATACCATATTAAGTCTGATCAAAACCCTCAGGACTTCACTGCAACCAAAAGGCTAGAGAAAAAAAAGAGAGAAAATGAAAAACATGAAACACTTGATCATTCACTTAGCACAAGATATAACGTTTAGGTGTCACCACCATCCTGCCTTTTACAGTGTAACATGACAGAGGGAAAACCTCATTGAGCTCTGACATCTGAATCACACAGAGGGAAGTAACATGGCTGCTGCAAAGTTCTAATGACGAATATGCTCAATGTACCAAGCTGACATTTGTTTACAGACAAACAGAATCTCAGAGTTCACTGCCACAATCTGTGATATCATCTTGAATTCTGGGAGACCAGAGCATGACCCAGCAGAGATGACCATATCTGCACGGTATTCAATTCCATCAACTGTCACAGAGGAAGCAATCAGCACTGTCTTTAGCTGTGGTGTAATTTGACGGATCACCTGCTGAATGTGATCAGGAAATGACGTAACCAATGCGGTTTTGACTTTGTCCATTTCAATTGAGGTTCTAAAAAATGAGCTAGAATCCAGATAGTACGCCATCATTCTCTGATGTTGGACAGCCAGTGTGAGGGCAACATTTTTGAAGTTTTGAGATTCCCGAATTACTTTTTTTTTTAATTTGTGTTTGCCCTCAAACCGCATTGTCCAAACATCAGACAGTGGGCCAAAGGCTTTAACCCTCTGGGGACTGAGGTGATTTTGGGGCCCTTGAGATGTTTTGACATGTCCTGATATTTGTGCTTATTTCAGCTACTTATAACATACTAATGACCAACATGTATTTGTTTTTGTATTCAACACAAACCTTGCTACAATATTATGTGACCAAGATGGATGTACATGTTTGTATTTTTGTAGAAAAAAAATATTATGCGTGGTTAGTAAGTTTTGGGGAAAAAAATGTAGCTGAAATAAGGCCATAAAACCCACACTAAATAGTCCTGAATAAGACTTTAGAGTAATCAGTCTTGTCGGCTAGAATATTTACTTCACAATTAAGTGAGAATCATTCTGCTTACTCATTCACAGAAAACAATATATTGATTAAAATTTTTTAAGACATGTTTTGTGATTGAAAGCCTGTATGCGAGGGAGTGACAATGTCCTTGAATATTAAGTGATTCTCACCTGAGACACAAAGGGCCCTCCCCTAAAGGCTGCTAATGGCCCATCAGTGTGACTGACTTTGAGGCAGGTAAGAGAGAATGTGAGGAGATTGAACAAATGTTTTTTTTTTATTATTTGTATTTTATTTACAACACCGTATAATCAAAACATACATAATGAAGGTCAAAGACACATTATTGTGCACACTGATCTAACCACAGAGATGTGAACAGACTTTGAGTCATTCCTGCAACAGATTCTGTTCAACAAGTGACACAAGTAAATCATGCCTGATATTTACGTGTGTTATTTGAGTGTTTCTGCTACTTTCCATGGATTCAAGAAGAAAAAAAACATAATCAGTGGTCAAGGAGCTTGTTTTACCATATAATATCAGTGTAGTTGGACATCTGATGTTGATACAGCAAAAAAACAACATTTGTGAGCATGTTAATATCAGGAGCATCTTTTTATATATATGTTTTATAGACTCACGCATGCTTTGTACTATCGTAAACAAAAAAATACATTTTATATCTGAGAAACTAATTATTATTGTTTAGAAAAAACGAACTATGATTTTGTAGTCATATAGCCTAGTATGTATGGCTTTGTACTACAAAAGATGTACTTTGTACTATAAAAAAAAGGATATTTTATATCCGAGAAACTAATTATTATAGTTTAGCACGCTATTAAATCCATTTGTGAACATTAAACATTTTTCTAAACATTGTAGCATTCATCATGTTGTCGTTTGGGAAAAAAATAAACGCGTTCAAGTCACAATAACACGTTAACTAATGCAAAAAAAGAAACATTACTTACTCATCAGATCGCTCTTCTCTTCTGGATGAACACTTGCACTTATTTTGAGGCAAATCCAGCTTTTATTCAGCGTGTCTTCTTCCAGAAACGAACAGTAATGTTACCGCGAGGAACGATCTGGCTTTGTTATTAGGCGTTTCCCTGAGCACGCGGCTCACGCGGCTATTTACATATGAACGCGAGGGGGCGGGATCGCATTAGAAATAATGAGTTAGACGGGACAGACTGAACATCGTGTTGGTTTCATACGGATTACTTCATCACAGAATGTTTGTTTTCGATAAGACTAACTTCATTTCAAAGTAGACACTTCCAGCTTTCTATAGATATAACTCCCATGTCCGTGTGTTGAGTTTTCGCTGAGTTACAGTTCATTTTAGCGACGTATTTTGAAGAGCAGCTCGCGGAGATGGAGATGACAGAGAGCGCATCCTGTTTGTTTTCTTTTTTTTTTCCAAAACCACAAAGTTTTGTTGTATTTGTGAGTGTACACAAAAAAAATAGACACTTCAAAGTTTCAATTGATGTATAACTCTTATCTGTACAACCAAAATCGACGGAGTATTTTTAATGTCTTTTGCACTGGTCTTAAAAAAAACGAGTTGGTATCGCCGGCGATAAAGCCGTCCCCTCTTAATCAGCTGGGGGTAGTGCTCAACGAAATGATGCTTTGGTTTCAGTCTAAAACCAGGGAATGCTGATTGCAGCAGTTCTCTATGCTCTATTTTGCACTTCAAGAAATCAGTGGTCTCCTCTGTATGTTTTGATGCCACAGCCAATTCAACTATATCTTTAAGAAGCATCAAAATTTCCCATGAAGTATCTCCTTCTGGGACATCATCTCCAATTAAAAGAGGAAGAAGTCCAAGCAAGGTCCAATTTTCGTGGCCATTGCCACCAATTGTTCCTTTGGTGGCAAAAGCCTTTGGAATTTGCTGAGGTCTGTTAGTTTTATCAGAGAAAGTGTACGCAAAGTTCTTAATTGCATGGTTCACTGACTCGAGAGAGATGCATTTCTTTTCAATCATCTCTGAAAGGCAGAGACAGAGCTAGAACCAACCTCTGTGTGCTGAACCTCAGTTCTTGTTCCCATGCAAAAACGGCAGAATCTCGCCGCAGTAAAACCCTCAAGGAATCCTGCCATAGAATGAGCACCAAGGTTATCAGCTGAAACATATAGGACAGTCCCTTTCACAGTTGCTCCCAACTGATCAATGAATAAACCGGTCTGCTCCAAATTAACAAGGTCTTTAACAAGTGGTTGCATGACTTTTTCATAGCCATACTCCTTTACTGTACCAGCATTACAGAGAAGACCAAGTTGGATAGACCGCAACATTGACCTATGTTTTACAGGTATGTTTGCCAACACCCAGTAAATTGCACAAATTTTGTGTTTACCTCTGGATGTCCCTAGCGGATTGGCTACCTCAAAGTCATCAACAGAATCCTAGAGCTATTCGAAATTCTTCACTGTTGAGAAGACTATTGTTTTTGAAGTAGTGACCATCGTTGTAAGAACTGTACATAACGGGTTCAGATTCTGGTATTGAAAGTGCTTTGTCCAAAATGTCTGGCTTGTTTAACATTTTCTGTAGCATAGGTAGGATTGGTACATATACAACAGGTTTTGTTTCCCTATCAATCATGTACTCTACTGGCATAACCAAAGGAAACTCAGCTAAAACATAGGAGTTTCTTCTTTTAATTGTTGACAAGCATCCACCAGAGTCACAGCATTTGGAAAAAACATTGCTTTCTGAAACCGCATTTACCACCTCTGCAATAAGGGACTCATCAGCATTTGGAAGACACCTCTTCAGGACACTTGAAATAGTTTTGTTCAACAGTGGCAGAGACAATGCATGTATCTGATTCAATTGCTGAATGATTTCTTGAATAGAACTTGCCAGAATATGAAGAATGCTTTGCATCTTTAAAAAAAGGCCAGCCAAATTGTGTTCCAACTGATTTGCTAAATCAGAGTGAGTTACATCAGCAGAATCAGCTGATTCACCTTCATTATCCTCTGTTTCAATCTCATCAAAAGAAATTTGTTCTTGTCCTTCACTCTCATTCTCATCACTTTGGCCAGAACCTATTTCTGGCTTTAGCATTCTCCAGTCATGTCCATTATGTTTCTTACTTAAATGTGCATTAAATGTTGCATAAACACTGCTTTGAAACTTGCAATGTTTGTAGGGACACTGTATCTTTTCATTTTTACTCAAATGTCTACTACGCAAGTGCTTCAGAAAATCTGCTTCTGGTCCGGGCTCAGAAAATTCACAATGCTGACAAGTAAATGTAAGTGGTGCTATTTCCCGATCGTGTCCCAATTGTGTTTTTGTATGAATTTTTGCCAGATTAACTTTTAAACTACTAATGGAGTTGAACGTACAAAGACAGTCATTGTGTAGGCATGGAAAAGGTACAGTTTTTGTATGAGCACCATGTTTTAAATGATAATTTTTAAGAAGTACACCTCTTTTTGCAGAGTCAAAAATGCAATACTTACATTTCCACATGTCCTTGTCTCAGCTCACCTATAACAGAAAAGTTGAAAATATTAAATTGAATAAAGTCAGTGCAAAAACAAAGAAAACTACACTATAATTAAGATGGTAATCTTACAATGTTATCCAAAATAAACCTAAATGTGCAAATAAAGGTCTCTGGCTCTAAAAAGTGACAATTATCCTGGAAGGTACATCAGATAGATACAGCTGTTAAATAAGTAAATCACTTTGTAGCTAATTACTGGTGACCAGTGTGAAGATGGTCTGTAATTTCCCCATCTATGAAACATCACTAGCCTAATTAGTCTCAGCTAAAGTAGCAAAAACTTGCAATGTTCTCATAACACACAATTAACCAAGAATTCGCTGTCAAAATGTCTAAATGTGAAAAAAGTTCTCAAGGTATGATTGTGAAGATTATCCTCAAAATATTGTTAATTAATGGCGACACTTACAAAGTTCACCCGGGAAAAACTAACCCACATGGTCTAACATTAAGCAGTAGCTGCCATGTTCTTTCTCTCAAAGAAAAACGATTAAGTGACTTCATCAAATATGTACACCTCACTGGTAAAATAAGAAATACATTGTCGTTTCAATAAAATTGTAACATCACAAAATCATTAAGAAAATGTCGTTAACTAATGGCAAGGTTGGAAAATTTGAACGGGGGGAACAACGTTAAAGGAGCAGTGTGTAGTTTTTAGCGGCATCTAGTGGTTGAGTTTGTGAATTGCAACCAACGGCTCAGTCCCCCGCTCACCCCTCCCTTTAGAGAAGCTACGGTGGCCGATACAGGGCTGAGATGCCGTCGTCTGAGACCGCAGAGAGCAATGAGGTTTCTTTACAAAGGTAAATTAAGGAATTATATTTACTTAATTATTCAATAAACGATGTCATTGCGAATATTTCTGTTACTTGTTCATCATTGTGTCAGTGTTTTTTCGCGAGAACAACATAGTGACGATACGCGCTCTGTAGAGCAGTTTGTCCGTTAAGGGCTTCTGTAGAAACATGATGGCGACTTCCATGTGAGGGGACCCACGGTATATGTAGTTATAAATCGCTCATTCTAAGGTAATAAAAACATAACAGTTCATTAAGTAAGGTCTTTATACTCCTCTGAAAACGTAGTTATGTATATTATATTGCATTTCTGTCTATAGATCATCCTAAATATTACACAGTGCACCTTTAATTTATCTCAGAAGTGGCTGCCAAGTTCTTTCCCACAGAAATACACGTTTACACTATTATTAAGTGTATAACTAATATGGTTCAGTATTACAAATCAAATAAAGAACAATCTGATATCTCAGTTATCATACCATCACAGATCCATATCGTTACTTGATGGCTATGCTGGCAAAGTTTGACTGGGAAATATTGTAATTATGGCTGCGTTGTCTTTTATTATAGAAACGTACCACAAGGATTTAAACAAGCATATTTCACTTAAATATACATAATTTTACTTACCGAGCATAGAAGAAAAGCTTCGTCTTGAATCGTGTTGTCAAAAAGGGCAAAAGGACTCATTTTGAAATCCACCAATCAGTGCATTAGTTCTCTTGATGCTAGGCGGAACTCATTGCATGGCCAATCACATTAAAGGAAGAACAGCGTAAGCATGATATGTGAGCGTAAGAACGTAAGCGCGTGCGCTTACACTTTCAGTTTTAAGATGCACATAATGGATCAAATTCTGATGACCATGATGAAGCTGAACTTGAATTTACTTCAAGGAGATCTTGCTGAATGCTTTTATGTGTCCCAGAGTGTAGTAAGCCAAATGATCTCCTACTGGATTGATACAATGGAGGAGCACATGAGACATTCCATGGCCTTTTATATGAAATTTAGAATGGTGTAGTAATTTTGGATATATTGTATAGTTGTTTGGAGTTATCAGTGTGACCATTAAATATACTGTTTTTACTGTTTTTCAAGATCTTATATTACTTCTTTCTCCTTATATATGCAAACACACAATTAAAATATCAAGATGCAGTTTATTTAGATTTTTTTCCCCATTGAAAATGATACAGTTTAGCAATGCTAGGTAAATAATCGTCAATTTGTCACTTTTTCAAAACTGATTGAACAAATGGAAAACATTCTGAATAGGGGTGTCAAACGATTAATTGCATCCAAAATAAATAGTTAAATTTTATATATATTCTATATATCAGTGTCACAAAAACACTTGTATATATATTGAAGTTCATTTATCAACTTTTTTCTTAAATAAAAATAAATAGCCTAAATTTATTCCCATTATGGTCAATAATTGTAATTGAAGCCATTTGTTTTCTGATAAAAAATAGAAAAGACCTTGCACTTAAAGGATACACACGGTATTAGAATTGAGAATTAGAATACAGAATTAGAATTAGAATACAGTCAAGAAGACTACATTTGTGAAAATGACTATGACCTATTAATCATGATTTTGAGCTCACAATACTTGAAATCTTAAGTTTATGCATTTTGAAGGTAAATAAGTTAAATAAACTCATATTTTTAAGCGACAGGGCCAAAATGCAAAAGTTTAAGTAATGTTTAGTCAACATTACTTGATTGTTTAAGTAAAGACAACATTAGGGTTTACAGTGTAGGCTAATAATAGTAGTAGTGGACTGTAACAAAGTTGGTACTGTAGTAGTACTTTGTACTTGTCCTTTTACTTAAGTAATTTTGAAAATGAATAGACCTTATAATTTTACTGGAGTAATATTTTATTGGGGTATCTGTACTTTTACTCAAGTACTTGATTTGTGGGCCACAACCTGATTATTATGTGATTATTTGCGTATAACTGTTCAGTAGTAGTTATTTCATAGTTATTTTTCATGAACCTTAATTAGTAGATAATTAATAGTAGTTCTTCAGGAGGTATGACAGAATACATCAGTTATTGATTAGCTAACTGTTACTTAACACAATCATACAATTGTATTACATACTGATTAGTTAACACATCTTCCTTAGTAGTTAAGAGTAGTGAGTTAAGTGTTAATGAATAATTAATTACCTGTTAGTTCTTCAATAATTCCTTATTTGTTATGCAGTAAGTAAGAAACAGTATTCTAAAGTGTTACCAAAATTACTATAGAATTTTTTCATGTGGGTATCTGTGGATATGTGGACAGACGCAGACGTCACGCAGACGTCACGTTCAGGCAGAAGAACAGTAATGTGGCAGACGCAGATGTCCCGCAGACGTCACGTCCAGGCAGACGAACAGTAATGTGGCAGACGCAGATGTCACGTTCGACAGACGCAGACGTCACGTTCAGTGAGACGAGATGATGTAACAGTATGGGGGGTACATCGTGCCGTTTTTAGGCTTGACAGGAGAAGGAGCAGTCTACCCTTCCGTCGCCGTCAGTCCGTGTCAAATTTTGAATGGGATTGATAGGGAGGGCAGACGATAGACCCACGGCGACGTCACTGTAGAACCAATCATAGGCGGCGACGTAACAGCGGCGTACGTGAGAAATTTACATAAAAAATGATGTGTGATAGGTACGTCTGAACTATGTACGTCGCATTCCATGACACCTGATACATGCGTCGTCTCTAGGTACGTCGCATTCCATGACGCCTGATACATACGTCGCATTCCATGACGCCTGATACATACGTCGTTTCGTAAACATCTATTGTGTTTGGATTTTTGAAAAGCACCCCTTCTTTCCCTCATTTCATAAATTAACTTAGAATTATTGCTTCTTCCCTACATACACTTTCAAGCAATAAAGCTATTACATTAGCTAATTTTTTCAACCAATTTACTGACTCATAATATCTTGTAACCCCTTCTGCATTTATTTATCTTGATTTTATTTTATTTATTTGTTATTGTGTAATATTTTTTTTAATCTTGATTTCTAATTCATATTTAATTATTGATGTTAATTATGTACAATATATATAACTTATAGTTATGTCTGCCTTGTATCTACAACTGTGTTTTTTTGATATGTCTTAATTTTGTTCATTTAAAGCCTGTTTTGTTTGTACATTTTTTGATTTTCATTAATAAAAAAATAAAATAAAATAAAAACATCTATTGTGTTTGGTTTATATTTTGTGTTCAGTGTCATCATATAACGTTTTTTTTTATTTGCTTGAGTGTGATGAATTTGTTCTCTTATCTGTGAAAAAAAAGTTAGCTCTGAAATTATCAAATTCAAAATAAGTATAATCAATTAATTCACTTTTATTAATTCTATTCATAAAAGACTATCAAACCCAACTTGATTACACACTAACTTATTTCTAAACTAATTTATAATTTTTACTAAAACAAAGTAGGAAAGAAGACTTTTAATACTTAGCTTTTGTCAACTGCTAGAATCTCCTGCACCTGAATAACTATTTAAGATCTGGTCTCCAGTCTACAGTAATTTTATATTTCTTTTTATATATTTATAATTTTATATTTCCCACTCCGTGAGAACCTAAAACTCCAATAGCTTATGTATTGCAATTGAGTACACAGGTGCTAAATATTGGATCACAATATGAACATACTCTGAATTTTATTCTTAATATTTTTTATGCAGCTACTATTCTGACAACCCAAAACTTCTAACGATTCAGTTAGTAATTATGATGAATTTAAGAGATTATAGACCACTCCCCACAACATATAATAAAGCAATGTATATCATTACCATTCACTGTTTTCCTAAACGTGAGCAAGCAGAGTACAATCAGCAGGGGCGTAGCGTCTGGGTATGCAGGGTATTCAGGTGCATATGGGCTCGGGCAGATTCGGGGCCCGCCGAGCCGAAGGAGAAATTTTAAGTGAAACAACGGAACGAATATAGAGCCCTGCATGAGCCCTTGTCCGACAGGTTATCAGAATTCTCCACCCGAGTCCGACCCGAACCCGTGTCTTTTTTTTTTACTCTCTCTCTCTTTCTTCCCCTTTACACAGCTTTTAACAGCCTTTTAATGGCTGTTGCAGCCATTAAAAAAGTTCAGTTTTGGTTTTTAATGGCAAAGTGGTCATATTTCGTTTCGTTTCTTTATTAAGTTCATTTAGAAACATGATTGGAAAATGTTATCATTATGTTTGTTAAATTCAAGTTTTATTTTAAATACCAAGCGGCCAGCGCCAGACAGTAAGTTGAGCATGTTTAGCCTTCTCAAATAAACACGATTTGAGACATAAAAAACTTCATGCATTTCACAATATAAATTAAAAAATGTAAGATAAATGTGATAAATATCCAATCATTTGTGCTAAAAGTGGAAGCTGAAGCGTGCTTTGAAGCACATGCGATCACTTGCTTTTTTTTGTGTGGAAAATTTAAATACGCCCTCATAAAATAGCCTAAAGAAAACAAACAGGGTGGCTTTCTGCAGTCTTGATCTTGAGCAGGAACGCTTCACAAAAACTGAACCGAAACTCAGCAAATACTTGCCTCACTGACATGATTAATATATTTATAGAATGCTATAGGCTAAATTACTACTTTAAAACAAAATAATTCAAATCAAAAATTAAAAACTCTTTCATTATGTAATCCGTAAAGATGCATTTCTCTCTAAAGGCGTGTCCAATGAGGAGATATGGGGAGTCAGGATTGTCAGCTTCATATCCTACTTGTTTTGTTTTGTTTAGTTTTGTTTCGTTTTTGGGCCGCTGTGCCAAGATTGTGTTTGCATACAGTACAAATAGCCTACAGCGGCATTTTAGTGTCACGCTGAAAAATAACTAAATAAATAAATAAGATTAACATCATACTATTTTAAGAATAAAGTCAAAATTACGATAATAAAATCATGTTATATTGCGTGAAGTTAATGTGAAAATTATACCTATACTCTGCAAAAAAAAAAAAAACACGAAAAACAGGAATAAAATGTAGGCTTAGATGTTTTTGAAACTCTAATTGATCGATTTCATGAGACAATCGTTTGTATTAAATTGTTCCGATTTTTTTTTTCAATATGCATTCAAATATTTATTCATGTTTATTTCATGCTGCAAATATTAAAGAGGAAAATATCATTGATTCACATGCCGCTGGAACTGAGGCGAATGTAGTTACCTCATTACAAATAAAAGAGCGCAAAACACATTTATTGTTTGTATTTGATCTTAAAATTGACAGAAGGATGAGACTTTGTGTTATAATAAAAAAGCACAAAGCTTATTGTGATTATTGGCTTGCGTGCAATTAATGGACTTGAAAACGTTAAATATTATTTCCAAGCATTTATACCATTAAAACAGCTTGTGAATTGTCACGTAACGTTATTTACGTCAGAAAAATCAACAATAAGTTAACCAAGTTAACTTATTGTTAACCCAGAGTTGTAGCCCATATCATTTGGGAGGGCCATACACATTTTTTTGCATATGGGCCCGGGGCTGACTTGCTACAATCAGTGTCTTCAATTAATGATTAAAAACAGCTAAATGCTGAGCAAACAAGGAAAAAAAAAACATTGGAAAAAAAACACAAGAAAACAGAGCTAAGCTGTACAGTAAATATTAATGGTTTCAAGAGTTTTCACAATTTCTCTGCAATGACCCATTGTGTTTATTTTAAGAAATCTCAATAATCATATTTTTGTGGGACATGGAAAAGTCTTCCATAAGTCTCCTTTTAATTTTTATTTTCCAAAGAAGAAAGAAAAATAAATAAGTGTTTGGGACAACATAAACATCTCTATCCCTTTAACCCTCTGGTATTCTGTTCAACAGAGTTTGTGGCAAAACCATTTACGGTCCTTGTATTATTTTATTCTATGCTTGGTACTTTTTTTTCCCACAAGAACTTGCATTTGGGAATGTGGACAAAACTTGTGCTGTTGAAATTATTTGTAGCAACTTAAAAACATATGCCAGCAACACATGAGAATGCATCAATATATTTATCAAGTCAAGTCAAGTTGAGCTTTATTGTCATTCCGCTACATGTGGGGACATGCAGTGGAACGAAATGTCGTGCCTCACAGGACCACGGTGCTACATAAATACAGACATACAACAATGAAGTAAAACACTATAAACCTATACACAGACTAACCTACTGACAGATGTTGACTAAGTTTACTATATATAAATGTTTACCCTATACAACTAAGATAAAGATAAAAAATACAAACTATACAAACTATGCGAATGCTTCACATAAATACTGTACATGTGCAGAGAGAAACATTGTGAGTCAAGCAGCTGGCTGGGGAACAGTATAAGATGATTTGTAGTGGTGCATGAGCATGTAAACATACATATATTTCTGAGTCTTTTGTGGGATTGTGTACATATAGCAATGTAAGAAAAGTGTCTAGTGCATAGAGGAGAGTGTTACTACAGGTGGTTTGTACGGGCCCACTCACCTGTGTGTAGCACACTTGAATTGCACAAAAAAAGTTCACTGTATTTTTCTTTGAAGAGGTAAGGTTGGGGGGGGGGGGGGTGTTTCAGGAGGTAGGGGGTTGCATGGGGTTTCAGAAGGGGGTGGGGTGATCTGAGTTCAGGGCTCTCACAGCCTGGGGGAAAAAGCTGTTGAGCAGTCTGGCGGAGCGGGCTCTGATGCTCCGGTACCGTCTTCCTGATGGTAGGAGCTGGAAGAGACTGTGGGAGGGGTGGGTGGGGTCCTTCACGATGCTGTTGGTTTTGCTGGAGCATCGTGCAAGGAAAATGTCCAGGATGGATGGGAGAGGGGCACCGATGATCTTTGCAGCCGTGTTCACTGTCCGCTGGAGGGTCTTGCGGTCAGCAGCACTGCAGTTCCCGTACCAGACAGTGATGCAGCTGGTCAGCACACTCTCAATGGTGCCCCTGTAGAATGTGGTGAGGATGGGTGGTGGGAGACTTGCTCTTTTCAGCCGGCGGAGAAAGTGTAGGCGCTGTTGTGCCTTCTTGGAGAGTGACATGGTGTTGGTGGTCCAGGTGAGATCCTCCGTGATGTGCACCCCCAGGAATTTAGTGCTGCTGACTCTCTCCACAGTCGAGCTGTTGATGGTCAGTGGGGTGTGGTCAGTGGAGTTCCTCCTCCTGAAGTCCATCACAACCTCCTTTGTCTTCTCCACATTTAGGGACAGATTGTTGGCGCCACACCATTCAGCCAGCTGTGCCACTTCCTCTCTGTAGTGCGTTTCATCGTTGTTGCTGATGAGCCCTACCACTGTTATGTCATCAGCAAACTTAATGATGTGGTTGGAGCTGAACTTGGCAGTGCAGTCATGGGTCAGCAGCGTGAAGAGCAGCGGGCTGAGCACACAGCCTTGTGGGGCACCTGTGCTTAGTGTGGTAGTGCTCGAGGTGTTGTGGCCGACACGGACTGACTGAGGTCTTCCGGTTAAAAAGTCCAGGATCCAATTACAGAGGGAATTGTTAAGGCCCAGCAGGTTTACTTTGTTTATGAGCTGTTGTGGGATTATTGTGTTGAATGCCGAGCTGAAGTCAATGAACAGCATTCTAACATAGGAGTCTTTGTTTTCTAGGTGGGTAAGAGCCAGGTGGAGGGTAGAGGAAATTGCGTCGTCCGTAGAGCGGTTTGGACGGTATGCAAACTGGAGCGGATCGAGTGTGTTGGGGAGGCTGTTTTTGATTTTTTGCATGACTAACCTCTCAAAGCACTTCATCATGATTGGGGTCAGTGCTATGGGACGGTAGTCATTTAAACAGGACACAGGTGATTTCTTTGGTACCGGTATGATTGTTGTGGATTTTAGACATGTGGGGATGACTGCGTGGCTCAGCGAGGTGTTGAAGATATCTGTTAGGACATCCGTCAGCTGTGCAGCACAGTCTTTCAGTACACGGCCAGGTATGTTGTCAGGACCCGCAGCCTTTCGTGGGTTAATCCTGGATAGGGTCTTCCTTACGTCGGCTGCAGACAGACAGAGCGCCTGGTCGTTGGGAGGTGTGGGCAGTTTTTGTGCAGGTGTGTCGTTCTGCATTTCAAACCGTGAATAAAAGTGGTTGAGTGTATCGGGGAGGGATGGGTCATCATCACAGGCCTGTGGCGGGGGCTTGTAGTCAGTGATGGTCTGAATGGCTTGCCACAGGCTCCGTGTGTCTCTGCTGTCCGTGAAGTGATTATTGATTTTTTGAGCATGTGACCGTTTTGCATTTTTGATGCCACGGGACAGATTGGCTCTTGCTGTATTGAGGGCTGCTTTGTCTCCTGATCTGAATGCTTCATCTCTGGTTTTTAGCAGCCCACGAACCTCTGCTGTCATCCACGGCTTTTGGTTTGCACGTGTGGTGATGGTCTTAGTGGCTGTCACATCATCCATGCACTTTTTGATGTAAGCAGTCACAGTTTCAGTGTACTCCTGCAGGTCTGTGTGGTTGTTGTAGGTGGCCGCCTCTTTAAACATGTTCCAGTCTGTGCACTGAAAGCAGTCCTGTAGTGTTGAAGTAGCATTTTCTGGCCAGATTGTGATGAGTTTTTGAACCGGTTTGGCGAGTTTCAAAAGTGGTCTATATGCTGGGATTAGCATAACAGAGATGTGGTCTGAGTACCCGAGGTGGGGGCGGGGTACAGCTTTGTAAGCGTTCTTTAAGGTTTTGTAAACAAAGTCCAGCGTATTATTTCCTCTTGTTGCAAAGTTAACATGTTGGTAGAACTTTGGCAAAACTGTCTTTAAATTTGCATGGTTGAAGTCACCGGCTATGATGAAAAAGCCGTCGGGGTTATTTGTTTGTTGTTCACTGATGGCGCAATACAGTTCACGATGCGCGTCCTTAGCGTTTGCACACGGTGGAATGTAAACCGCTACAATAACAATGGCCGTGAACTCCCGCGGAATATAGAACGGTCGACATTGTTACATTGTTACACCAATAGTTTTTCCCTTTGTTGTGTTTTTGTAGTGCTGTCATGCAAGATATGTCCACACGTTTTAACCAAACTTGAGCACTTCAGTATTTTGTATGCATGTGCTGCTGCGTCATATTTTCTAATGTTGCACCAATTTTTACATATGTTTAAATATGTTGTACATATTTTCAAAGACTGCACCACTGTCTAAATATTTTTCAGAAGTGTTTCCATTTTCTCTTGTTTTACGACTATTCTGGAGAAGATGAGCTGCTGGGGAAGGACTTAAATATACAAAGTAAGCAAGTTAATGGACACATTGTGCAGTTGTTGTTAACAGGCATGGTTTATTTGCTCTGCCTTAGGATTGCAAGTGTCCTGGGACAGGTGAAGGGGTGAGTGGAAGCTGGTGGAAGCTACTCATCAAACTCCAGAGAGAGAGACAGAGGAGAGAAGAGAGCAGGGAGAGAATGGAGAGACAATAAATTATTTATTAACCCTTCTCTGAAGAAGAGAAAACAGTGGAATTTTTTTTTTTTTTTTGTCACATTGTCAATGAAACCTAATTTCTGCAGCTTATTTTTGTGATGCAAGTTAAAAAAGAAATGGTAAGTTGTATACGTTATTCATTTTTGTAATGTAATTTATTTGTAAATGAGCCAGAGTACTTTCTGTACATTTTGTATTTTTGTTTTGCATATTCACATGTGTAAATAAAAGAGAAGTAATTATGTAACATTGTTCATTTTTTTAATGCAGCTTATAAAACATTCTTCTATACGTTTATTTTTTTGTACTGTAAAAACATTTTTTACACATTAAAACAAATTGTTCTATACATTACTGAAAGTACTTTTTACAACTATTTACAAGATGGCTTAGGTTTAACATCAGAAAAACAACATCAGTTACGCCTAAAAAAAGGCATACCCAAAGTAAATTGCATGCTGTTCTTGAACCATTTGGATTATATGCATGGTTTTGGTCTCTTTTGAAAGGTGACACTCTGAGGTTTGTTTCTCAACAGTCAGAATCACTATGTCTTACTGATATTGAGTAATAGAACTCTGAACACACTGAAAAAGTTAAAAAAAAAAAATCCGTCTACATTTTTTTTGTAAACAAAAGCCTGCAGATGACTATAGCTGGGAGCTATGAGCTGGAAAATACAATGGGATCACAGAATGAAGCCTTACCAAGCCACATTTCAAATTTGATAACAATACCTTAGAGAAATAAGTGTTTTACACATGTTTATCTACAACCCCAAATCAGAAAAAGTTGGGACAGTATGGAAAACGCAAATAAAAAAAGAAAGTAGTGATTTCTAAATTTACTTTGACTTGTATTTCATTGCAGACAATATGAACACAAAATATTTCATGTTTTGTCTGGTCAACTTCATGTCATTTGTAAATATACATCCTTTCCTGTCATTCAGACCTGCAACACATTCCAAAAAAAGTTGGGACAGGAGCAATTTAGGGCTAGTAATGAGGTAAATTGGTTAAATAATGATGTGATTTGAAACAGTTGATGTCAACAGGTGATTGTAATTATGATTTGGTACAAAAGCAGCATCCAAGAAAGGTTTAGTTCTTTAGGAGCAAAGATGGGCCGAGGATCGCCAGTTTGCCAACAAATACGTGAGAAAATTATTGAAATGTTTAAAAACAATGTTCCTCAAATAAAGATAGGAAGAGATTTGGATATTTCACCTTCAACAGTGCATAACATAATTAAAAGATTCAAGGAATCAGGAGGAATTTCAGTGCGTAAAGGACAAGGGCGCAAGCCTAAGCTGAACAACCGTGATCTCCGATCCCTCAGGCGGCACTGCATCAAGAATCGTCATTCATCTATAAGCGATATCACAACATGGGCTCAGGACTACTTTGGCAAACCTTTGTCAAGTACCACAATACGTAGTTACATCCACAAATGCCAGTTAAAACTGTACTGTGCCAAAAGGAAGCCCTATGTTAACAGTGTCCAGAAGCGCCGTCGACTTCTCTGGGCTCGGAGGCATCTGGGATGGACCATCACACAGTGGAAACGTGTACTGTGGTCAGATGAATCAGTATTTCAGGTATTTTTTGGGAGGAAGACACCATGAGGTGTTGACCTCTCTTAAGATGCAGCTATTCATGGGTTTCAGTCACTTGACTTTTTTGTTGCGGTCGCCATCTTTAGGACCTTGCGTAGCCTCTCCTTGGTGATCAGAAACCAAAATAACACTTCGCCAACAACGGAAAACAATGGTATTTAAATAAAAAAAAAGAGATACTTTAGCATCAGATCCTTATTTACCGTCAAGCAAACTGCTGATTCCACTAAAGTCTAGTGAAAACTTACCAATTTGATGTTTGCTGATAAGGCTATTTACATCTAACGTTACCTCATACGTAATCCCTCTCCATACACTCGGGCCAGTTTCAGTTACATTTTCACCTGCTAGAGATCCATCTGCCGCACCTGGCCTGGATGCCTGTGTACTCTCTTTCAGATTCTGGGCCGAATCAACAGGACCAGATGCGACAGCAGTAACTTACCAACACTCCCTCATCCAAACCGGACTCGGCCCGTTGAGCCCAGTTTCATTAGGGACCAAGCCCAAAGGGCTGTAGCCCCTATTGTAATTGTATGTTTTCTTCTTCTTCTTCTTGGCCAATGGGGCTCTACGGCAGCCCTATGAAAGGAACATAGGAAAATTATGAAATTTGGCACACTTGTAGTGATGGCCATGAATAATGATCTGACCAACTTTGGGGTCTCTAGGACCAACTCTATAGCGCCACCACCAGTTCAAAAATTAAACATTGAAATGCTAATAACTCCTGAACCCCTAATTCTAGAAAAATGTAACTTAGTACACCTGAGTACTCTCATCATGCTGATCGCATTCAATAGCTTACATTAAGACTCCACCCATTACAGTAGCGGCCATTTTGAAAAGTACAGTATTCGTCTTTTCACTACTACTCCTTCAGAATTGGTCCAATTCTTCCCCAAATTGGCTCAGATGATCTTTGGACTAAGTCGCACAGAAAAGACTCAACAGATTTTTTTATTCATCTTTGTTCAAAAGTTATGACGTTGTGAACTTAACAAGGTTGACCCAAATTGGTTCAGAGGCTGTATCTCAGCCAAACATTGATCAATCAAAACGAAACTTGCTACGCTTCATCAACACCATGATCTGAGGGATCATGCCAAAGTTGGCAACAGCGCCACCTATGGGTCGTGAGATACCAAAAATTAACATTTTCGCTTATAACTTTTGAACAGTCAGTCATAAAATTATAATCTTTGTGTCTATGAATTGCTTCGGTCATGCCGAAACAGAGGATGTCAATTTTGCCAGGATTGGCTGAACCACATGTCCACCATTTTGAAATTTGTCATAAATTGCAATATCTTCTTAACCATTTGACATATCGGCACAAAAATCGGTAGGGATCATCATCACCATGTCCCGGAGGTACCCCGGAAGAATGAAGACAGGACCACCTAGTGTTCCAGAGATACAACGATTCTTGCAAAAACGATTATAACTTTTGAAAATGTTGTCCGAAATGTGTCATTTTTATGTCGTTTTGTTCCCTGGGTTATGCTGAGTCTAGCAATGTCTCATTTGTCATTTTCTAACATGGTGTCAATGTCTCATTTGTCATTTTCTAACATGGTGTCAATGATATTCACTACAGTCCCCGAGAACTGCTTCGGGAAACTAGAACATGCCTGTGCTTCTTGATTTATGCTAGTTAGCTTAGCATGCTAATCGGTTAGCATGCTAACCGGTTACCATTCGTTCTAATGTGACTCTTCAGCTATCAGCTTAACCATAAACTACTTTATTATTAAATTAGCTTAGCATGCTAATCTGGCTAAAATGCTAAGTCACGCGTTTTTGAGCTCATTTTCACTGCTGTTGAAGGTGTGTTAAATGAGTAGCGCACTCTGCTAAGCCACTTCCTTTGAAGCTCAAATGTTGTCGAGTTGTGGGTTCGAATCCCACCTGGAGCAATTTTATAAAAATGTGTGTAATGTTATGCTGTTTTGATTAGTTTCTTATCCAGATCAGCATTGTAAATTGTTCATTCTCAATCCTAAACTTCTTTTAGTAATGTCTTCTTTTGTAGTCATGTGTTCTAATCTGGTGTCGCGCATGTCCAGACCAGCATATTTACTGTGTCAAGAAATGATGCTGAAATTGCTTGTTTTCTAAGTAAACTAAATTATTTAAATAAATTATTTAAAATAAGTTACGTAAATAAAACTAAATAAATATTTCTATATAAACCACAGTGTATAAGTGGCATGCTATATATGTCAAAAGGCTATAGCTTTGAAGATTTTATACAAATTCCAGTGTGTAGCAAGTGTTTAACCATGGAAACTGTGCGATGTTTAAAAGTATCCAAATAAAGTCCAACATTCAAACAGGCCAAAAATGACCAAATAGGCTTGGCCCCGCAATCGCTGCTGCAGCTATATTTTCTGTTATCTACTGTACTATTAATTAATATTTAATTTAAAATTGATAACGTTACCTAGACAAAACATTTACTTTCATTTTAATTATATAGATTATAATACATAAATAACATGACCACAAATCTATAAACATCTCATTATTATGAAAGCAATTTTAAAGTCCATTAAATAACTAGCTTGACCAAGCTGGCATGAGGAAAATTTATTTACAGAACAATTTATTTACAAAACCATGCAATTACACCAAAAAACAGCAGTTATACAATGTGTAGATAAAATATTTAACACATTTTGCAAAATTACCCATGCATTTACTTGAATGAATGAGGCATTTATAATTACACTTGGATTGTAACATTTAATAAATAAAGGTTAAAACATAAAAAATGTAAAAGGTGTTATGAAAAACACATTGGTAAATGGCAAAGTTTTGGAATTAAACATTTTGTACTTGGCAAAATAATTTAAATAATTATTACCTAACTGTTACTAGGAATCGTTTTTAAAGGTAATCAGTGAATACTGTTCTTGGTTGTTTATTGTGCAGCGTGTCTTTCCACATCTTAGTCCAGTGAGTTCTTTGCTTGGGAGCTTTCATTTCTGCACCTGTAAAGAGCAAATAATGCACAAATATCTGCTAATAAAGGTCTAACTGAATGCACCAAACTGAATGAAATTAAATATATATATTGTATGATGATGTTTGAAAGACTATTTACTTATTATTATTTAACCATTTAATCTTAGCACATTAAGTGGCTGTGTCCAGTATGATTGAAATTTAAAGTGTGTATCATCCTAATTAAAGAGATAGTTTACCCAAAAATGTAAATAATTGACTCCCTTTATGTCATCTACACATGACAAACCTGTTGGTTTTGTTGCAGCATTCTTCAAAGTATCTTCTTTTGAGTTCTGCAGAAAAAACAAAAGTCAGGGGTTTGAAAAAAAATGTGGGGGATTTGATGTAATAATGTAAATGATGACAGAATTCTGGGTTACCTATACTTTTAAGTAAATTAGTAGAAGCACTTTTCTCTAGTCATCACTGTGAAAAATAACAGTGAATGCCAGAATAAAATGTTTGAAAAATACACATTCAATAGATCCATAGCTTCATTGTTGGTCAGTTTGTCTCTTCAGTTAAGATTCTCCCCAATTGTTGCAGAAAACATTATATTACATGGTATAATCATGGTCAGTGCAGACATTTACTTGAACTTACTTTCTCATCGACTCTAACTGCTCCACGGTAGTCCATTTAGAGAAGTATAATGAAGATGATGTGCATGATGTGATGATGTGTGTCTTGGACTCCAAGCACTGCTCGCTGTTCACAGGTGTCTGAGGAACTTCTGCCACTTCTTCTGCGATGACACTTCTCTTGGTTACTACAAAACATAGGTTAAAAGAAATTTGTGGCACATTTAAGATAAATATTCAGTTATTCATGTATGTCTCTACATGCTAAGTGAAGAAGCAACTAAAGTAGCAACAAAACTGTGATTCTGTGTTTTGTTATAGTTAGTTACATGTGTTTTGGTTGGTGTGCACCTGTACATATTTAAGTCTGCTTACATTTAGCAACTGTAAAAGCAGGACAGAGCTACTACAGATGATCTCAGACATATTGATGCATATAAATTTTATTGCAGTGCATTCTTATCGTAAAAATCCCTGCAACTAGCTTATATATTTAGTTAACTGACATTTGAAAAGAACGTTCTTCTATAAAATTATAATACTAATAGTACAAAACAATCCTATTCACTCTAACATCCTTGGTGTAATTACATTCAGTTACATTCATAAAAATAAGAATGAGGAAACTAAAACTACAAACCTTTCTCCTTGTATGCACTGGACCGTCATCCTCCTCCTCTTCTTCATCTGTTTGTGGATCGGTGTTTTGCTCGTCAAAGTTTAATGCAGCGTAAACATTCTAGACTCACATTACTGTACTTAGATCAAAGATCAAACATCTCGTTGATTTACTAGGTTTAGGTGGAGCATAACGAAAGTTTTCTGGCAAATTAGCAGTTTCGCACGAGAATTTAACCTTTTGCAAGTTTCATTATGAACTTGCCAAATAAAATACTAAAATATAAAAACGCATCTATGCTTATGAGAAATATTTAATAAAAATGAATCCTGTACATCCACATCTCTTGGTAAATAATCCATTGTGGATTGCTGTTATCACAGCCCAGAGCACAGCACAGCAGATAGACGGAACTGTAAATTCGGTCCTACAAATGGCGGCCGAACCACTGTGTGACGTCACATGAAACCCATGAATTGGTTCAAATGAGGTGTCAGTCAAAAGGTCAGATCTCAGCGGCCATTTTGACATCAAATAATTTGCTTTGTTTATATGAGAATAGACGCTATATTACAGACAACACAGAAGAGTGGATAGCTCCGTCGGCTAATGTGAAATGATACTACTACATTCCGTGGATGTTTATCAACATATACATGTGTTATGGACTAAATATTGTACTGAATTGGATAGTCTGGACCCTTTGCAGTGTAACAACACCGTTGTTGTTTTTGTATCTAATGAACTTTACCCCCTGCGGGGGCAGTGTACCGTCGACGGTACACTGGAACTGCAACAGGTTAAGCCCAGCCCTGCCTCCATGTGTTCTACTTGGGTAAAGTTGGTTTTATATTCGCACATTCACAACATTCACACATTTCCCTGTTCAATAGCTTTCTAATTATATGTGCAATAAAGTTATTTTTTTGCAAATTCTAATAAGCTAATCTAATCATTGTCAACCTACTAATTTTTTTTTCACAATCGATCAAATTGGGCAAGTATTGTTTTGAAAAGTATTGTTTTCATTTTTTTTTTTTTAAAAGTCATATTTACTTGTGAATGTCTGCTGAATGTCCAATGTAGTGTGCTTAACAGAGTAATTGAATGCAGAAGTCCGAATGTGCCAATATAAAACCAACTTTACCTAACCTAACCTAACACTTATGTGTTCTGGAGTCTTCAGGAGGTGAATCTCTTGGTGAATGGCCAGCACCTCCCTACTGAAAAAAATTTATACTTTGTTGCAGGGGTCACCAAGTTCGGTCCTGGAGGGCCGGTGTCCTGCAGAGTTTAGCTCCAACCCTAATCAAACACACCTGAAGCAGCTAATCAAGGTCTTACTAGGTATACGTAAAACTTCCAGGCAGGTGTGTTGAGGCAAGTTGGAGCTAAACTATGCAGGACACCGGCCCTCCAGGATCAAGTTTGATGACCCCTGCTTTATTGTATTTGTAATATATTCCCTGTTTTTAATAGTACATTGCAAATATACTAACAAAAAATTTACTATTAATTTTAAATATATTAGCAGCATGCTTTTGACTATTTTCCCAATACAACTTTTAACACACTTTAAAATAATTGTAATTTAGTATATTTTCTAAAAAATATATTTTACAAAAATATACTTGAATTGAAAGTTCTGTTTATTTTTAAGTATATTTTTTGCACTTTACTTATATTTTATGAATATTTTTTAACTGTGTGCTGAAAATGATCATTGTAACAATGCATTGAAAGTATACTTTATAATGTACTTTAAAAGTACATTATTAAATAACCTGAAGTTGTAGTATGTACATTTTTGAGTAATTTTTAAGTTTACTTCTTCATGCTTGGAATTCACTTAATTACTTGGGCATACATTGCTTTCATAAAGTAATAAAACAAATAAATAAAGCAAATAAATAAAGTGAATGCATAGTAAAGTGTACAGTCAAGTAAACACTGTCTATCTACTGTCTGTCTGTCAAGGCCAAAAACTGAAGTTCACTCACTCTGCATTAATATTATATCACTGCATTATTATAACATATCATTATAAATTGGATGGAGAAATAAAGCTGAAAAACAATTGGCATTGATATCTGTATAAAGCTGCAGAAGTAGTTCCCCAGGAATTAGTTTTTTGTCTCTTTCAATATTGTTTGGAAGTGGAATTACATACAACCCCAAATCAGAAAAAGTTGGGACAGTATGGAAAACGCAAATAAAAAAAAGAAAGTAGTGATCTCTAAATTTACTTTGACTTGTATTTCATTGCAGACAATATGAACACAAAATATTTCATGTTTTGTCTGGTCAACTTCATGTCATTTGTAAATATACATCCTTTCCTGTCATTCAGACCTGCAACACATTCTAAAAAAAGTTGGGACAGGAGCAATTTAGGGCTAGTAATGAGGTAAATTGGTTAAATAATGATGTGTTTTGAAACAGTTGATGTCAACAGGTGATTGTAATTATGATTTGGTACAAAAGCAGCATCCAAGAAAGGTCTAGTCCTTTAGGAGCAAAGATGGGCCGAGGATCGCCAGTTTGCCAACAAATACGTGAGAAAATTATTGAAATGTTTAAAAACAATGTTCATCAAAGAAAGATAGGAAGAGATTTGGATATTTCACCTTCAACAGTGCATAACATAATTAAAAGATTCAAGGAATCTGGAGGAATTTCAGTGCGTAAAGGACAAGGGCGCAAGCCTAAGCTGAACAACCGTGATCTCCGATCCCTCAGGCGGCACTGCATCAAGAATCCTCATTCATCTACAAGCGATATCACCACATGGGCTCAGGACTACTTTGGCAAACCTTTGTCAAGTACCACAATACGTAGTTACATCCACAAATGCCAGTTAAAACTGTACTGTGCCAAAAGGAAGCCCTATGTTAACAGTGTCCCGAAGCGCCGTCGACTTCTCTGGGCTCGGAGGCATCTGGGATGGACCATCACACAGTGGAAACGTGTACTGTGGTCAGATGAATCAGTATTTCAGGTATTTTTTGGGAGGAATGGACGCCGTGGGCTCCGGACCAAAGAAGAAAAGGATCATCCAGACTGTTACCAGCAACAAGTCCAAAAGCCAGGGTCTGTCATGGTATGGGGTTGTGTCAGTGCCCTTGGCAAAGGTAACTTGCACTTCTGTGATGGCACCATTAATGCTGAAAAGTACATAGAGATTTTGGAGCACAATATGCTGCCTTCAAGAAGACATATTTTCCAGGGACGTACATGCATATTTCAACAAGACAATGCAAAACCACATTCTGCACACATTACAAAGTCCTGGCTGCGGAGGAAGAGGGTACGGTACTTGACTGGCCTGCCTGCAGTCCCGACCTGTCTCCAATAGAGAATGTGTGGCGCATTTTGAAGCGCAAAATGCGACAACGAAGACCCCGTACTGTTGCCCACCTTAAGACTTGTTTGCAGGAAGAATGGGACAAAATTACACCTGCAACACTTCATCACTTGGTGTCTTCAGTCCCTAAACGTCTTTTAAGTGTTGTGAAAAGGAATGGCAACATTACAAAGTGGTAAATGCTTTACTGTCCCAACTTTTTTTGGAATGTGTTGCAGGTCTGAATGACAGGAAAGGATGTATATTTACAAATGACATGAAGTTGAGCAGACAAAACATGAAATATTTTGTGTTCATATTGTCTGCAATGAAATACAAGTCAAAGTATATTTAGAAATCACTACTTTCTTTTTTTATTTGCGTTTTCCATACTGTCCCAACTTTTTCTGATTTGGGGTTGTACATAGAATTACATAGAATTATGTAGCTAAAATAAATTGTTTGCAACCACTCATCTTAAAAAAAAAATATTTTTTCAGTGTACATAAATCTTTCATATTACGCCTACATTAAGCCTTTTAATGTAATAACTTTTACTTAGGTTATGGCAAAATATATATTTTTAGTGTGTTTCCTAAAAAGATTCAAAACCCTGTGGTGTTCCTGTGGCTCAGTGGTAGAGCATTGCGTTAGCAGCGCAAAAGGTTGTGGGTTCGATTCCCAGGGAACACACATAGTGATAAAACATGTATAGCCTGAATGCACTGTAAGTCGCTTTGGATAAAAGCGTCTGCTAAATGCATAAATGTAAATGTAAATGTAACCCACGGCCGTTTTCTAGTCAGTCACGTGACTTCAGCCCGTCCATTCACAGCTGAGATGAGCTCACTCAAAGGCTGCATCCAAAAACTGAAAAATGCTGCCTTTGGAGCCAGCACTCCAAGGTAGGAAGGCATCAAGGCACGTCCAAATCCAAAGTTAGCTTCACTTCCTGTCTCATGAGATGCCTTCATCTGATCGAGTTTTGAAGGCAGCATAGATGTATCCTTCGCTGCCTTTGATATCCCACAATCCTGTGCATTCCATTCCTTGTCGGTTGAGCTAAAAATTAAAGATGGCGTCTGAAAGTTGCGTTTGGTGGTCAGTTTGTGTGTAAATGTATAATTCTGACTAACTTTTTGCACTTTTGATGTTATTTCTAGCGAGAAATCAGTGTTGTAGTGATTAAATATTAATTTAGTTATCACCAAAACTCGTTCTATTTTGTTTTAGATCATTAAACCATTACGCTGCCTCAGAAGCCTGTCCAAAATCTGTTTTATGAGGTGCCTTCATGCAAAAACACTGCCTTTGAAGTCATTGCCTGACAGGGCAACTAACATGCCATTACATCAAAGTTATCAACGGCAAGTGTTAAATATGAAGTATTTTACACCACAGTTTGTCAGTGAAAATAAAAAATATTTTTTTGTGATATTCTTTCTCAGTCGGACACAGACAAACAAGTCCGGTGATTTTTTGTCAGTTACATCTAGCACATCCATGTGATGCTAATTAAGTTTACTAACTTGGGTAAAGTTGGTTTTATATTGGCACATTCGGACTTCTGCATTCAATTACTTTGTTACCCACACTACATTGGACATTCAGCGGACATTTGCAAGTAAATATGACATTAAAACAATACTTGCCCAATTTGATCGATTGTGGAAAAAAATGTAGTAGGTTGACAATGATGTCGCTGATTAGAATTGGCAAAAAATAACTTTATTGCAGATATAATTAGAAAGTTATTGAACACGGAAATGTGTGAATATTGTGAATGTGCGAATATAAAACCAACTTTACCCAAGTAGTTTACTAATGCAGCCGAAGCCCCGGTAAACAAAGCGGCTCGAGGAGCATTTATGATGGCTGTTTTGATAACGTTATTTACCATTTCAGACTGATATTTAAACATTTATAAACATTTTTTTAATTTGAAACTCATACTTGCATATGTTTTTTAAATCAATCTTTTCAGAGCAAAGGCAGCGTGGAGT
The DNA here is from genome assembly GCA_027422415.1 of Schizothorax lantsangensis. Taxonomy (NCBI): domain Eukaryota; kingdom Metazoa; phylum Chordata; class Actinopteri; order Cypriniformes; family Cyprinidae; genus Schizothorax; species Schizothorax lantsangensis. Next base: position 14,421,875 of record CM049860.1, read on the forward strand.
GCTGGGATGTCAAAGTCAACAAGATGACTGCAATACTACGGGCCTAAAGTGAAGTAAGTAGAATTCACATTGATTTAATTGATGGGTTTTAGTGTTATGCGAGATGTAAACCATAATTTTCTGAAAGGTTTTTTTTTTTTTTTTAAGTATATTTCTTAATTTTTGGATGAATTGCTATTCTTGTAAATGTAGCAGCACAAACGGGTCTTCTGAAGCAGTACAATACAGATGCATCTAAAAAAAATTGAATATCGTGAAAGTTCTTTTTTTTATTGTAACTTATTTCAAAAAGTGAGACATATATTCTAGATTCATTACATGTAAAGTAAAACATTTCAAAAGTTTTTTTGTATTAATTTTTGATGATTAGAGCTTACAGCTCATGAAAGTCAAAAATCTAATATCTCAAAATATTAGAATATTTCCTAAGATCAATCAAAAAAGGATTTGCCAAACAGAAAAGTTTAAGTTCTTTAAAGTATGTTAATTTATGCACTCAATACTTGGTCGGGGCTCCTTTAGCATCAGTGAGGTGTGGCATGGAAGCGATCAGCCTGTGGCACTGCTGAGGCACTATTGAGCCTTCAGCTCGTCTGGATTGTTGGATCGACTGTTTCTCATCTTTCTCTTGAAAATATACCATAGATGCCATATGGGGTTCAGGTCAGGCATGTTGGCTGGCCAATCAAGCACAGTAATATCATGGTCAGCAAACCTCTTGGAAGTGGTTTTGTCACTGTGAGCAGGTGCTAAAGTCCTGCTGGAAAAGGAAATCAGCATCTCCATAAAGCTTGTCAGCAGATGGAAGCATAAAGTGCTCCAAAATCTCCTGGTAGACAGCTGCATTGACTCTGGACTTGATAAAACACAATGGACCAACACCAGCAGACGTCACAGCACCCAAATCATCTCTGACTTCAGAAACTTCACACTGGGCTTCAAGCAGCTTGGATTCTGTGCCTCTCCAGTCTTCCTCCAGACTCCAGACCTTGATTTCCAAATGAAATGCAAAATTAACTTTTATCTGAAAAGAGGACTTTGGACCACTGAGCAACAGTCCTGTTATTTTTCTCTGTAGCCCAGGTAAGATGCTACTGATGATGTTTCTGTTTCAGAAGTGTCTTGGTAGCCCTTTTCCTGAAGATGTCTGAGTGTGGTGACTCTTGTAGTCCACTCCTTGTGAAGCTCTCCCAAGTGTTTGAATCGGCTTTGCTTGACAGTATTCTCAAGCTGGCGGTCATCCCTGTTGCTTGTGCACCTTTTCCTATCCAATTTCTTCCTTCCAGTCAACTTTGCATTTAATATGCTTTGATACAGCACTCTGTAAACAGCCACACCTTTCAGTAATGACCTACTGTGACTTACCCTCTTTGTGGAGGGTGTCAATGTTTGTCTTCTGGATCATTGCCAAGTCAGCAGTATTCCCCATTATTGTGGTTTCAAAGAACAAGAGATACCCAGAATTTATACTGTAGGGATGGTCATCTAATGAAGCTCAGATGTAAATATTCTAGTATTTTGAGATACTGGATTTTTGACTTTCATGAGCTGTAAGCTCTAATCATCAGAATTAAAAAAAAAAAAAAAACGTGTGAAATGTTTTACTTTACATGTAATGAATCTAGAATATATGAAAGTTTCACTTTTTGAAATGTTACAATAAAAAAAATAACAATTTTCACGATATTCTAATTTTTTGAGATGCACCTGTATTTTAGACTGAAATTTAAATCATTGATCAACTCATACACAGCCCAGACAAACACTGGTTCTTCACGCCACATGAAGGACATCATGATATCCAAGAATGTTAGATGTAATGTAGTGTGCCACCATTTTTGATTCAGACTGTATTAGCAGAATGAATAACATATTACATTTCAGTTTGCCTTTAACTCAATGTCATTATGCTTCAGAAGAATAGAGTTGGGTCTTGAAAGTTCTAGTTCTAGTAGGCTTTCTTAATATGGATCACAAAAAAGGTCTTGTGTGTTATCTTTCCACTTGCACTTATCTTAAAGTTGCTGTGGGTTTGTATAAAGGTGTGTTGATTTATTAATTTATATTTATTTGGTTGTTTTATTAATGAAAAACCCGATTCAATTCAAGCTCAAGAACATTCAGCTGATACACCCCTGAAAGTTTTTCCCAATTAAATCCAGTTGACCGACAGCTCTGGAAGACATGTTGTGAAAATGACTACAAATTTTTCAAAAGTACTACAGGGTTTTAAATTGACACACGCCCTACTGAATAAACACTACTCTGATCCTTCACACCTTTATTTTCAATTATGAAAATGTAAATGTCTTTCCACACAAGTCTTAATTTTATGATTTGTGACACATACTAACTTTTTTTAAATGCATTTAGAAAAAGAAGCCTGACCAGGTACAGAAGGCAGCAGTCCCCATCATTGCTGTTGAGGAGGAAGAGGAAATGTCACGAGGGAGGAACCCACTGGATGTTTTGATTGTCTTTGAAGATGAAGAGATTATGTCAACCAAGTCTAGTGTCAGTCTGCCGCTGCTGCTTTTTGCACTTTATGCCCTTATTTAGAGTACACTAACTTCTCAAAGCAGCTTTACAGAAAAGGCATGTGTCTACATTACAATTTAGCTTGATCTGTACTATAAATACTATACTTTTCAACTTGAATAGTTTTGTATCTTGATTTATAGTGATGCTACATGTGTCACAAATCCTGGTCATGAACTTTGCATCATTCACCACTAGAGGTCACTCTCCCATCACATGGACTTTCACACAGTTACAGATCACTTTAGGACTGCATTTCCCATCATCCACTGCACCAACACAGCTGTTTGCACTGATCACGCACACACCTGTTTTCCATCTCACAATCACCATCACCCAATCACACACACGCGCACACACACTATTTAAGCTCTGGACTTTCTGCCACTCACTGCCGAGTATTGTTAGCCCCGCTACCTTACAAAGCGTTTCTAGTTTTCCTTGTTAGATTCCTGTGTTCTGATTCCTGCCCGTGCTCCTGGATTATTCTCTCTGCCTTGCCCCTTGGACTCTGTTCGCCGATCGTCGACCCACGCTTGCCTTTGGATTATTCTCTGCCCTGTCTTTGTGATACCTGTTTGCTACTATCCGACCCTGCCTGTATTGACCATGTCTGATAATAAAGCTCTGCATATGGATCCGCATGTCTCACGTCTCGTCAGCCCCGTAACAGAATACTCGGCCACACGAGGATCCAGCGGCTTTTCTAATGGACCCTGGTCAGGTATGGACCCATTCAATCAGCTACTTGACCTGCGTCAAGGAAGTCAATCCATTGAGGAGTACGTCACTCAGTTTTGTGTGTTATCTGACAAGGTACCTTTTGATGAGGTTGCATTAAAATACATTTTTCGTTTTGGACTAAGTGAGCCCGTAAAATCATGGTTACCTGAAGGAAAGTTTAATGTGAGTTTAAAGGATTTTATGGACTATGCTTTGCTATGTGCTGGCTCTTCGTTTACTGTGGGTGTCGCGGAAGAGGAATGCGACACCACGTCTGTGACTGAAATGGCGGACGCACCAGAGCACGCTCACAAGATGGCGGTGACCGCAGAACCCATTCACAAAATGGCGGCCACAACAACACCCCGTCATGTCAGTGCTGCCAGTCATGAGCCAAGTCAAGTCCCAGCTGATGTTAAAGAGCCAGGTCAAGTCCCAGCTGATTTTAAAGAGCCAGGTCAAGTCCCAGCTGATGTTAAAGAGCCAGGTCAAGTCCCAGCTGATGTTAAAGAGCCAGGTCAAGTCCCAGCTGATGTTAAAGGGTCAAGTCAAGCCACAGTTGATCGTCACGGGTCAAGCCAAGCCACAGTTGATCGTCACGAGTCAAGCCAAGCCACAGTTGATCGTCACGAGTCAAGCCAAGCCACAGTTGATCGTCACGAGTCAAGCCAAGCCACAGTTGATCGTCACGAGTCAAGCCAAGCCACAGTTGATCGTCACGAGTCAAGCCAAGCCACAGTTGATCGTCACGAGTCCAAACAAAGCACAGCGCTCCAGCCAGAGTCTCTTTGCGCCTCAGCGCTCCAGCCAGAGTCACACCACGTCTCAGCTCATCATCCAGAGTCACACCAAACCACTGTGGGCCATCATGAACTCACCCAACTCACAGCTCTCCAGCCAGAGTCACACCTCGTCTCAGCTCTCCAGCCAGAGTCACGCCTCGTCTCAGCTCTCCAGCCAGAGTCACGCCACGCCACAGCTGACCAGCCAGAGTCACGCCACGCCACAGCTGACCAGCCAGAGTCACGCCACGCCACAGCTGACCAGCCAGAGTCACGCCACGCCACAGCTGACCAGCCAGAGTCACGCCACGCCACAGCTGACCAGCCAGAGTCACGCCACGCCACAGCTGACCAGCCAGAGTCACGCCACGCCACAGCTGACCAGCCAGAGTCACGCCACGCCACAGCTGACCAGCCAGAGTCACGCCACGCCACAGCTGACCAGCCAGAGTCACGCCACGCCACAGCTGACCAGCCAGAGTCGGACCACGCCACAGCTGACCAGCCAGAGTCGGACCACGTCACAGCTGACCAGCCAGAGTCGGACCACGTCACAGCTGACCAGCCAGAGTCGGACCACGTCACAGCTGACCAGCCAGAGTCGGACCACGTCACAGCTGACCAGCCAGAGTCGGACCACGTCACAGCTGACCAGCCAGAGTCTCTTCAAGTCTCAGCCGAACTGCCAGAGTCTCTTCAAGTCTCAGCCGAACTGCCAGAGTCTCTTCAAGTCTCAGCCGAACTGCCAGAGTCTCTTCAAGTCTCAGCCGAACTGCCAGAGTCTCTTCAAGTCTCAGCCGAACTGCCAGAGTCTCCTCATGTCTCAGCGGAACTGCCAGAATCTGTCACACCGAGAGATTTAAGGTCAGTCCTTAGAGTTCTCCGGTTGATATCCAGCTTGAGGGATGCACCGCTGGTGTCTGTACGCACTGCTGGTATCCCCAAATCCGCTCACTATGACCCTCCTGTCCATGAACTGATTACCCTGTCTGAAGCGCTTCCCAGGGTGGGGATTGCACTATGTTGCATTTGGGCCACATACACCACCACTGTACTGCCCCAGGGGAAGGCATCTGCTGCAGAACCTCCCCAAGCGGTGGTGCGAGCCTCAGCCCCTGGCAAGGTGGTGGGGCCCAGCAATATATTCTCACCCGGTCAGGTTACCACCGTAGAACCTCCAGAGGTGGCGGCGTTAACTGCAGAACATCCAGAGGTGTCGGTGGTATCCTCCTGTAAACTCTCACCCCGTCCTGTCACGGCTAAGAAGGCCGTCTGTGAGCTCTCTTCCTGTCCTGTCACGGCTATGGAGGCCGTCTATGAACTCTCACCCTGTCCTGTCACGGCTAGGAAGGCTGTCTATGAACTCTCGCACTGTCCTGTCACGGCTAAAGAGGCCGTCTGTGAACTCTCGCCCTGTCCTGTCACGGCAAGGAAGGCCGTCTGTGAACTCTCGCCCTGTCCTGTCACGGCTAAAGAGGCCGTCTGTGAACTCTCGCCCTGTCCTGTCACGGCAAAGGAGGCTATCTGTGATTCCCTGTCCTGCCCAGTCACGGCTATAGAGGCCGCCTGTGATTCCATGTCCTGCCCAGTCACGGCTGTGAAGGCCGCCTGTGATTCCATGTCCTGCCCTGTCACGGCTACGAAGGCCACCTATGAATTCCTGTCATGTCCTGTCACGGCTATGGAGGCCGTCAGTGATTCCCCATCCGGCACTGTCACTGCTTTGGAGGCCGTCTGTGGTTTCCTGTCCGGCCCTGGCACGGCTATGGAGGTCGCCTGTGATTCCCAGACCTGCTCGGCCACGGCTCCTGAGACCAGGAAGGCTCTCCCTGTGTTGTCTGTCTCTACTCTCCCTGTGTTGTCTGTCTCTACTCTCCCCGTGTTGTCTGTCTCTGCTCTCTCTGTGTTGTCTGTCTCTGTTTTCCCCAGATCTCAGACTCAGCCATGGTTTCCTGCCCGGGCTGCTTTCCTGTGGTGGTCTTCTGCTCGGGTCTGGTGGTCTTCCGCTCCGCCCTGGTGGGCTCCGGTCCCGTCCGCTCCGCCCTGGTGGGCTCCGGTCCCGTCCGCTCCGCCCTGGGGGGCTCCTGTCACGCCCGCTCTGCCCTGGTGGGCTCCTGTCACGCCCGCTCCGCCCTGGTGGGCTCCAGGTCCGTCTGCTCCACCCTGGTGGGCTCCAGGTCCGTCTGCTCCGCCCTGGTGGGCTCCAGATCCGTCTGCTCCACCCTGGTGGGCTCCAGTTCCGTCCGCTCCGCCCTGGCTTCCTGCTCTGCCGACTTTGCCATGTTCCACTACCATTCCACTTCCACATGGACCTGGCCCTCTGTCCCTCCCCCTGTTCCGCCTCCGCTCCACCTCCCACCTAGGATTGTTTAGGAGCGTCTGGAAGCCGCTCCTTGGGGGGGGGCTATGTCACAAATCCTGGTCATGAACTTTGCATCATTCACCACTAGAGGTCACTCTCCCATCACATGGACTTTCACACAGTTACATATCACTTTAGGACTGCATTTCCCATCATCCACTGCACCAACACAGCTGTTTGCACTGATCATGCACACACCTGTTTTCCATCTCACAATCACCATCACCCAATCACACACACGCGCACACACACTATTTAAGCTCTGGACTTTCTGCCACTCACTGCCGAGTATTGTTTGCCCCGCTACCTTACAAAACGTTTCTAGTTTTCCTTGTTAGATTCCTGTGTTCTGATTCCTGCCCGTGCTCCTGGATTATTCTCTCTGCCTTGCCCCTTGGACTCTGTTCGCCGATCGTCGACCCACGCTTGCCTTTGGATTATTCTCTGCCCTGTCTTTGTGATACCTGTTTGCTACTATCCGACCCTGCCTGTATTGACCATGTCTGATAATAAAGCTCTGCATATGGATCCGCATGTCTCACGTCTCGTCAGCCCCGTAACAACATGGGTGTACTCACTTCTGTTGTATAATGTATGTTTGACTAATTCACTGGAAGCAATATTGATGTGACATACTGATACAATTCCTCACTGCTAATCATGATGTTCATTTTATTATATAGTATGGGTTTAATACAGGATATTTACAGTCTGATGTAGTAAAAAGAAAAAGTTGTATGAACATGCCCTCTGACCTTACCTCTTTTACCAGAGGAGAACTGGCCCCCCAACTAAGCCTGGTTTCTCCCAAGGTTTGTTTTTATCCATTCTGTCACAGAGGGAGTTTTGGTTCCTTGCCGCTGTCGCCTCTGGCTTGCTCAGTTGGGGACACTTAATTTCTAGCGATTATCGTCAATTGGATTTCACAGATACTATTTAAACTATACTGAGCTAGACAATGACATCTCCGAATTCAATAATGAAATGCCCTTAACTGAAAATTGAGTGTTTAATCTTATTATTATACATTACTGACACTCTATCCTCCAACTTGATACTGTTAAGTGCTTTGACACAATCTGTATTGTTAAAAGCGCTATATAAATAAAGGTGACTTGACTTGACTTTAACAAATGTTGTTCATGCGGAGTTTCCACACACAAGTGCATCTGATGTGCGAAAAGCCATCAGGCGCAAATGTAACAGAGCAATTCTTTATAGAATTTCAATATTTTTTGGACATGTAGAATTTAAAATATTTTTTGTTTTGTTTTATTGTATTTATTTTACATGTTTGAAATGTTTTTGTTTTTTTAATGTTTGTTTCTTTCAGCGTTCTTTTTTATTTAAAAACATGGTTGGTGCATTTTATGTTTTGCAATGCTAAAACCATTTGAGGTTTAAATAAACACTGTTTGAATTGTTAATAATGTGTCTCAGTCTGTCATTGAATTTATGTATTTATTGTTATGACCTTAAAAAGTGGATTAAGCATTGGGGGGAAAATTAGTATATTTTTACTCAAAAATAATAAATTTATAGTATATTGCTTGTGTGTCTCAAAGACACTCATAATTAATTTGTAATGTGCTAGTAATACAAAAAAAGTACATTTTAATATGACTAATCAAGCATGAAAATAGGCATGTACTTAAAGTGTACTAAGTATACTTGAAATAGTTCCAATTTAGCATCAAAAAGTACACTAAATACACTTAAAGTTATACTTTAGTATAATTTAATTACAACTAAAATTCACTTAGTACAAAAAAAGTTGTTCCAAAATAGCACACTTCAAGTTAACTAATCATTAACACACTTGAAGTATACTGACAATTAGTCTGGCTGCAAGTATACTTAGTATACCTTTTTTTCACTATGGCTCCTCAGCGACTCGGAGGACAATGCGGTGACAGTGGAACGAGGCATGTCAAGCACTCTGGACACCACTCTGTATGATGTACCACTGGCCAAACAGAAGAGAAACAGCAGGGTCTGGATTGTGGCACCCCATCAGTGTTGCCGTTCACTTCTCTGATGATCCAGCAGGACTCAGAGCCTCCCTGCTCAGCCGAAAACCATTAAATACCTGTCCAGCGCTGGCACATTCAGCTTTATCCTGCAGTACAGGGGTCTGGTCTGATTTAGGGAAAGAAGGAAAAGATAAATTGTTTAGAGCTATGACAAAGTACAACCCCAAATCAGAAAAAGTTGGGACAGTATGGAAAACGCAAATAAAAAAAGAAAGTAGTGATTTCTAAATTTACTTTGACTTGTATTTCATTGCAGACAATATGAACACAAAATATTTCATGTTTTGTCTGGTCAACTTCCTGTCATTCAGACATGCAACACATTCCAAAAAAAGTTGGGACAGGAGCAATTTAGGGCTAGTAATGAGGAAAATTGGTTAAATAATGATGTGATTTGAAACAGTTGATGTCAACAGGTGATTGTAATTATGATTTGGTACAAAAGCAGCATCCAAGAAAGGTCTAGTCCTTTAGGAGCAAAGATGGGCCGAGGATCGCCAGTTTGCCAACAAATACATGAGAAAATTATTGAAATGTTTAAAAACAATGTTCCTCAAAGAAAGATAGGAAGAGATTTGGATATTTCCCCTTCAACAGTGCATAACATAATTAAAAGATTCAAGGAATCTGGAGGAATTTCAGTGCTTAAAGGACAAGGGCGCAAGCCTAAGCTGAACAACTGTGATCTCCGATCCCTCAGGCGGCACTGCATCAAGAATCGTCATTCATCTATAAGCGATATCACCACATGGGCTCAGGACTACTTTGGCAAACCTTTGTCAAGTACCACAATACGTAGTTACATCCAAAAATGCCAGTTAAAACTGTACTGTGCCAAAAGGAAGCCCAATGTTAACAGTGTCCAGAAGCGCCGTCGACTTCTCTGGGCTCGGAGGCATCTGGGATGGACCATCACACAGTGGAAACATGTACTGTGGTCAGATGAATCAGTATTTCAGGTATTTTTTGGGAGGAATGGACGCCGTGGGCTCCGGACCAAAGAAGAAAAGGATCATCCAGACTGTTACCAGCAACAAGTCCAAAAGCCAGGGTCTGTCATGGTATGGGGTTGTGTCAGTGCCCTTGGCAAAGGTAACTTGCACTTCTGTGATGGCACCATTAATGCTGAAAAGTACATAGAGATTTTGGAGCACAATATGCTGCCTTCAAGAAGACATCTTTTCCAGGGACGTCCATGCATATTTCAACAAGACAATGCAAAACCACATTCTGCACACATTACAAAGTTTTGGCTGCAGAGGAAGAGGGTACGGGTACTTGACTGGCCTGCCTGCAGTCCCGACCTGTCTCCAATAGAGAATGTGTGTTGCATTTTTAAGTGCAAAATGCGACAACGAAGACCCCGTACTGTTGCCCACCTTAAGACTTGTTTGCAGGAAGAATGGGACAAAATTACACCTGAAACACTTCATCACTTGGTGTCTTCAGTCCATAAACGTCTTTTAAGTGTTGTGAAAAGGAATGGCGACATTACAAAGTGGTAAATGCTTTACTGTCCCGACTTTTTTTGGAATGTGTTGCAGGTCAAGAAAATACAGAAAACGTCCAAACCAATTCATGAGTAACCATTTAATTGATGTTCAACAAATAAAAAATGTTTACAACACACAGAAACAATTTATAAAACTTGGCTTACTGAATATCAGGTCCCTTTCTGCAAAATCACTTTTTGTAAATGATTTGATTAATGATCATAACCTAGATTTGCTCTGTTTGACAGAAACATGGCTAAAACCAGATGAATACATTACTTTAAATGAGTCCACCCCCCAAGATTACAGCTATAAAAATGAGCCACGTCCAAAAGGCAAAGGGGGAGGTGTTGCTACAATTTATAGCAATATTCTCAGTATTTCTCAGAGGGCAGGCTTTAAGTATAACTCATTTGAAGTTATGGTGCTGCGTATAACATTATCTAGAGAAACACGTGTTAGTGATAAATCCCCTGTGATGTTTGTATTGGCTAATGTATAGAGGCCACCAGGGCACCATACAGACTTTATTAAAGAATTTGCTGATTTTCTATCCGAGTTAGTACTGGCTGCAGATAAAGTCTTAATTGTTGGCGATTTTAATATCCATGTCGATAATGAAAAAGATGCATTAGGATCAGCATTCATAGACATTCTGAACTCTATTGGGGTTAGACAACACGTTTCAGGACCTACTCATTGTCGAAATCATACTCTAGATTTAATACTGTCACATGGAATTGATGTTAGTGGTGTTGAAATTCTGCAGCAAAGCGATGATATATCAGATCATTATCTAGTCTTGTGTAAACTCCATATAGCTAAAACTGTAAATTCTATTCCTTGTTACAAGTATGGTAGAACCATCACTTCTAGCACAAAAGATTGCTTTGTAAGTAATCTTCCTGATTTATCTCAATTCCTCAGCATATCCAACAGCTCAGAACAGCTTGATGATGTAACAGAGACTATGGACTCTCTCTTTTCCAGCACTTTAGATACAGTTGCTCCTTTACGCTTAAGGAAGATTAAGGAAAAGAGTCCAACACCGTGGTATAATGAGCACACTCGCACTCTAAAGAGAGCAGTCCGGAAAATGGAGCGCAGCTGGAGGAAAACAAAACTAGAGGTATTTCGTATAGCTTGGCGGGAAAGTGTCCTATCCTACAGAAAAGCATTAAAAACTGCTAGATCTGATTACTTTTTGTCTCTTCTAGAAGAAAACAAACATAACCCCCGGTATTTATTCAATACAGTCACTAAATTAACGAAAAATAAAGCATCAACAGGTGTTGGCATTTCCCAAGAGCACAGCAGTAATAATTTTATGAACTACTTTACTTCCAAGATCGATACTATCAGAGATAAAATTGTAACCATGCAGCCGTCAGCTACAGTATCGCATCAAATAGTGCACTATAGATCCCCTGAGGAACAATTCCACTCATTCTCTACTATAGGAGAGGAAGAATTGTATAAACTTGTTAAATCATCTAAACCAACAACATGTATGTTAGACCCTATTCCATCTAAACTAATAAAAGAGCTGCTTCCAGAAGTCATAGATCCTCTTTTGGCTATTATTAATTCATCATTGTCATTAGGATATGTCCCCAAAACCTTCAAATTGGCTGTTATTAAGCCTCTCATTAAAAAACACAATTTGACCCCAAAGATCTAGTTAATTACAGACCGATCTCAAATCTTCCTATTCTGTCAAAGATACTAGAAAATGTAGTATCCTCACAATTATATTCCTTCTTAGAGAAAAATGATATCTGTGAGGATTTCCAGTCAGGATTTAGACCGTATCATAGTACTGAGACTGCTCTCATTAGAGTTACTAATGATCTGCTTCTATCATCTGATCGTGGTTGTATCTCTTTATTAGTTCTACTGGATCTTAGCGCTGCGTTCGACACCATTGACCACAACATTCTTTTAAATAGACTAGAAACCTTTGTTGGCATTAGTGGAAGTGCCTTAGCATGGTTCAAATCGTACTTATCTGACCGCCATCAGTTCGTAGCAGTGAATGACGAGGTATCATATCGATCACAAGTGCAGTATGGAGTACCTCAAGGCTCAGTACTAGGGCCGTTACTTTTCACGCTTTACATGTTACCCTTGGGAGATATTATCAGGAGACATGGTGTTAGCTTTCACTGTTATGCTGATGATACTCAGCTCTATATTTCTTCACGGCCCAGTGAAACACACCAAATTGAGAAATTAACGGAATGCATAGTCGATATAAAAAACTGGATGACGAGTAATTTCCTACTGCTAAATTCTGAAAAAACAGAGGTGTTAATTATCGGACCTAAAAACCCCACATGTAATAACTTAGAACACTATCTAACACTTGACGGCTGCTCTGTCAATTCTTCTTCTTCATCAGTCAGGAACCTAGGTGTGCTGTTTGATAGCAATCTTTCTTTTGAAAGCCATGTTTCTAGCATCTGTAAAACTGCGTTCTTCCATCTCAAAAACATATCGAAACTGCGACCTATGCTCTCAACGTCAAATGCAGAAATATTAATTCATGCGTTTATGACCTCAAGGTTAGACTATTGTAATGCTTTACTGGGTGGTTGCTCTGCACGTTTAATAAACAAACTACAGTTAGTCCAAAATGCAGCAGCTAGAGTTCTTACTAGAACCAGGAAGTATGACCACATTAGCCCGGTTCTGTCAACACTGCACTGGCTCCCTACTAAACATCGTATAGATTTTAAAATCTTGTTAATGACTTATAAAGCCCTGAATGGTTTAGCTCCTCAGTACTTGAGTGAGCTCTTATCGCATTATAGTCCTCCACGGCCGCTGCCTTCTCAAAACTCTGGCCGTTTGATAATACCTAGAATATCAAAATCAACTGCGGGCGGCAGATCGTTTTCCTTTTTAGCACCAAAACTCTGGAACAATCTACCAAACACTGTTCGGGAGGCAGACACTCTCTGTCAGTTTAAATCTAGATTAAAGACCCATCTCTTTAACCTGACATACACGTAACACACTACTACACTTCTATTATTCAAATCCGTTAAAGGATTTTTAGGCTGCATTAATTAGATCAACCGGAACCGGGAACACTTCCCATAACACACGATGTACTCGTTACATCGTAAGAAGATTGGCATCTACGCTAATAGTTGTTTCTTTCTTATTCTGTTTCTCAGTCCGTGTCCGGATCAGATGGTGGATCGGCACCGGGAGATGATGTCTGCGGCCCTGATCGTCAGCGATGAGCCCCAGAGACATATCCCCAGTGAAGACCTCGACTAAAATACAATAAAACTAAAAATAAAACAAATAATTAAAAATTTAATAATAAAATACCTAACTACATAATACTATTATTGTTAGAAATTGCAACAATATAAAAATAGAAATATAATACATTTATACATTTAAAAATTTAATTAAAACAATAAGTAAACAATGAATAAACAATAATATCCTGGCCAGAGAAGAACTGGCCCCCCGACTGAGCCTGGTTTCTCCCGAGGTTTTTTTCTCCATTCTGTCTCAGAGGGAGTTTTGGTTCCTTGCCGCTGTCGCCTCTGGCTTGCTCAGTTGGGGACACTTAATTTCTAGCGATTATCGTAAATTTGATTTCACAGATACTATTTAAACTAAACTTAGCTAGACAATGACATCTCCGAATTCAATAATGAAATGCCCTTAACTGAAAATTGAGTGTTTAATCTTATTATTATACATTACTGACACTCTATCCTCCAACTTGATACTGTTAAGTGCTTTGACACAATCTGTATTGTTAAAAGCGCTATATAAATAAAGGTGACTTGACTTGACTTGACTTGAATGACAGGAAAGGATGTATATTTACAAATGACATGAAGTTGACCAGACAAAACATGAAATATTTTGTGTTCATATTGTCTGCAATGAAATACAAGTCAAAGTAAATTTAGAAATCACTACTTTCTTTTTTTATTTGTGTTTTCCATACTGTCCCAACTTTTTCTGATTTGGGGTTGTAATTAGTAGAAGAAATATTGAGGTACTTTTGTAAACTACTTTTAGTAATACCACATTGGGGAAAAAGTAGTCATATTTAAAACCTTAGTTGAAGGGATAGTTCACCCAAAAATGAAAATTCCAAACCTGGAACAACTTGAAGGCGAGTAAATTATTACAGCATTTCATTTTTGGGTGAATTATCCTCTAATGAAAAGTATTAATTTACATACTCTATACACTTAAGGTATTGAGAGTAAAAGTAAAGGTATTTACAGTATTGCTCTGAAAAAGAATTCGTCAGGATGGTTTTGCATTAATATTACTGCTGCACTAATGTGTGTGTCACGAATACTGGCCATGAACTTCCAGTCACTCACCTCTAGAGGTCACTCACCCACCACATGGACTTTCACACCACACAGTCAGTCACAGATCACTCAAGGACTACATTTCCCATCATCCACTGCACCAACACAGCTGTTTGCACTGATCACGCACACACCTGTTTTCCATCTCACAGTCACCAGCACCCAATCACACACACACACACACACACACACACACACACACACTATATAAACCATGGACTTCCTCTCACACACTGCCGAGTATTGTTAGTCTTTCTACCTTACCAAGCGTTTCCCGATACCTTGTTTGATTACCCGTGTTTGATTCTGCCTGTGTTTCTGGATTTACCCCTTCGCCTAGCCCTTTGCACCCTGTTGATACCTCATTTGGATTATTGCTCGTTCTCTGGATTATCTCTCTGCCTAGCCCTCTGGATTGTGTATGCTGATCGTCGACCCACGCTTGCTCTACGGACTGCTCTGTGTTTTGCCCCTGCCATACCTGTTTGCTGTGTACTGACCCTGCCTGAATATGACCATGTATGAAAATAAAGCTTTGCAAATGGATCCGCTTGCCTCACGTCTCGTCAACCCCGTAACAGAATACTCGGCCTACAAAGGATCCAGCGGCTTTTCTAGTGGATATTGGCCAAGTATGGACTATGGCAGGTATGTTATTAACCCTCGTGCAGGGCTCGCGACCACTCGAGGATTATATACAAGAATATTTAGACCTCGCCCATTTTTCTGATCTGCCGGACTGTGTACTCATAGACTTCTTTTGTGAGGGCATTAATCAGCCGCTGAAGTCACAGCTAATCCATGAAGGTCCCCGTTCATCTCTCAGTCAGTTTCTGGACTATGCTTTGCTATGTGTTGGCTCTTCGTTTACTGTGGGTGTCGTGGAGGAGGAACGAGATATCACACCCAATTGTTTGATCACAGCCGCGCTGCAGCACGCTCACAAAATGGCGGTCACAACACCACCCTGTAGCTTCAATCATGAGCCAAGTCAAGCTCTAGCTGATGTTAAAAAGTCAAGCCAAGCCGCAGTTGATCGTCACGAGTCAAACCAAGCCGCAGTTGATCGTCACGAGTCAAGCCAAGCCACAGTTGATCGTCACGAGTCCAACCAAAGCACAGTTGATCGTCACAAGTCAAGCCAAGCCACCAGTGATCTCCGTGAGTCAAGCCAAGCCACAGTTGATCGTCACGAGTCAAGCCAAGCCACAGTTGACCGTCACGAGTCCAACCAAAGCACAGTTGATCGTCACGAGTCAAGCCAAGCCACAGTTGATCGTCACGAGTCCAACCAAAGCACAGTTGATCGTCACAAGTCAAGCCAAGCCACCAGTGATCTCCGTGAGTCAAGCCAAGCCACAGTTGATCATCACGAGTCCAACCAAAGCACAGCGTTCCAGCCAGAGTCAGACCACGTCACCGCTGACCAGCCAGAGTCAGACCACGTCACCGCTGACCAGCCAGAGTCAGACCACGTCACCGCTGACCAGCCAGAGTCAGACCACGTCACCGCTGACCAGCCAGAGTCAGACCACGTCACCGCTGACCAGCCAGAGTCAGACCACGTCACCGCTGACCAGCCAGAGTCAGACCACGTCACCGCTGACCAGCCAGAGTCAGACCACGTCACCGCTGACCAGCCAGAGTCAGACCACGTCACCGCTGACCAGCCAGAGTCAGACCACGTCACCGCTGACCAGCCAGAGTCAGACCACGTCACCGTTGACCAGCCAGAGTCAGACCACGTCACAGTGGAACAACCAGAGTCTCTTCAAGTCTCAGCCGAACTGCCAGACTCTGTCACACCGAGAGATTCAAGGTCAGTCCTTCAAGTTCTCCGGTTGATATCCAGCGTGAGGGATGCACAGCTGGTGTCTGTACGAACTGCTAGTATCCCCAAATCCACTCACCTTGGCCCTCCTGTTCCTGAACTGATTTCCTTGTCTGAAGCGCTTCCCATGATGGGGATCGCTTTATGTTGCATTTGGGCTGCGTACACCACCATTGGACTGCCTGAGGTAGCAACGTCCACTGTAATGTCTCCAGAGGTGGCAGTATCTGCTGCAGCACCTTCTGAAGCGGTGGTGCTCGCCTCAGCCCCTTGCAGGGTGGTGGCTCCCAGCAATATACTCTCACCCAGTCAGGTTACCACCGTAGAACCTCCAGAGGTGGCGGCGTTAGCTGCAGAACCTCCAGAGGTGTCGGTGGTATCCCCCTGTAAACTCTCACCCCATCCTGTCACGGCTATGGAGGCTGTCTGTGAGCTCTCATCCTGTCCTGTCACGGCTATGGAGGCCGTCTGTGAGCTCTCATCCTGTCCTGTCACGGCTATGGAGGCCGTCTGTGAGCTCTCATCCTGTCCTGTCACGGCTAAGGAGGCCGTCTATGAACTCTCGCCCTGTCCTGTCCCGGCCACGGAGGCCGTCTATGAACTCACGCCCTGTCCTACCCCGGCCATGGAGGCCGTCTATGAACTCTCGCCCTGTCCTGACACAACTAAGGAGGCCGTCTGTGATTCCCTGTCCGGCCCTGTCATGGCTACGGAGGCCGTCTGGGATTTCCTGTCCTGCCCTGGCACGGCCCCTGAGATCGGGAGGGCTCTCCCTGTGTTGTCTGTCTCTGCTCTCTCTGTGTTGTCTGTCTCTGTTTCCCCCAGATCTCAGACTCTGATATGGGTTCCTGCCCAGTCCTAGGATTGTTTAGAGTGTCTGGAAGCCGCTCCTTGGGGGGGGGCTATGTCACGAATCCTGGCCATGAACTTCCAGTCACTCACCTCTAGAGGTCACTCACCCACCACATGGACTTTCACACCACACAGTCAGTCACAGATCACTCAAGGACTACATTTCCCATCATCCACTGCACCAACACAGCTGTTTGCACTGATCACGCACACACCTGTTTTCCATCTCACAATCACCAGCACCCAATCACACACACACACACACACACACACACTATATAAACCATGGACTTCCTCTCACACACTGCCGAGTATTGTTAGTCTTTCTACCTTACCAAGCGTTTCCCGATACCTTGTTTGATTACCCGTGTTTGATTCTGCCTGTGTTTCTGGATTTACCCCTTCGCCTAGCCCTTTGCACCCTGTTGATACCTCATTTGGATTATTGCTCGTTCTCTGGATTATCTCTCTGCCTAGCCCTCTGGATTGTGTATGCTGATCGTCGACCCACGCTTGCTCTACGGACTGCTCTGTGTTTTGCCCCTGCCATACCTGTTTGCTGTGTACTGACCCTGCCTGAATATGACCATGTATGAAAATAAAGCTTTGCAAATGGATCCGCTTGCCTCACGTCTCGTCAACCCCGTAACAGTGTGTTGCATTTTACTTCTGAATATGTTCAAGGTTATTAAATTTAAAGTTGCCTACTTCATACTGTTGGGTAGTTTAATCTACAACAATGCATCATGTTGTAAAAGACCATACTTTTATAGTGTTGCTGTCCTTTGAGAAAAAAAGAAGAAAACTTAGTATTTCACATTTGTACGAGAATACTTAATGAATGTACTTCCTTACAGTCCACCACTGATTATTTTGAAAATTAAATTAACAACAGCTATTGTCAGAATATTAAAGGAAAACGCCACCGTTTTTCCATATTCCAATATGTTCTTCCCTCAACTTAGACGAGTTGATATGTACCTCTCCCATCTCAGTCCATGCACTTAATCGCTCTAGCGCGCGGCACCACTATGCTAGCGTTTAGCTTAGCACCATTCATTTCTTAGGATCCAAACTGGGATAAATTTAGAAGCCACCAAACACTTCCATGTTTTCCCTATTTAAAGACGTTTACATGAGTATTTACACGAGTAAGTATGGCGACACAAAATAAAACGTGGCGATTTTCTAAGCGGATGAAAATGATAACTATAATGTGTGGCGGAAGAGCACTTTGTAGCACTTCGACCTCGGCGCAGTAATATCATCACTCCTGAAAACTCTCCCTTGGACTTCGAAGTGTGTACACTTAACTTTGGGACACAGCTATTGTGTAGGTTACTATAACGTTTACTCTGTTTTTCTCCCAGCTAACTGGCCACTTACTTTCATGTATTTCGGTAGAAATAGGTGAATTTACGTGATGTTAATCCGAGAGATCCACATGGCAGTTTTCAGCGCAAATTATCAACATTATTGTGCCTGCATAACACGTCGCTATGGAGATAATAAAATATGTATAGATTAATTATTTAATATTGCGCTTTTGTATAATTACCACTGTCCATTGACATAAAATATCACGGATTAAAATAAAATAAAATAAAATAGACTGTCATTTCATGTAGGTTACTCTTGGGGCCTTCTGGGGGCCACGGGGGCCCTAAGCAGCCGCTTAGTTCGCTTATGCCTTGGGCCGGCTCTGCCTCAGGCAATCCATCTCATGAACACTTGACAATAAACGTGGAACACACAACACTGTTTATACACTTATACACTTATTTATCTAACATAGTTTATACTTCAAATTTGTACATAACATACATAACCGTCTATTGTAATATACCTGTACATACAAATGTCAATTTATTCACTATTTACTTGTTCTTTTTTATTCATTTGTTATCTGTGTTTTTTTCCTGTCACTGTCATTCTGTTGCACTGCAGAAGCTTCTGTCAAGAAAACAAATTCCTCGTATGTGTAAACATACCTGGCAATAAAGCTCATTCTGATTCTGATTCTGAAACTTGGCAGAACTTGCACAGCTACACAGACACACGTCTGCCCGCCACTAGGTGGTGCTATATAATATATGCATCTGTCCACATAAATATTAGGCTGTATGGCACCACCTAGTATTAGGACATGGACAATATAACAAAATGAATACCTCAATATTTTTCTCTTTTTTTTTTTTTGACCTCCTAACCCAGGTGAAAAAGAAGGCCTATTCTTAAGCATATTAAAACGTACTGAAATTCAGATAGAAGCCTATATTTATAAGTGAAGTGAAGTGACGTGACGTGTGGCCAAGTATGGTAACCCATACTCGAAATTTGTGCTCTGCATTTAACCCATCCAAGTGCACACACACAGTAGTGAACACACACCCAGAGCAGTGGGCAGCCGTATTGCTGCAGCGCCCGAGGAGCAGTTGGGTTTCGGTGCCTTGATCAAGGGTCTCACCTCAGTGGTGGTATTGAAGGTGGAGAGAGCGCTGGTTGTTCACTCCCCCCACCGACAATTCCAGCCGGACCTGAGACTCAAACCCGCAACCTTCGGGTTACAAGTCCGACTCTCTATCCATTAGGCCACAACTGCCCCTAAATAATACAGTTGTACCAGTTGTACTCCTAACATCCATACTTGAAGTGCATTAAAAATGTATTGAACGGCATTTTAATATATTTCTAAAATGCATTTAGAAGTAGTAATAAATATGTGCTAAGCTTATAAGAAATGTACTAACTCAGGTGAAAAAAGTACAGTAAAATACACTTTAAGTACGCTTAGTACACTTCCATAATGTACTTTGGAAAATAAAAAATATTCTTTAGTACTTCTTAAGATAATCTTAAGAACATCTCAGCGTACTCAAATGTGCTATTTTGTGACACCATGAATACAAAGTAAAATGTGCTTTTAACACTTTATCTGTAAAAAAAAGTATTTAGTTACCACTTGTAGTACAATTGAAACTATCTTTCATACACTTTTAAATATACTCATCATAGATAGAAAATACACTTATTAATTATTTAAAATATAAGATTAATATATAATGAATATATACAAAATGTAGTTATAATGTATTGCCAATATATTTTTATAGATTAAATAATTAATTTCAAATGTATTGTAATTATGTTAACATTACCTTTATATGATATAGTCTCTTTAAATAGTACAATCAAGTACACTATTTCTATGTCATTAATAGCTTTATGCTAAAAGTATACTTACTGAAAAATTTTGAATTTTGGTACACATCTAAACACATATGAATGAATAACCCAATGATATGCTATAAGTGTCACAGGAAATAACAGAGGATTAGATGTGAGTTCAGCAAATAACAGTTTATTAGAGGAAGCAAAGAGCTGCAGCAGACAGAGATCAAGATCTTGGGTGCAAGAGAAATAGTCCACTGATAGCATGGTGACTGCAATGGGCATGAACAATCCAGGACCGGAACCAAGCGGAATCCAACCGAAACGACAGTGAACAGTCCAGGACTCGTTTCCCAAAAGCAACGTAAGCCTTAGTACATCGTAGACCCATTGCCACCAATGGATCTACAATCACCTTAGGCTTACGATGCTTTTGGGAAACGCAGCCCAGAGCAGGAACGAGGGACAAGGCCAAAAAGAGAGTGCTTCCAGGACAAGACTACACAAAAACCAACAATCTGACAACATAGGGAAAGAAGCAAGGCCATTAAATAGAGGAGCTGTTGAGCCACAGCTGCCGCTGATCAGCTCATCAGCAGAGGCACACACAGAGAGCGAGAGAGAGAGAGAGAGAGAGAGAGAGAGACCGCAAACCTGCAAACCATGACAATTACTGCAATTATAGTAGCCTAAGCACACTAACCTGTGGTTTTACTTAAGGCTGGCCACAGAATATTTCAAGGCTGATTTTTAAACCCGATTTGCATTCCTGAACGATCGGGAGGTGTGGCCTGATTCGTGGCTTGTCCCCCAATTCAAATCGTAAATATCAAACATGTTTGATATTTCCGACTAATGATCGGGCTGCTTCCGATGTGATACCCATGATAGCCAATGAGAGCGAGCAAGCGTCACCTACCGGATGTTGCGTGCTTCTATAGCTGAAACTTGGCAGCCACAAACATGCCACGAAAGTAGAGTACAGAGAACGAACATCACCCATATTCTTTTTTACACTTTTTTTACACTGTGTTTTTCACTGTGAAACAGAACAAATGCTAAGAGAGCCAGCTGACAATGTTGATTGTCTTCTATTTGTTTATCTTCTCTAGTCACGTTTAATCTCACGAGTCTCCATGAGATCTCGTATCACTGTGAAATCGTTCCTATAATCAGCAAGTGTGTGGTCTCGCGGTCTGGTCGAATCGTCTAGTGTGCGGATTCAGAGGATTATAAGGCTAAAAATCAGTTGAAACTGTCTTCTTGTCTATGGTTTCCCATGGTTTAAAATTGGTTAAGATTTGAAAATAGTCTAGTGTGTGGCCAGCTTTAGTAATTCATTTCTTCTGTATTTTTCATGAAAATCCAAATAGAACTTGGTGATAGTATAAACATCCACTAAAATTGTATGTAAAGCGATTGTAGCACACTTTTAATCAATGTGTTTTTGTAAGAAACATCCATATTTAAAATGTTATAAACAACTTTCTTTCACTTCTGCTAACTGTCGTAGGCGGAAGCCGTTCCGGCGGATGACTTAGGCATAGCTAGGGTTGGGTATTGTTTGAATTTTATTGATTCTGATTCTGATTCCGATTCTTTTTTTTTTTTTTTTTTTTCGGCCTGTCAGTAACACAGATAACACATGACAGTACGTATGTGTAGCTATATTATCATCATTCACAGCCTTTTTTTTTTAATTAATTTAATTTTATATACCCTTTTATTTAACCACACTATGACAGACAAGACCGGGGGACAGAGAAAACAAGAGAGAGAAAGAAAAAAGAGAGAAAAAAACAAAACAAAAAACAGACAATTTGCTTCGATACCTGCTGACAAAAAGAGAAAACAACAGAAGAAAACAACAGAAGACACAACATCATAGAGACTGCAGCAACAACCAACATCTGAATGAATCACAATAAATTCTAAATGTTAAATGTTATTGAGCTGCACACATAACTAATATTACAAAATAAGTTTTGAAGCAACAGCAGATCAAGAAAATGCGTGTCTGTGAGCACCTGTTTTTACACCAATGTGACTGCTTGAGTGTACACCTGTGTGTGTGAGCGCGCTTGTGTTCATAAGGTTCCTCCATGTAAATGTTTAATAGCGTGTGTGGGGCACAACAGTCCCATCCCGCAAGGCATGAAGCAGGCGCGGAAAAGACTCGGGCCCCAAACATCCGGGGGCCCCCCAGGGCACGGTACCCCCAGGAGAACCACCGCAGGGTCAACCGCTGCCTCCACCCAGAAAAGGGCAGAGGAGAGCCCGAAGGCGGTACCTCCGACAGTCACAGTGTAGACGCCCCAGGGTG
This sequence comes from Schizothorax lantsangensis, assembly GCA_027422415.1. Lineage (NCBI taxonomy): Eukaryota > Metazoa > Chordata > Actinopteri > Cypriniformes > Cyprinidae > Schizothorax > Schizothorax lantsangensis. Next base: position 14,444,341 of record CM049860.1, read on the forward strand.
CCGTGGCGGCAAGCCCGCAGACTCCACCGGTAGCCGACCACACCAGGGCAGACTGGGCCCTGGGCCCGGAGATCCAAAGGCCCCCCACCCCCCAATCGGGGCCCAGCAATTCCGATTCTTATCGATTCCTTGTATAGATTCCAATGAGATAATTAAAGTTGCAAGCTGTGATTAGTGTTAATTTTGTCGACGAAGACGACAACGAAAAATATTCGTCAACGAACCTTTTTTCTGTGACAAAGACAAGACACGAATCAATGTGTTGATCCAATGATTTGGGATCATGGTGAGGAAATCTTGAATCCAGTCGCAGAGTGAAGAGTTTAGGCCGAGGTCTGTGAGTTTAGAAGCCAGCTTGATGGGGACTATAGTGTTGAAAGCTGAGCTATAGTCAATGAATAGCAGCCTTGCAAAGTTCCCATTGCTGCTGTCAATGTGTGTGAGGGAGGAGTGGAGTATGTGAGAGATGGCATCATCAGTAGATCTATTGGGACCATAGGCAAACTGAAGAGGGTCCAAAGTAACAGGGATGGAGGAGCTAATGTGGATCTTTACAAGTCTCTCAAAAACCTTCATGACTATTGATGTGAGGGCCACTGGACGATAGTCATTCAGGCAAGAGGGTTTATTGTTCTTAGGCACAGGGATGATGATAGATTTTTTAAAGGAGGTGGGAGCCACAGAGGTAGCAAGGGACTCATTAAAGATTGAAGTGAACAAACAAGCAAGCTGATCAGCGCAGGACCTCAGGACACGGCCAGTAATCCCGTCAGGTCCGGCCGCTTTCCTTACGTTCACTCTCTTAAGGGCCCTTCAGACCTCGTCCTCCGACACGGTGATCACATGATTATCGCTTCTCTGCCTGCTGCTTCCTGCTCGGCAGAGTCGCGCTGCCGCCATTGCATTCAAAGCAGCCATAGAAGGTGTTTAATTCGTCGGCCAGCAACGGATCTGCTCTCACCTCCGCAGAGGATTTGTTTCCAAAGGCACAGATGGTCCTTAGTCCCTGCCACATGCGTCGAGAGTCATTGTGCTGAAAATGAGACTCAATTCTCTCCCTGTATCGAAGTTTGGCGGCTCTTACTGCACGTCGGAGAGCATAGCACTATGCTTTGTACTCGCTCATATTCCCAGACAAAAGAGCCTCGTTATATGCGGCAGTGCGTTTGTTAACCGCAGCACGGATTGTTCTGTCAACCAACGGTTTCTGATTCGGAAAGGTCCTTACAGTCATTGTTTCTGTAGCTTGCTCGGTTAGCGTATTTACAAAGCTTACCGCTACATCCGTGAACTCGCTGACGTCAAATGAACTCGCCCGGAACATATCCCAGTCGACGTCATCAAGAGCCGCCTGTAGCATAGCTTCTGAGTGGGAGGACCAGCGCGTCACTTCTCTCTTCACCGGGGGTTCCTGAGCGAGCCTTTGTTTATATTCCGGTGTGAGAAAAATGCCGGCATGGTCCGATTTGCCAAAAGCCGGTAGTGAGCGTGCTTTGTAGGCATTCTTAAACTGAGAGCAGCAATGATCCAGTGTATTCGGTCCTCTGGTTGGACAGGATATATGTTGGTGAAAGTTCGGCATGACCTGCCTGAGGTTGGCTTTGTTAAAATCCCCCGCGATGATAAAGGCAGCGTCAGGATGTTTGTTAATGTAGCCACTGAGCACACCGTGAAGCTTAGACAAAGCCAAGCCGGTGTCTGCCTGTGGTGGAATATAAACGGCAGTAACGATGACCGAAGAAAACTCACGGGCAGATAGAATGGTCGGCAAATAATGGAAAGTTGTTCCAGATGAGGCGAGCAGGAACGCAACAGAGAGGAGATATTCCTGGGGTCACACCATTTCTTGTTAATCATGAAACACACTCCTCCGCCTTTGGATTTACTGGCCTCGGCTGTTCTGTCCATCCGTAAAACAGAAAAGTTGTCAGACGGCGTTATAGCAGTGTCCGGAACCGAGGGCGTGAGCCATGTTTCAGTCAAGCAATGATGTTACAGTCCCTTATGTCCCGTTGGAAACTTATCCTGGCTCTAAGATTGTCCATCTTATTCTCCAAGGATTGGACATTAGCGAGCAGAATGCTCGGTAGTGGAGGACTGTGAGCCCTTTTCCTCAGTCTGCTGCGAATTCCAGCGCTTTTACCACTGTGTTTCTTGTTCCGTCGCCTGTGGCCATTGTTCTCCTCCACGTTCTGAAGAATCTCGGGTGGCCAGGATGAATTCGGGGATAAAGTGTCCTGAAGCAGGTTAGTGAAGCGGTGTCCAATGTCCAAAAGTGTTCCTTTGTCGTAGGTGATCAGTGCAGACGTTATGTGTGTAAAAAGAGAAAGCAAAAGTAAGTAAAAAAGTAAATAAGAGCACAATCTAAGTGGAGCGACCTGGACGGCATCCGAACAAAGCAGCGCCATCTTGTTCCTGCTGAACTGCTTGTGGTCTCAGCCAACCCATCACTTCACCACAACTTCTCTATACAGCTGGGTTCGTCAACCATAACTCCTTCCAGGACAGCCAGGAACCTTGGAGTTGTGATCGATGATCAGTTAAGCTTCACAGACCATATTGCTACAACGGCCCGGTACTGCAGATTTGCCTTATACAACACCCGTCTAAATGGCGATCTGGTTATCCACTCCAGTGTGTTTAAGGAATTTATGACTGTTTTTGTGTGTGGGCCGTTGTTATGTGCTTTTAAACTTTAAATGGTGAAATCGTGTTAAAGGGAAGTTTTTATTAAAGTGTTTTCACATCAAAGAGAAAGAAGAAGAGTTGAGAGTGTTTGTTCATCTATAACAAAAAAAAGCATCAAACACGTTCGTTAACATTAGAAAATGCTGTCTTATCTTACCGTGTTATGAAATAAAAAATATCAGACCGTTAAGTAAGATCATACATGTCAAAAACTTGTGACAATACAGTTTAAAAGTAAAAAAGAGCCGTCATCTAAAAATAAACGAATATCGTTTGTTAAAACAACAGTATCCAGCAGTAGTCAAAATCTCCGTAGTAGTCTATCGTTACAATTTAGGTAAGTTAGCTAACGTTTGTCATGACAGAAAAGAAAGAGCCCTGAGCGTCTAGCACTGATCCGAGAGTTCGTCCTCACTCTGGCTCTGTCAAACTCCGAATGAGGCTTGGAGTGCAGCGGGCCAAACCACGCCTACGACCAACCCCTAACACGGGTGGAGAGACCGAACCTGTCAGACGTTGTGTCTCTGTGTCTTGTGTTTCCCCTCCTCTCATGCCCATATTTGGTCTTCCTGTTCCTGTCCTCGTTTGTCATCATTAGTTAATTTGTCCCCAGCCCTGTGTTGTTAATTATCTAGTTTACTCCAGCCTTCTTAAGCCCTGTGTTTCCCTGCCTCTGTGTCGAGTCTGATTGTCTTCATGTGTTTCTGTATATCCAACGATTCCTGAGTTTGTTAATAAATATCTAAGTTCATTTTTGAAGCTCCTCGCCTCCTCGTTCCCTTCTCCCGAGTGTGGATTGTGACAGAAGACTCGACCAAGACAGATGAGGAGGCGGCTGATATTGATTCCCAGAAAAGGAGTTCCGGGGATCCTCAGCCTGTTGCCGCCCGCGGCAATGATGGTTCCACCGCTCGCGGCGATGATGCTGCTGCCACCCGCGACGATGAAGGTTCCGTCGCCCGCGGCGATGATGCCGCCGCCCACGGCGAAGATGGTTCCACCACCCGCGGCTTCCCCAGAACCGCCAAAGGCAGAGATACATGTGCCTTTGGGGGTCCTGGTTAAATATGAGGGGATGACATGGTCCCCAGAACCTGCTCCTCGCCAGCCGCCGTTCGCGGCCAACTCAAGCCTCGGGCGCCCTCCTGTGCCTGCTCCAAGACAGCACCCTCCTGTGCCTGCTCCAAGACAGCGCCCTCCTGTGCCTTCTCCAAGACAGCGCCCTCCAGTGGCCGCTCCAAGACTGCGCCCTCCTGTGGCCGCTCCTCGCAATCTCCTTTCTGTTTCTCCGCTGGTCCCGTCCAGCTCCGCGCTGCCAGAGCGCCCCCGAGAGTTCGCGCTGCCAGAGCACCCCCGAGAGTTCGCGCTGCCAGTGCGCCCCCGAGAGTACGTGCTGCTAGAGCGCCCCAGAGTTTCCGCGCTTACAGAGCGCCCCCCAAGTTTCCGCGCTTGCAGAGTGCCCCCAAGTTTCCACACTTGCAGAGCGCCCCCAAGTTTCAGCGATTCCAAAGCGCCCCCAAGTCTCCGTGCTTGCAGATCGCCCCCAAGTTTCCACGCTTCCAGAGCGCCCCTCAGTGTCCGCGCTTCCAGAGCGCCCCCAAGTGACTGCGCTTCCAGAGCGCCCCCAAAGGACAGGGCCTTGCAAGTGTCCTCCAGAGCCTGCTCCTCACAAGTGCCCTCCAGTGGGCACCCCAGAGCCTGATCCTCGCAAGCGCACCCCAGAGCCCGCTCCTAGCCAGCGCACCCCAGAGCCCGCTCCTCGCCAGCACACTCTAGAGCCCGCTCCTCGAGAGTGCCCCCAAGTGCCGATGTAGCCCCTAATTTCCACAAGGAAATTTTTTGGGGGGGTAGTAGGGCTCCTGCCGACGAGACCGAGGTGGGGGCTGGGGCCGCGGTCTCGGAGGAGGACCCGCCATGGCCTCCTGAGTCCCCGGATCCGCCATTGCCGCCCAAGCTCCCCGATCCGCCATGGCCTCCTGAGTCCCCGGGCCCGCCATGGCCTCCCGAGTTCCACGATCCGCCATGGCCTCCCGAGTCCCCTGACCCACCATGGCTCCTGGAACGGGCGCCACTCTGGAGGCCAGTATACCTGCCTCCTGTTCCGTGGAGGCATCCAGAGCGCCCACCCCCCCTCCCCGTTGGATGGTGTATGGTGCGGGACGCACCGTTCGGGAGGGGGGAGTAGTGTCAGACGTTGTCTCTCTGTGTCTTGTGTTTCCCCTCCTCTCGTGCCTATATTTGGTCTTCCTGTTCCTGTCCTCATTTGTCATCATTAGTTAATTTGTCCCCGGCCCTGTGTTGTTAATTATCTAGTTTACTCCAGCCTTCTTAAGCCCTGTGTTTCCCTGCCTCTGTGTCGAGTCTGATCGTCTTCATGTGTTTCTGTATATCCAACGATTCCTGAGTTTGTTAATAAATATCTAAGTTCATTTTTGAAGCTCCTCGCCTCCTCGTTCCCTTCTCCCGAGTGTGGATTGTGACAGAACCAAAGATTTAAAATAATTAAAGTAATGCTTTTAACATTAGAACGAACGTTATTTTAATAAATCTTTAGCAATTCGTAATTAATGAAACCATACAGCATTCGCCCTAAACCTTTTCACTGTAAAATTAGGTTACACAAGTTTCCTTTTAAACATACATCTCTAGTCCGTAGGAGAAAATGTTGTTTGTTATATTTTATTTAGTTATTCACAATTGATTCCTTTGTTTACTCTTTGTTTTTTGTCAAGTTTAAGACTTCTGACTTGTTATATAACCCAGACTTTTTCACTTTTAAAAATGAGATTATACAAGTTTCCTTTTAAACAAACATCACTAATCCACAGGCCTTTATTTTATTTAATTATTCACACTTAATTTAGTCATTCCTATTATTTACTCTTTGATTTTTGTCAAGCTTAAGATGTCCGCTGTGCTATATAACCCAGACTTTTTCACTTTTAAATGACGCAAGTTTTCTTCTAAACAGTCGCATCTAAGCCACGGGCTTTTATTTTATTTAGTTATTCATAGGTTACTTAACACACCTATTCCTTTAATTGTTCTTTGATTTTGTCAATCTTAACTTGCGATGTGCTATAACAGTTTGAAAGCATACATGTGCGTATGCAAACGCAAACAGGATTTCTCTTTGATTTTCCACCTGTAATGTTTGTGGTGTGTTATCTATCAATTGAAACAGACGCACAACGTCTAAACTTTTACAACATAACACAAAATGCAAGATATCGTGGCTCACGCATCGCAATGAAACGAGAGAAGGTTTGAAGGTGGCGTGCAGAATTCTGACGCTGTGCTATAGGGTAGCCTAATGGTTAAAACACATTTGCGCAGCCTACAAATATTTAACAGGTATGAAAGCAAATATTTTGTTTCATACCGCGTAATAAAATCAACACAGTATTCCTCTTTGATTTCTCGCTGTAACACTTGTGGTGTGTTATCTATCAATTGAAACAGACGCGCGTAATTAGACGTCTAAAGTTTTACAACATGCACCTGCGAGTGCGCAGGGTCTTCTTGGGCTGCGAACTTTGCCTAAAGTTCACTGATCAAAGGACGTCTATTTTAACCATTTTATGGCATGTGCATGCGTGTGTGAACTCTGTCAAAGGTTTAGGTAAGGGGGGAAAGGATGTGTAGCCATTTGAACCTTTTTTATGACACATCTGGTAAAGTTCTTGAAGATAATGTTTGTTTTTGTTTTTTCTAAGAAAAACAGGAATGTTTATCATGTAGATCTGGTGAATGTGACTTCAAACCGATGTTCAGAATGAGATGAGATAGATAAAAGACAAAAACAACAAGGTGAAATAAATAGATGTCTCCAGAGGTGCTCGTTTTAATTAAACACCTTATGTTACGGGAAAATGTTGTTTAATTTTAGTTAATTTAGTTTGTTTGGTAACACTTTAGAATAGGGAACAATTATTCGCTATTAACTACGACTTTTACCCTCAATAAATTCCTAATTTGCTGCTTATTAATAAATAGTAAGGTAGTTGTAAAGTTTAGGTATTGGGTAGGATTAGGCATGTAGAATAATGTCATGTAGAATAAGGCATTAATATGCGCTTAATTAGTGCTAATAACAGGCTAATATTCTAGTAATATGCATGCTAATAAGCAACTAGTTAAGAGACCTAAAATAAAATGTTAAAACATACGCTGCAAACGCAAACAGGCACGCAAACGCACACACACACACACACACACACACACACACACACACACACACACACACACACACACACACACACACACGCGTAATGGTTTTTATACTGTACAAACTGTATTTTCCGTCAACCTACACCAACCTTACACCTAAACTTACCCCTTACAGAAAACTTTGTGCATTTTAAGATTTACAAAAACCTAATTCTGTATGATTTCAACGCTTTTTTTCCTCATGGGGGGCAAAAAACAAAAAGTGGCCCCACAAGGACAAGGATTTTTAATATTGCCATTTTTGTCCCTGAGCCACACACACACACACACAAATCTGATTATGCTAAATTTTAAATATGTGCAAAATCGTATATGTTGTTTTTACTTTTTGTTGTTAAGAAACGTTTTCATTTGAATCTAGCCTGTAGTTAGTATATCTGTACTGTAAAAGAACAAATAAACATTTTCACTTAAAACTTCTCAGTAAAATAATTACATCTACAGTTTTAAACATGTTTAAAAAGTTTTAAACACATTGTGTGTCACTAAAGCAAGTCAAGATGTCTATTGTCTTTAAATTAAACTTTAGTTTTATTCTTTAATTTCTTTAAAATAGCCTGATGATAATGCACCCAAGTGCTTTTCTCACACGAGTAGATCATTCTTTGGATGTGTTTGTGACAAACAAATCATTTTTTACTTCAGAAAAGTTTTTCAAATGTATGACTGAACTTTTCTCATTTGACAGACCAACATTTCAAATTATTTACCCGCGGTGTTTAACAGCCAGAGGGAATACATGTTGTTTTCTAATGTTCATGAAACCTTTATTGGTGTAAATGTCTCACCTAGAACACAAAACTTGTACATTTTGACTATTTGACTCTTTTGTAGGTAGCATGTCATTTGAAATGGTTTACTAAAAGATAAAAGCATCAGCATCTGTGTTTTCAACATGAAAGAGTTGTACAAGGATGTTTCAACTATTATCGTCATTTCTTTTTGACCCTAATAAACTGGTAATTCATTTTCTATGGCAGGTTTTACACTGTACAGTTCTCATACTATGTGTGTAAATAGTTGTGCTACAACATTTATGATTATTTTTGAATGCCAACAGATTTTGTTAGGGATGTGTCGCATCTAAGAATAACAATCTTTTGTAAATGACATTTTTTCTTACACCGTTAGTTTTAGTCATATTATCAAGATTTCAGATGGCCGTTCACAATTGTTTGTTGGACTGTGTATGTTTTTAGGTGAAGACAACTCTTTGTGAGATGTCATCATAATAGGAATAAATGAAAATCAAGAAATTAAGTAACAGCCTTTTGTCTTTGAGATATTTATTTTAGTGCAACATTGTGTTTAAGTTTGAGCATGTTAAATTTCCACACTCTTGTAAAGAGTATCGATACATTTCATCCATAATCATTCAAGAGACAAAATCACTAAAAAAGAGAGTATAGCAAGACAAGAAAATGTTTATAATGCAGATAGAATTCAGGAAATCTGTTTCCTAAACAATTGTGAAAGTTTATTAAGCGCGGATTTGTAAATTATATTTTTATTACTCCACTGGATTTAGTCATCTTGCTCAGATAGCAGACGACACAATTCACATTTCGTTTCTTTGTCTGTATTTGTTTTAAGACTCCTCCACAAGTTCATGCTAATCCTTGCATGGGAAAGCGAGCATGACGAGTACATACTTATTAATTTAAGAAAATCATTGAACATTTGACTGAACTTTTTATTATTTTGACAAACCTCCAATTCAAATTACTTCCCTCGAGGTGTTTGTCCGCAGAATCTTTTTCAACACAACGCCAATAAACATTAAAGAATGTTATCAGTCACTATCGGCATCTTCTGTGACTCAAATAAAGCGACATCTCTGTTGTACGTAAACATCTACAATGGGTGCATGTGGTAAACATCTTTGTTTTTCCACTTCTGTCATATTTGTTAGATAATATTTTGATAACTATGATGTTCCACGCTTTTGTAAAGGTTATAGAAAGAATTCAAACATAATCTTTACATAGTGTGATGAGCGTCCCGAACACTCATCAGCGTTGCCCTGGAGACGGACGCGAAACACCTGCACCCGCTCATCACGGCTGGATCGGCCACACCTGAGGCTCGTTTGCCCGCGGCCAGATAAGCCGTGCAAGGCTGGGTAACGAGGAGACTGGTCTCCTCTATGCAGAGAACTAACGTGCCAACTCTTCTTGATTTCAGACGCCAGCGAGTGACCGATTCAGCTCTGCCACGAGCACAGCTCCGACTCACCGTAGCAAGGAAATCACCCACGGAGAGCACCGCACCTCCTCAGCAAGCCACTCTTCACTCTGCACCCTTTCTTTGTGAATAAATCCACCCTCCGGGGTATTTATTTGAGCTCTCCTTGTCGTGTGATTCTTCCACCCCGTCACAGTGGTGGAGAATGCGAGCATGAGGAAAGGAAGCTTTCACCGACAAGTGATCTCCAGTTTTCTCACCCCCCCTGTTTATTTGTGTTTCCAGAAAGGCGGTTACTCCTCCCCTCAGGATGGAAGAACTTCTCCAACAGTTAACAGATGTCAGCCTGCGCCAGCACCAGATCGTAGAACACCCGGCCACACGCCAGGGCCAGGCTGACCAGGAAATTGCAGCCCTTCGCACGGCCGCCCGCCAGCGCGTTCCGTTACCGGATCCACGGGTACGAGCCACCCAGCTCCTGCCGAAAATGACCGACCACGACGATGTGGAGGCGTACTTGCAGATGTTTGAAAATACGGCTACCACGGAGGGATGGGACCCGGACGACTGGGCCCGTGCACTGGCCCCTCTCCTCACGGGCGAAGCCCAGCGTGCATTCTTCAGCCTCCCAACTACAACGGCGGAGAGATATGAGGATGTAAAGAGGGAAATTCTGGCCCGAGTGGGGCTATCTCCAGTGTGCGCGGCCCAGTATTTCCATGACTGGACATACCAGCCTCGACGTCCCGCTCGTGTCCAAGCCGCTGAACTCACTCGTCTGGCACATCACTGGCTGATGGTTGGAACACCCACAGCTGCCCAGGTAATGGAACGCGTGGTGATCGATCGCCTCCTCCGGGCCCTGCCCCGTGTTTTCCGCCAGGCGGTCGGCATGCGGAATCCCACAACCACGTTGGAGCTAGTGGAGGCGATTGAGCTGGCTGAGGCGGCCCACCGACGCGAGGCTGGGGAGCGAGTACTGCCTTTTCCCCGGAGGGTGACACAACACGCAACACGCGCCGGAGGGCATCTCGCGGCCGATAGACAGGACGGCGGCCCTCGAACCTCAGGACGAGTCCATGCCAACAGCGCCCTCTTCTCCCAAAGCTCGGACTTGGTGGGCAGGTTGTGTGGTGCACCAGGAGCTGCCTAAGGGAGCTCCAATGGCCGAGATTAAGATCAACTGCCGGCCGTTCAAAGCGGTGCTCGATTCAGGCAGCGCCGTCAGTCTCGTCCAGGCGAAGATTCTTCCCCCACCCTACGAGACCAAGACTGTACTGCCGATTACCTGTGTCCATGGAGATACGCGGGAGGTGCCCGTTCAACGCGTCACCATCTCGGCGACCCCGGGATCCTGGCCCGTAGAAGTGGGGCTCGTGAAGGATCTGCCGGTAACTGTATTGCTAGGACGAGACTGGCCGGGCTTCGAGGCCCTGCTGAGCAACGCCACACAGCCTGCCAGCCCAAGAGGGGGCCGCCGTGGACAGCGTCCAATGAAGAGGCCCAGCCGCCGCCCCGTTCTCTTGGCCTCTGACAGTGGGAGAGATGGTGAGTCCCCTTCCCTTAGTACTAACCTCTTCTATGATGTTTACCAGCAGGTCTCGGGAGGGGGCTCATTTGGCCATGCCCAGCGGGAAGACGAGCAACTGAAACATTGTTGGTCGCAAATCTGTGTGATGGACGGCAAGGATACCCAGCCAAAACCCCATCCTCTCCCCCACTTTGTCGTAGAGAACGGCCTGCTCTATTGTGTCGCCCAGCGGAGGGGGGAGGAAAAAAAACTTCTGGTGGTTCCGCGCTCGAAGACGGAAACGGTCCTGAACTTGGGGCGTTCACATCCATTGGCAGGACACCTCGGCGCAGGTAACACCATCCAGCGCATCCGAGACCGGTTTCACTGGCCCGTCCTGGAGGCTGAGGTGAAACGGTTCTGCCAAGCCTGCCCAGACTGCCAGAAAACCTCGCCCAAGCCACCTCTCCCCACACCGCTCATTCCGCTGCCCATCATAGAGGTGCCCTTCGAGCGCATTGGGATGGATCTGGTGGGGCCGTTGCCGAAGTCAGCCGGGGACACGAACACATCCTCGTCGTGGTTGACATGCCACCCGGTATCCCGAAGCCATCCCCCTCAGGAAAGCCGCAGCAAAGAACATCGCCCACGAGCTCTTCCTGTTGTTCAGCCGGGTTGGCATACCGACGGAGATTCTGACCGATCAGGGAACACCGTTCATGTCCCGGCTAATGGCTGACCTCTGCCAGCTGCTCCGGGTAAAGCAACTGCGGACGACCGTATACCACCCCCAAACGGACGGACTCGTCGAACGTTTCAACCAAACCCTCAAGCAGATGTTGCGACGAGTGGCAGCGGAGGACAGACGGGACTGGGACCAGATGTTGCCATATGTCCTATTCGGTATACGGGAGGTCACCCAGGCGTCCACAGGCTTTAATCCGTTTGAGCTCCTCTTCGGAAGACAACCTCGTGGACTGCTCGACGTGGCAAAGGAGGCTTGGGAACACCAACAACCCACCCCACACCGGTCCCTGGTCGAGTACGCCACCGAGATGAGGCAACGGATCGACCGCGTCATGCCATTAGTCTGGGAACACCTGGCCAAAGCCCAGCAGACCCAAGCGCGCCACTTTAACCCTGCAGCTCAGCCTCGGGAGTTCCAGACGGGTGACCAAGTCATGGTGTTGGTCCCCACTGCCGCCTGCAAGTTTCTGGCCACTTGGCGGGGGCTGTATACGGTGGTGGAAAAGGTGGGACCAGTGACATACTTGCTGAAGAGATGGGTGGGGACCAGAGAACAGACCGTAGCCCTTGCCACCGTGGAGCCCGTTCTGGTGGACACCAACCCCGGTCTGTCGGCGGCGCAGAAGGCTGAGCTGCAACACCTGATCAGTCAGTTCTCAGATGTGTTCTCCTCCATCCCCAGGAAAACCCAGCTGGTCCGACACGACATTAAAACACCACCAGGAGTCATCGTGAAGCAACGGCCCTACCGCATCCCAGAGGCTCATCGGCAGGCTATTGAAGAGGAAATTCAACAGATGCTGAATCCATCACGCAGCCCATGGTCCAGCCCAATCATTCTGGTCCCAAAGCCAGATGGCACCCTCCCCTTCTGCAATGACTTTCGGCGCCTCAACGAAGTCTCGGAGTTCGACGGCTACCCAATGCCCCGAGTGGACGAGCTTTTGGATCGCCTGGGAAGGGCCCGGTATATTTCCACACTGGACCTGACAAAAGGCTCCTGTCAGGTACCCCTCTCTGACAGTGCCAAACCGAAGACAGCTTTTTCGACCCCAAGTGGCCACTGGCAATACCGGACCCTTCCCTTCAGCCTTCACGGGGCACCGGCCACGTTCCAGAAGCTCATGGACATCGCCCTTCGCCCACATCAGCAGTATGCAGCGGCGTACCTCGACAATGTCGTTATCTATTCGGAGCGTTGGGAGGACCACCTAGACCGTCTGCGGAGGGTGCTTATGGAGCTTCGAAGGGTTGGACTCACCACCAACCCTCGCAAGTGTCACCTGGCACTCTTTGAGGCAAAGTACCTGGGCTTCAGGGTCGGACGGGACCTCATCAAGCCGCAGGAAAAGAAGGTGGAGGCCGTCCGCGCTGCCCCACGACCCGGCACGAAGACTCAGGTACGAGCGTTCCTAGGGTTGGCGGTTTACTATCGCTGCTTCATCCCCAACTGTTCCTCCTTAGCCGCCCCCTTGACAGACCTAACCAGGAAGGGGCAGCCTGAGCGCGTTATTTGGAGTCCAGAGACAGAGGAGGCATTCCACCAAATCAAGCGTGCCCTGACCGAGGAACCGGTCCTGCGAGCTCCAGATTTCGGCTGCCACTTCCTGCTGCAGACAGACGCGTCCGAGGCAGGGTTGGGAGCCGTCCTGTCCCAAGTTCAGGAAGGTGAGGAACACCCTGTCTTGTTTATCAGCAGGAAGCTGACGAAGGCCGAGAGGAACTACGCTACCGTCGAGAAAGAGGCTCTGGCCGTAAAGTGGGCAGTCCTGGAGCTGCGGTATTACCTGCTGGGCCGAAAGTTCACCCTCCTCACGGACCACGCACCCCTTCAATGGATGGCCAGGGCTAAAGACACCAACGCCAGGGTGACGAGGTGGTTCCTCGCACTCCAGGACTTCTGCTTCATCGTCCGCCACCGAGCCAGAACCTCCAACGCCAACGCCGACGGACTCTCTCGGTTCTGGTCAGCCTTCGCAGGTCTGTCAGGGGTCACTCCCCATCCACCCCCAGTTTCCCCCTTGTTGTTACCTTATGCTTCCACCAGGACCAGAGACGGACGCGAAACACCTGCACCCGCTCATCACGGCTGGATCGGCCACACCTGAGGCTCATTTGCCCGAGGCCAGATAAGCCGTGCGAGGCTGGGTAACGAGGAGACTGGTCTCCTCTCATAGAACTAACGTGCCAACTTTTCTTGATTTCAGACGCCAGCGAGTGACCGATCCAGCTCTGCCACGAGCACAACTCCGACTCACCGCACCAAGGAAATCACCCACGGAGTGCACCGCACCTCCTCAGCAAGCCACTCTTCACTCTGCACCCTTTCTTTGTGAATGAATCCACCCTCCGGGGTATTTATTTGAGCTCTCCTTGTCATGTGATTCTTCCACCCCGTCACAATAGGAATTATCTTTGCTCAAAGCGAATTGACTAAAATCATTGAATTACGAAATGCAAAAGTGTATACATCATTTAAGAAAAAGTGCTATAATGCATACAGAATACAGAAATCCTCCTCTTGATCTATTGTGACTGACATTTTACTAAGTCAGACGATCAGGATTATGGATGACGTGGCTCACATTTTGTTTGTTGGACTGTATATGTCATTACTATGACTGTACTGTAGGTGAGGCCTTCTCTCTGAGAGCCATCAGCATTCAGTGTTTATAGAAATAAATGAAAATTAAGAAATATTTCTTGAGAGTGTTTGACTAAGTCGGTATGGTCTAGCAGTTAGGACCATATGGTCCCATATGGTCTAGCGGTTAGGATTCCTGGTTTTCACCCAGGCGGACCGGGTCCGACTCCCGGTATGGGAAGTAATGTTTTGGGGAAGTCGTGGCCTAATGGTTAGAGAGTCAGACTCGTAATCCAAAGGTAATGTTCACGGTGTGTGTGTTCACTGCTGTGTGTGTGTGTGCACTTTGGATGGGTTAAATGCAGAGCACGAATTACGAGTATGGGTCACCATACTTGGCCGTATGTCACTTTCACTTTCATTTCTTTTTTAGGTCAATTATCTATCTATTTGATGTGAGACCCCGTTAAGTTTAGACACGAAAATTAAGGCGTTCTGTTTTACACTTACAACTGAAACATATCTAACCATTGTGCTCAAAGCTACACATTCAGTAACGTTTGAGGTTGTACACAGTCTTGAAAAGGCTACAGATACAAAATATCAAGGAATTTTTTTGAATTTTTTTTTGTGCTCCCTATGTAACTCAAGAGTCCAAGTCACTAAGAAAAGTATCATATGAATACAGAAAACCCACTCATGATCATCTGGGTATATTTTTGTAAATGTTGTTTTAAATTACTTTTTTCTTACGCCACTACATCTAGAGCTCTTGTTCAGATAGCTGATGACGATGTGCACATTTTAGTCATCGTACTCATTTCTTTCAACATTTCCGCTTGAGATTAAAGCGTAGGTAATGTGACCACAATTAAGAACCATAACATTATACTTCATCCCCCTTGAAAAGGTTACAGACATAGTCGTTTATACAGGAAATATGTTTGCACAACAGAAATATGTATCAGTATATTGATACACTTTTATTAAAACGATGCGGCATGAAGTTACTGTATTCAACAGCACAGTGCCTTGAAATATTGTAGTATATCTTTTTTTTTTTCTAAATATCTAAACATGTATTTAGCTTAAATAATAGTTGTTAAGTGTTTACAAAGTTGTCATACCTGTTGTTGAATTTTATAACATATTTCATAAAACTAAAGGACTGAAAATAGGTTTAGCATTTAGCGTTTAGCAAGTCCGCATTTCAACTGTTAGCCTGAAAATGCAAGTGAACTGAGATTTCATTACTGAGATAATCTACAGAATGTGAAACAAGCTCACAGTTATATTAGAGTTTTGGATTCTAGGTTATGTTGAATATTGTTTGTTACTGTTTCACAGGTTTAACGACTCATTACTTGAAGACAGGCTGACTCTGAAACCAGGCCTGTAGAAAGAATAAACCAGTTTTATAAACTCATTGATTTGTTTTAACAACTTTAAAATATAATCTGCATGAGCGATACGCTCTTAAAATCGATAGTGCGCAAAACATATGTAAAAGGACGGATAACATATTAAAGTGATGTTTTGGTTCGTTTCTTACACAACAGCGCATTACTTAACGTTTTTATTAAGTTTTAATATAAAAGATAATAGTCTGTTAACAATTTAGATGCTTTTATTATGAACTCACACAAAGAAATGCTGAAGTACGTACCGCTTGTTAACACGGAATTAGTTTAAATAATAGCCTACCATGAGCTTATTTAACCACTTTATTTACATTATGCTGAATGTAAAACTCTTAAACAGAAACATTAAAACATTTCAAACTTGTCAAACAACCGCTTCAATACATTCCTCTTATGAAAACGTTTAAAATAGAATACTGTCAAACAGAACATTGTCTGCAAGTTCCCAACGTGTAAATTGCTTGAAAACGCTTGAAGCTACGCATTTCACAGTACATACACAGTTACGTGTTTTCTTTTGCGTATGTCTCTTAACAATAGCTAGGTAAATTACTTACAGTTGATACATCATTTTAAGCGAAAGGTGGGACGATTAGTGTCTTTTTTTTATTTTGACCTGTTGTGAACTTGGTTCTTCTAAAGTGTAGAAAACTCAGAAGAGAAGACCAGGAGAAATCGGATTGGATCGTCAGCAGGATTCTTTATTGAGAACACAAGCTGTTGGTCTGTAGTCATCGAAAACTCAAACTTAAGTAACTTTACAAGGTCATTTTATAGGCATTTTTGGAGGAGGGATTCTTGGAGGTGGAGACAAATTCAAACCAAGCAAGCACATGAGGGAGGTGTTAGTTTGTTGCTACTTCCCGTGGTTCTAATCTCATCAACATAATCAAATGCATAGACACTAATCCAATCAACCTAACGAATCAACGTCTGGGCCAGGGGGCTCCGAAAGATAGACACTAATCCAGTCAACCTAACGAATCAACGTCTGGGCCAGGGGTTCTTTGAATCAACGTCTGGGTGCTTTGAATCTCTGCCAATCAACATGACTTGATTGAGACAAAGCACAGTTATACATTGAGTCAGGAAGTGGATAATAAGAATCTAAGTTAAACATTTAAATACAATTTGTAATCCCACAATTCCCCCTTTGAGAGTTCTAATAACTCTCACAAAATACAAATTTAGACACTTAAAAGTTAATTCTTGTAACTTGTAATTGTTACAGGCACATTGTACATGTTCTGTGTTGCTTATATGTAATTGCATGCTGACACAGAAACAAAACATGCAATTAGGGTCCGTGAAGTTCTTACGGGTAATAATCTTTTCTGGTTGGAACTGTCATTTCCTCGTGAGAGGCGGGAGTCATTTGCTGAAAGA
Source organism: Schizothorax lantsangensis (assembly GCA_027422415.1). Lineage (NCBI taxonomy): Eukaryota > Metazoa > Chordata > Actinopteri > Cypriniformes > Cyprinidae > Schizothorax > Schizothorax lantsangensis. The sequence goes on from CM049860.1 coordinate 14,461,091, forward strand.
AACACTTGATACTGTGGAGGCATAGATAGTACGCAAGTAGGAGAAACAACAGCAGAATTGCTATTTCCTTGATCCACAGCCAGGGTTTACCTAACAAGTTTCCGAACCATGAATAATTATCTTCAGTCATCTGGTGTAATTTTGCTGAAAGACCAAGAATGTCTTGTTGGATTTTGTTCAAGTTCTCTGTTGGATCCATTAACCCGGTGCAGCATTCAGGACCGATAATGGTACAGGCACCCCCTTGTGTTGCAAGAATGTAATCCAAGGCCACTCTGTTCTGTAAGATCATCATCTTGTGCGAGGCAAGAGTGTCCTTGATGTTGCCCAGGGCCAAAACCGTATCATTGGCCAATTTCTGTACAGAATCCGACAGGCTTCTGACTTGATCGAGAGCCTGCATGACACCATACGATGGGATTAATGCACCAAGAGTTCTTGACCACCACGTTTGTACACAAGTGAATCCTGGAATGCAGGCATCTTTGTTAGTAGAAGCTGAATTTTGTAGATGTGGAGAACTTGAGGTGGAGTGTGTATTTTCTCTGATGGCTGGTAGGACATAAACCAGGGTGCACCTGCCATTGAATTGGCTGGGTAGGATGCTGTAGACAGAAGTCCCACATAACCACAAAGTGCCAGTCGGTGGAGGAATCATACACCACTGATTTATGGCAAAAAGTTTCGGTAGGGATGGGTTCCCGTAGAGACACTCTTTTAATTCATTCTCCTCTTTCGTATCTGATGTAGTAACGTACACATCGAATTCGGTTCTTCTTTCAATCACAAAACTGCAACGTTCACGAGGAATTTCACCCAGTGTAGTCGATGCTGGAGCATGATTTTCCATGCACCAATAGAACATCCTTGGCATGAGTAGATCTGTCATGATGGGAGTAGCTGAAGTTAGGTTGCAGGATGGTAGTCCAGGAATGCAACACGAAGAAGCTGGAGGAATTGTTACGTTGTGACATGTATCCTTGTTGTATAATCCACTGGTAGGATGATCGAATAAGGTACACGTATCACATTTGGAGATAGGGTGTGCCACCCATGGGATTCCTGCTCCTACTGAAGGTGCGTGCGGCATGCAAACGTTCTTTCCAGCAAACAAGGCATTTCTTGACATATTCATCAGCTCTAAGAATATGTTGTTTCTGGGGTCTACACTTTGCGTGATGTCCATGATGGTTAATAGTACGAAAATCTTGATCATGTTGATGGATGACTGAAGTTCCCGTATGTGAGTCTCTGCGTTTGTATTTTTCTTTCTTTCTTTTCTCTTTCTTGTGTGATAGTTGGCTCGGCAATGGGTCTAGTTGTTTTCTAGAGGTTGTGGCTTCATCCGCAGGTGAGAAGGGCGGTGCATATGGATCTCAGGACAGCCATCAAGTGGTATCTGCACAGAGGAAGAAAAAAACCAAAACAAAAGAGAACAACGGCACAAAGCAGTATTTGTTGTAGAGTCTGCAAACATTAGGGTTGTATCCTCTGTTCAAATATAGTCTGCTATTGTTGTTCCTTCTTTCCCTATTGCTCAATTCCTGCGACACCTAAAGAACAGTGAGGAAAGGATGGACTATTGGATGGGGAAAGGCCTATGAGGAAATCTTCACCGCGGGGTTGGCCCCCGAAGCCTGTTGCTTTCGGTTCTTCCCTGGGCTCCTCACTGGTTCTTGTGTCTGTCCTATCCTATCCCTGCAGGGGGAGGAACAACTTTACAGTGTGACACATGAGTCCAAGTTTTCCTTCCCTGACACAATACTGCAGCAGCTGTAATCAACATCACTTGATGTGGTCCGTACCACTTAGGCTCTAATGGCTTGTTTCTGAACGCCTTTATCGTGACCCATTGACCTGGGATGATTGTGTGTCCACCTTCTGGTGGAGTCTGCCAACACGACTCAACTCTCTCTTTGGCACTCTGCACTGCCTTTGTGAGGTTTTCACAGTAAGCGATCAGGGAATCTGAAGCAATGTGCACATCAGCATTTCTAAGATCAATCACACCTGGCATCTGCATTGGGCGTCCAGTAATAATCTCATGAGGGCTCAGTCCTACTGATCTGTTAGGTGATGCTCTCATACTACACAGTACTGCGGGTAGTGCTTCCACCCATGGTACTCCTTCCTGATGCATTTTGCTTAGCCTGGTTTTGATTGTTCTGTTTGATCGTTCAACCTGTCCTGATGCTTGTGGCCTATAGGGACAGTGAAGGTTCCACTTAATCTTCAACATTCTAGACACTTCCTTGACTACCTGTCCTGTGAAGTGGGTACCTTGATCTGAGTCAATGCAATCTGGTAATCCCCATCTGGGAATGAAATCAGTGACAAGACATTTAGCAGTATGTGCAGCTGTAGCACGCCCTGTTGGATAAGCTTCTACCCATCTTGAGAACTTGTCTATTACTACCAAAACGTCAGTTTTTCCTTTACAAGGGGGCAACGATATGTAATCAACTTGCAGGTGACGAAATGGCCCTGGTGGAGCTGGGGTATGTGCTGCTGTGTAGTGGCTGCTGGTACATCATTATTTTTCTGACATGTAACACATCTCTTGACTGTTTCAGTGGCTGCGTTTCTGAATTTTGGATTCCACCATTGATTTGAGAACCTGTGATTCATCGTTGCTGGACCACTATGACCCAAACTGTGTATTTGTTGAGCCAAATATGGCAACAGTGATTCGGGAGCAACATACTTTCCCCCTTTGGTCCAGCAGCCGGATGAATCCACAGTGGCTCCTTTGTCTAACCATGTCCATGCTTCATATAGAGAAACGTCTTTATACAGATTAACGATTGATTCAGGAGGTAGAATTGTCTTCTGTGCTGTACTACCTGAACACACTTGTACAGTTGCATAGAAACAAGACTGTTTAGCCGCTACATCAGCGAGAGCATTACCTTTAGCTTCCGTAGTATTAGTTGTGAGATGTGCTTTCACTTTGATCACCGCTAATTTCTTTGGGAGATTCATGGCAAACATTAAATCTTTCACTAATCCAGCATGCTTAATGGGGGATCCAGCAGAAGTTAGACATTTTCTGGTTTGCCAAATGACACCAAAATCATGAATTACCCCAAAAGCATACCTGGAATCTGTGTAGATATTTGCAACCGATCCTGAAGCTAGCGTGCATGCTCTAGTTAAGGCTACTAATTCTGCAGCTTGAGCTGAAACATGATCTGGAAGACGACCTGAAGCAACTACTTCAGTGGTGGAAGTTACTGCATATCCTGCTCGTCTGTTACCTTCAATAACTTGAGCTGAACCATCAACAAACAACTCCAATTCTGCGTTCTCTATGGGAGTTTCTGCTATTTCACTTGTCGCTGCATATGTAAGCGTAACACAATCATGAGTCATTTCACCTTCATCCTCTAACACAAATTCAGTCATTGCAGACATCATACATGAGGATGGGTTCGTGACTGGTGCACGCTGTATAACAATATTCGGGGCTGTGAGAGTTGCTAACCAATTTCCCCAACGGGAGGAGGTGACAGAAGTGACTTTTGCTTGATTCATTAGTGCGGACACTGCGTGAGGGCATTTTACGTTTACAGTCTGACCTAACACCATTCCTGATGAAGCCTGAAGCGCTAGATGAACTGCCTGTACTGCTCTGAGGCATGGGCCCATACCTTGAGCGACTATGTCAAGTTTACCGGAATAGTAATGAATTGGGCGTAAGCTGCCCCCATGATCTTGCATTAGACATGCAGTCATAAAGCCTAAGTGTTCATGGACATAAAGCACAAAGGGTCTATCAGATTGGGCAATTCCTAATGCTGGTGCTTGACATAGTGCTCTCTTCAAATCAAAAAAAGCTTTGAGATGAAGATATTCCATACTAACAGTATCTGAATCTTTACCATGGCCTTTCAACAAATCATAGAGAGGCTGAGCAATCGAGGCATAGTCTTCAATCCAAGGTCTACAATAACCTGTTGTTCCTAAAAATGAGCGGAGTGTTTTAATGGTAGTAGGCGGAGGTATGGCTTTGATTGAAGCCGCTCGATCCTGTGTAATGGATCTATTTCCTGCACCAATTGTTTGACCCAGAAATGTGACTTGCTTTTTAGCGATTTGAGCTTTGTGAAAGCTGCATTGGTGTCCTTTTTTATGCAAATAGTCCAACAATGATGCCAATTCAGTTTGATGTACCTCATGATCTGTTGAGGCAATCAAAATATCATCGACATATTGGATCATAGTGGACTGTTTTACCGGACATTCTGGGTCACACAAATCACGTCTGACAGCCTGATGATATATGGTTGGGGAGTTTTGCAATCCCTGTGGCAATCGTGTCCACTGGTATTGTTCATAGTCAACTGTGAAAGCTAACCATGGCTGGCTGTCAGAGTGCAACGGTACAGAAAAAAATCCATTAGATATATCAATTACTGAAAAAATCTTACAATCTAATGGTAAGCCATTACAAATTGTAGATGGATCTGCCACTAGGGGGGTGATTTTATCAATATTTTTATTGGCTACTCTGTAGTCTATTGTAAGTCTCCATGTCCCATTAGATTTCTTGATGGGCCATATGGGTGAATTACATGGACTGTTGGTTTTAACTAGCACTCCTTGCGTCAGCAAATTTTCTACAATAAGTTTGATTCCCTGTATAGCTTCCTTATTAATCGGATATTGTTTGGTGACCGGAGGTGGAGTTCCTGTCAATTTAACTGGTTCTACACCTGTCAACAACCCACAATCATCCTTGTCTTTAGCCCAAATTGGATGGTTCTGTAAGAAAGCATACTCGGGAGGGGTTGCATTATTGGTAGAAATCTGTGCTGAGGAAATTTTTATGCTAGTAGATTCTGAGGACATGTCTAAAGTTAGATTTATTTGTCTCAGAAGATCCATGCCTAAAATTGCACCTGTATTTAATGGAGCGCATAGCAATTTTGTAGTCAGAGTTTTTGGGCCAAATTGTACCTCTATGGGCGGAGTTTCATACAAAACAGAATCTTCACCTATTACACCAGTTAAACAAAGTTTGGTTTTCTTGTATGGGATGTTTAAACCTTGTGCCAATTTTGTAGGGATTACTGTAATTTCTGCACCTGTATCAAGCAAAAAATCAATGTCTTTCTCTTTTATGCTACCTTTCACAAAAATTCTTTGGTCATTGTGTTGGATTACAGGGGAAAGGTAGCTACTCACAGCCCCAACAATTAGTTTTTTTCTTGGTCTTGTTGTGCTCTTAGAATAGCCTGAACTAGCTGTCCTACAGTTTCAGTGGTCACTGGCGGAACTACTTCAGGGTTGTGTGCAGTCTGAGAAGGAGCAGAATTATGCATAGCATTTCTTTTACTATCTTGCAACTTCTTCCTACACTCTTTCTCCCAATGTCCTAATTTTCCACAGTATTTGCATTTGCTTTCTCTTTTAGACCATCTATTGTCTTGTTTCGTTGTGTTAAACGTAGCTGCTGCTACTCTTACTTTTGCCTTGACATCAGCATCTCTTTCCCATGTAGCTAACCTGTCTAGTTTACTTCTGAGAGTTCTGTTAGACCAAGTTATATCTAAGAATGGTAAAGCTTTTCTGTATTCGGCTACAAGGCCATCTGACCAGATACGAACCAGGGGTCCCTTGTCCTCTAGCACACTTTCAGGGTCATCAACAATTCCACTGTAAATTACAGCTGACTGACAAAATCTCTCAGGATATTCACTCACAGTTTCTTCTTTCCTTTGCACACAGGTAGTAATTTTAGACCAATCTATTTTGGGTCCTAGGATATTCTTTAGGATTTTCAAAATACCTTCTCGTAAATCACCCTTGCTGGCATTTCACAGTTCAGAAGCAACAGCAGATTCAAAACTGTTGAATTCAGATTCAGTTAGGATTTGTGACATCAGCTGCGTGACTTCTGCCAACGACATGTCATAAAGACGCATTTTACTGATCAATGTTCTTCTAAATTCAGAAAAATGTGTGTGTGCGGAGGGTAAGCTCTGGGATAGTCTCTCTATATCTTTAGGTCCTAGCGCTTTGGCAACAGTGTGTACTTGGACAACAGAAGTGTTGGGAGGAACACTTTCAATTCCCTGAGATCTTCTCCTAGCGCCACATACCTTCCCTGAATCTACAGGCACATCAGTTACTGATTGGATGGTTACATCTGTTTCAAAGAAAGCTTGTAAGTCAAGATAATTGTTATCAGGCTGACTAACTTCTTCCACATCAGTTTTTGCTGCAGCTTTGTTGCGGTTCAATTTCTTAGTTAAAGAGGATACTCTAGCACGGAGCTCTTTGTTCTGTTTCTCTAGCTCTGAGTTACGCTGAGACTGTTGTGTAGCTAGTGTTACACTGAATTCTCTGTGACAACAGATAATGCCTTTCACATTGTTCTTACGAATACTTGCTCCTAGTACCTTTTTACACTCATCTACAGACCAAGTCTTGTCTGGATGGATCTCATATTTCTGAGTTAGTTCTTGTCTAACTTTCTCAGTGACTATTAGGTTCATTTGCACTCCTAGCAGTGATTTGAATTCGCTATCTGACCACAAAGGAATCGCTAGACCACCTTTTTCAGTTGTGGGGATCAGTCTAGAATTCTTTCTAAACATTTTGTGAGTTTCTTTGTTACCACACAATCAAAACACTAAAACTTCTCTGATCAACAGAGGGTACGCTTGTTAACACATCAACTATTGTTAACCTTCCCTGGCAAAGCAGAGGACAAAAACAAATTACTAGCACTTTATGCTAATCTTCCCTGCTAAAACAGAGGGTAACCAGTTCTTCCCTGCTGAAACAGAGGATAACAAATATTAGCACGTAATGCTAATCTTCCCTGCCTGAACAAAGGATAAACTTCATCTCTAAAAATATTTTTTTAGAGGATAACTTAGTTAACCAAACCCTACAGCTGTCTGTTAACTCTTCTCTGACGGCGCAGAGGATAACAAATTTGTACTGGTCTTAGGTTCTTTTGGATTAGAGACAGCACTCACCACAACCCTTGGTTGAGAGAAAAATTCAGTCTGGGAATCTTTGTTCAGCTGGAAGTTTTCAGGTGAGGAAGCTGGAACTCTATCCGGGTCACGGATCACCATCTGTTGTGAACTTGGTTCTTCTAAAGTGTAGAAAACTCAGAAGAGAAGACCAGGAGAAATCGGATTGGATCGTCAGCAGGATTCTTTATTGAGAACACAAGCTGTTGGTCTGTAGTCATCGAAAACTCAAACTTAAGTAACTTTACAAGGTCATTTTATAGGCATTTTTGGAGGAGGGATTCTTGGAGGTGGAGACAAATTCAAACCAAGCAAGCACATGAGGGAGGCGTTAGTTTGTTGCTACTTCCCGTGGTTCTAATCTCATCAACATAATCAAATGCATAGACACTAATCCAATCAACCTAACGAATCAACATCTGGGCCAGGGGGCTCCGAAAGATAGACACTAATCCAATCAACCTAACGAATCAACGTCTGGGCCAGGGGTTCTTTGAATCAACGTCTGGGTGCTTTGAATCTCTGCCAATCAACATGACTTGATTGAGACAAAGCACAGTTATACATTGAGTCAGGAAGTGGATAATAAGAATCTAAGTTAAGCATTTAAATACAATTTGTAATCCCACAGACCAAACCGATGTTTTGATACCTGCGTTTTAGACGTTTGTCTTTTAAATCTGACCCAGATGTCTAGATATTTTGCTCTTCTTTTTATGAAAACAGACAAGCAGTTTTTGTCCTCATCTGCAGTATACCGAAGCGTTTTAATACGTCATAAATTCCAATAGTTAGTTAGCAAATGCGACTGTTTATTACTGAGGTAAGTCACATCAGAGCTGCATTCTAGTTTTATATTTAACATTTTTCATCTACCTACATGTTTAACGATGCTACTGTTCTAGGTCTCCTCACGCCGTTGTGAGATATAAACCACAAAGTTTTTCATAGTGTTAAGCTTTTGAAAGCAGAACGATTTTTAAGTTTTCCATGACTTTGTGCGCTCTTTCTGTATGAATTTGTTTACCGCAGTTTCGCCATCCTTATCTTATCTTCCACCACCTAATTGTAATTGTTAGGCCTTACACTTGCTAGTTTTTGCTGTTCATATAAGTCAATATTTCTACGAATTTGTTTGATTCAATAAAATATCGCATCTTCATTTGAGACATTTATGTTACATTATACGTAATACATATTTCTTATTAAATATCATTTTGCTGTATTTTGGATCAAATAAATGAAGCCTTGGTGAGCAGAAGAGACTTCTTTTAAAAACATAAAAAAATCTTACCCTCCAAAAACTTTTGACCGGTAGTGCAATTATGTAATCACTGATTTTAACCCAAATTAATTACCCTATGCTCCAGGATGACATTGATGGCCTTCTGACAAAGTACCATGGGCAGAAAGACCTTCTCACCCAGGTGGATGCGGAGTATGCTGCCCTTGTGCAGGCTGCCTCCAGGGATCCCAATAGCCTTTTACACCCCACCACGAAACAGCATATCTCACGTTATGTGAAACACCTGGCCAAGATGACAAACACAAGTTCATCCCTGAACACCAGTTCAGAGAAACTCCTGGAGACCCAGCAGCTGTGGCATTACCTCACAGAAAGTAGTGAAACCGTAAGTGTACCAGTGGCAACCCTCCCACCTGCCCCAGTGAACCCACCCAGTAATAAGCCCCAGGAGTTCCCGCTAACTAAGGGTGAGATTGAACAAATGGTGAAAGAGATTGTGGAGAAGCAGCAGCATTCATTTTTTTTTATCAGTCTGCGAATGTGAATTACTTTTACTGCTCTACAAAGGTATACCAGATGTATGCAGCGGAAGGCCTCACCAATCCTCGAATGGCGTTTGCTGACTTTGCTGAAACACCTTTTTTAAACGAGAGCTACAGGCCGCAAAGCAGCGTTCTGCAGAGGCAAGACAGGTAATGGAGGAGCGGAGAAAGTCAAGTCAAGTCAAGTCAAGTCACCTTTATTTATATAGCGCTTTTATCAATACAGATTATGTCAAAGCACTTAACAGTATCAAGTTGGAGGATAGAGTTTCAGTAATGTATAAGATTAAACACTCAATTTTCAGTTAAAGGCATTTCATTATTGAATTCAGAGATGTCATTGTCTAGCTCAGTATAGTTTAAATAGTATCTGTGAAATCCAATTGACGATAATCGCAAGAAATTAAGTGTCCCCAACTGAGCAAGCCAGAGGCGACAGCGGCAAGGAACCAAAACTCCCTCTGTGACAGAGTGGAGAAAAAAAAACCTTGGGAGAAACCAGGCTCAGTCGGGGGGCCAGTTCTCCTCTGGCCAGGATATTATTGTTTATTTATTAGAAAGAGAAAGGCCATGGAGCAGCATCCCACTGGTCGCCTCTGTAGGTTCTGCCACAAGCCACTCAAACAAGTCCCAGAGAGTCCACACATACATACTGGGTTCCCTGGTGTGGCAGGGAAATATGTCTATTGTCCTGCCAGAGTGTTTTCCCTATATCAGACAGAGGGGATGACTCACGAGATGACTTGGGGAGAGTTCTGTCAGTCTTCCTTTTATGAGGCTGAAAGGAAGAGATGGGCAGCAGAAAAGGGAAAGTGACTGCCCTCATGTTTCCTGGTTTTGAATGTATGTATTGTAATTATTGTATCATAAAAATATAAATCTGTATCTTGTTTGTTATGCATGTCTGTTACTTGATTAAACCACTGTGGTATGTTCTTGCCTTATTTGTCTTTCTGTTTTTTTTTTTCGTTTTTTTTCTTTGGAATGCCATGTAGACTCCATGCAGGATTGTAAAATGTAAAAAAGTCTGCTTAACTTTTATTGTGTTATATATGCATCATTTTTTATTTATCAGTGGATTTTTTTTTTTTACCATTCTTTCAAAACATTTTCAAAACTCTATGATTATTTAGATGATGGAAAGCATATAATATTTCTTAAGCATGTTGTTCTATTGTTCTTACATTTTATTAGTTTATTACTTTTGGCACAATCATATTCATAACCTGTACTATATACATGCACATGGACAGTATCATCTGTTTAACTGAAAAAAGTACTGTGTAGCCTCTTTCTAAAAAAAACATGTTCTTTTTTTCTTGCTTTTTTCCTGTTCTCCACAACTTTAGATTTTATTACTATTATTAATATTAATATTGTTTTTGTTGTTGTTTAATCTATAAATGTAAATTGTTTTATTTATTTCCATTTGTTCATTAAAATATCAAGTATTGGCCTTGTTTGCATTGTATTTTAGTGTTTTTTAAATTAATTTTATTTACTTGCATTATTTTATTTTGATTTGTAAACACTAAATATTAATAACTCTTACTATTAAACATACATAATTGTACATAATTATTTAATAATTATGTTTTTTTTCTGTGTTCTTCACAACTAGATTTTATTATTGTTGTTGTTTAATCTATAATTATTTAATATATATTTATTCAATTAGTATATGTTTTGGTTAATACTGTACTGTAGCAATTACCTTTTTTCAGTTTTATATAATATGTATATTATTGTACTATAAATAAAATGAGAGATTTTTTTTTTTTATTGTTTATTGGTTGTATTTCATATATATGGGTTTTCTGTACATAGTTATACAAATATAAAGCAAATCTCTTTAAAAATAAATGTCTAAAACATGATCAAAATGTTCTTTTCAATTAATCACATTCACATTTTCTATATTAGAGATAACTATACCCTATTATAATGTAAATGTTTATTAAGATCGTTGCACATTTTGTACATTCTACACAATAACAATTATTACAAGATTTATTTTATCTTTGTGCACAAAGTTCGTTTATTATATGTTAATTGTACTTAAAGTGTATCTAGATAAAAAACGAATACAAATTAAAAGTATGTTATTTGTGGCCGAGGCGGGATTCGAACCTCTAATTGTGTGTATTTTACTCGTCCCGCCTTCCTGGAATTTCCTTCGTTTCTATTGGCTAGTCAGCACTCTACACCTATCCGCTGCTGGCCCCCGCGTGAAAACCAGGAATCCTAACCGCTAGACCATACCGACTTAGTCAAACACTCTCAAGAAATATTTCTTAATTTACATTTATTTCTATAAACACTGAATGCTGATGGCTCTCAGAGAGAAGGCCTCACCTACAGTACAGTCATAGTAATGACATTTACAGTCCAACAAACAAAATGTGAGCTGCGACATCCCTAATCCTGATCGTCTGATTTAGTAAAATGTCAGTCACAATAGATCAAGAGGAGGATTTCTGTATTCTGTATACATTATAGCACTTTTTCTTAAATGATGTATACACTTTTGCATTTCGTAATTCAATGATTTTAGTCAATTCGCTTTGAGCAAAGATAATTCCTATGTAAAGATTATGTTTGAATTCTTTCTATAACCTTTACAAAAGCGTGGAACATCATAGTTATCAAAATATTGTTTACATTACATCTAACAAATATGACAGAAGTGGAAAAACAAAGATGGTTACCACATGTACCCATTGTACAACCCGATTCCAAAAAAGTTGGGACACTGTACAAATTGTGAATAAAAACAGAATGCAATAATGTGGAAGTTTCAAATTTCAATATTTTATTCAGAATACAACATAGATGACATATCAAATGTTTAAACTGAGAAAATGTATCATTTTAAGGGAAAAATAAGTTGATTTTAAATTTCATGGCATCAACACATCTCAAAAAAGATGGGACAAGGCCATGTTTACCACTGTGTGGCATCCCCTCTTCTTTTTATAACAGTCTGCAAACGTCTGGGGACTGAGGAGACAAGTTGCTCAAGTTTAGGAATAGGAATGTTGTCCCATTCTTGTCTAATACAGGCTTCTAGTTGCTCAACTGTCTTAGGTCTTCTTTGTCGCATCTTCCTCTTTATGATGCGCCAAATGTTTTCTATGGGTGAAAGATCTGGACTGCAGGCTGGCCATTTCAGTACCCGGATCCTTCTTCTACGCAGCCATGATGTTGTAATTGATGCAGTATGTGGTCTGGCATTGTCATGTTGGAAAATGCAAGGTCTTCCCTGAAAGAGACGACGTCTGGATGGGAGCATATGTTGTTCTAGAACTTGGATATACCTTTCAGCATTGATGGTGCCTTTCCAGATGTGTAAGCTGCCCATGCCACGCGCACTCATGCAACCCCATACCATCAGAGATGCAGGCTTCTGAACTGAGCGCTGATAACAACTTGGGTTGTCCTTGTCCTCTTTAGTCCGGATGACATGGCGTCCCAGTTTTCCAAAAAGAACTTCAAATTTTGATTTGTCTGACCACAGAACAGTTTTCCACTTTGCCACAGTCCATTTTAAATGAGCCATGTTGTGATTTCCATTACAGTAGCATTCCTGTATGTGATGCAGTGCCGTCTAAGGGCCCGAAGATCACGGGCATCCAGTATGGTTTTCCGGCCTTGACCCTTACGCACAGAGATTGTTCCAGATTCTCTGAATCTTTGGATGATATTATGCACTGTAGATGATGATAACTTCAAACTCTTTGCAATTTTTCTCTGAGAAACTCCTTTCTGATATTGCTCCACTATTTTTCGCCACAGCATTGGGGGAATTGGTGATCCTCTTCCCATCTTGACTTCTGAGAGACACTGCCACTCTGAGAGGCTCTTTTTATACCCAATCATGTTGCCAATTGACCTAATAAGTTGCAAATTGGTCCTCCAGCTGTTCCTTATATGTACATTTAACTTTTCCGGCTTCTTATTGCTACCTGTCCCAACTTTTTTGGAATGTGTAGCTCTCATGAAATCCAAAATGAGCCAATATTTGGCATGACATTTCAAAATGTCTCACTTTCAACATTTGATATGTTATCTATATTCTATTGTGAATGAAATATAAGTTTATGAGATTTGTAAATTATTGCATTCCTTTTTTATTCACAATTTGTACAGTGTCCCAACTTTTTTGGAATCGGGTTTGTAGATGTTTACGTACACCAGAGATGTCGCTTTATTTGAGTCACAGAAGATGGCGATAGTGACTGATAACATTCTTTAATGTTTAATGGCATTGTGTTGAAAAAGATTCTGTGGACAAACGCCTCGAGGGAAGTAATTTGAATTGGAGGTTTGTCAAAATAATAAAAAGTTCAGTCAAATGTTCAATGATTTTCTTAAATGAATAAGTATGTACTCGTCATGCTCGCTTTCCCATGCAAGGATTAGCATGAACTTGAGTAGGAGTCTTAAAACAAATACAGACAAAGAAACGAAATGTGAATTGTGTCGTCTGCTATCTGAGCAATAAAAATATAATTTACAAATCCGCGATTAATAAACTTTCACAATTGTTTAGGAAACAGATTTCCTGAATTCTATCTGCATTATAAACATTTTCTTGTCTTGCTATACTCTCTTTCTTAGTGATTTTGTCTCTTGAATGATTATGGATGAAATGTATCAATACTCTTTACAAGAGTGTGGAAATTTAACATGCTCAAATGTTGCACAATGTTGCACTAAAATAAATATCTCAAAGACAAAAGGCTGTTACTTAATTTCTTGATTTTCATTTATTCGTATTATGATGACATCTCACAAAGAGTTGTCTTCACCTAAAAACATACACAGTCCAACAAACACTTGTGAACGGCCATCTGAAATCTTGATAATATGACTAAAACTAATGGTGTAAGAAAAAATGTCATTTACAAAAGATTGTTATTATTCAACAAAATCTGTTGGCATTCAAAAATAATCATAAATGTTGTAGCACAACTATTTACACACATAGTATGAGAACTGTACATTGTAAAACCTGCCATAGAAAATTAATTACCAGTTTATTAGGGTCAAAAAGAAATGACGATAATAGTTGAAACATCCTGTACAACTCTTTCATGTTGAAAACACAGATGCTGATGCTTTAATCTTTTAGTAAACCATTTCAAATGACATGCTACCTACAAAAGAGTCAAATAGTCAAAATGTACAAGTTTTGTGTTCTAGGTGAGAAATTTACACCAATAAAGGTTTATTGAACATTAGAAAACAACATGTATTCCCTCTGGCTGTTAAACACCGCGGGTAAATAATTTGAAACGTTGGTCTGTCAAATGAGAAAAGTTCAGTCATACATTTGAAAAACTTTTCTGAAGTAAAAAATTATGTGTTTGTCACAAACACAACCAAAGAATTATCTACTCGTGTGAGAAAAGCACTTGGATGCATTATCATCAGGCTATTTTAAAGAAATTAAAGAATAAAACTAAAGTTTAATTTAAAGACAACAGACATCTTGACTTGCTTTAGTGACACACAATGTGTTTAAAACTTTTTAAACATGTTTAAAACTGTAGGTGTAATTATTTTACTGAGAAGTTTTAAGTGAAAATGTATATTTGTTCTTTTACAGTACAGATATACTAACTACAGGCTAGATTAAAATGAAAACATTTCTTAACAACAAAAAGTAAAAACAACATATATACGATTTTGCACATATTTAAAATTTAGCATAATCAGATTTGTGTGTGTGTGTGTGTGTGTGTGTGTGGCTCAGGGACAAAGATGGCAATATTAAAAAACCTCATAAATCATACAGAATTAGGTTTTTGTAAATCTTAAAATGCACAAAGTTTTCTGTAAGGGGTAAGTTTAGGTGTAAGGTTGGTGTAGGTTGACGGAAAATACAGTTTGTACAGTATAAAAACCATTACGCGTGTGTGTGTGTGTGTGTGTGTGTGTGTGTGTGTGTGCGTTTGCGTGCCTGTTTGCGTTTGCAGCGTATGTTTTAACATTTTATTTTAGGTCTCTTAACTAGTTGCTTATTAGCATGCATATTACTAGAATATTAGCCTGTTATTAGCACTAATTAAGCGCATATTAATGCCTTATTCTACATTACATTATTCTACATGCCTAATCCTACCCAATACCTAAACTTTACAACTACCTTACTATTTATTAATAAGCAGCAAATTAGGAATTTATTGAGGGTAAAAGTCGTAGTTAATAGCGAATAATTGTTCCCTATTCTAAAGTGTTACCAAACAAACTAAATTAACTAAAATTAAACAACATTTTCCCGTAACATAAGGTGTTTAATTAAAATGAGCACCTCTGGAGACATCTATTTATTTCACCTTGTTGTTTTTGTCTTTTATCTATCTCATCTCATTCTGAACATCGGTTTGAAGTCACATTCACCAGATCTACATGATAAACATTCCTGTTTTTCTTAGAAAAAAAAACAAAAAACAAACATTATCTTCAAGAACTTTACCAGATGTGTCATAAAAAAGGTTCAAATGGCTACACATCCTTTCCCCCCTTACCTAAACCTTTGACAGAGTTCACACACGCATGCACACGCCATAAAATGGTTAAAATAGACGTCATTTGATCAGTGAACTTTAGGCAAAGTTCGCAGCCCCAGAAGACCCTGCGCACTCGCAGGTGCATGTTGTAAAATTTTAGATGTCTAATTACGCGCGTCTGTTTCAATTGATAGATAAAACACCACAAGTGTTACAGCGAGAAATCAAAGAGGAATACTGTGTTGATTTTATTACGCGGTATGAAACAAAACATTTGCTTTCATACCTGTTAAATATTTGTAGGCTGCGCAAATGTGTTTTAACCGTTAGGCTACCCTATAGCACAGCGTCACAATTCTGCACGCCATCTTCAAACCTTCTCTCGTTTCATTGCGATGCGTGAGCCACGATATCTTGCATTTCGTGTTATGTTGTAAAAGTTTAGACGTTGTGCGTCTGTTTCAATTGATAGATAACACACCACAAACGGTACGGGTGGAGAATCAAAGAGAAATCCTGTTTGCGTTCGCATACGCACGTGTATGCTTTCAAACTGTTATACCACATCGCAAGTTAAGATTGACAAAATCAAAGAACAATTAAAGGAATAGGTGTGTTAAGTAACCTATGAATAACTAAATAAAATAAAAGCCCGTGGCTTAGATGCGACTGTTTAGAAGAAAACTTGCGTCATTTAAAAGTGAAAAAGTCTATGTTATATAGTACAGCGGACGTCTTAAGCTTGACAAAAATCAAAGAGTAAATAATAGGAATGACTAAATTAAGTGTGAATAATTAAATAAAATAAAGGCCTGTGGATTAGTGATGTTTGTTTAAAAGGAAACTTGTATAATCTAATTTTTAAAAGTGAAAAAGTCTGGGTTATATAACAAGTCAGAAGTCTTAAACTTGACAAAAAACAAAGAGTAAATAAAGGAATCAATTGTGAATAACTAAATAAAATAAAACAAACAACATTTTTTCCTACGGACTAGAGATGTATGTTTAAAAGGAAACTTGTGTAACCTAATTTTACAGTGAAAAGGTTTAGGGCGAATGCTGTATGGTTTCATTAATTAAAAATTGCTAAAGATTTATTAAAATAACATTCGTTCTAATGTTAAAAGCATTACTTTAATTATTTTAAATCTTTGGTTCGGTCTCTCCGCCCGTGTTAGGGGTTGGTCGTAGGCGTGGTTTGGCCCGCTGCACTCCACAGGCCTCATTCGGAGTTTGACAGAGCCAGAGTGAGGACGATCTCTCGGATCAGTGCTAGACGCTCGGGGCTCTTTCTTTTCTGTCATGACAAACGTTAGCTAACTTACCTAAATTGTAACGATAGACTACCACGGAGATTTTGACTACTGCTGGATACTGTTGTTTTAACGAACGATATTCGTTTATTTTTAGATGATGGCTCTTTTGTACTTTTAAACTGTATTGTCACAAGTTTTTGACGTGTATGATCTTACTTAACGGTCTGATATTTTTTATTTCACAACACGGTAAGATAAGACAGCATTTTCTAATGTTAACGAACGTGTTTGATGCTTTTTTTTTGTTATAGATGAACAAACACTCTCAACTCTTCTTCTTTTTATTTAACTTTGTCAAACTAACTATAATTGTAATGATAGAAAAACTATCGTATCTAATGCTTTATTTTCTAACTTTGCCTAAAATTGCTTTAATTACAATAACACGTCTTGACTTGTAGGGAAAAACAGTCATTGCACGTTTTACGTGTATATTTGATGTGAAAACACTCTAATAAAAACTTCCCTTTAACACGATTTCACCATTTAAAGTTTAAAAGCACATAACAATGGCCCACACACAAAAACAGTCATAAATTCCTTTGGATTGGATGTACAACAGGTGTCCAAACAGGTGTCCAGTTATGGCAGAAGGGAGGGAGGGATTGGGGGCGTGGGGGGAGGTATTTTTATGAGGGGCAATAAATCAAATTTTTTGAGACATGGTGCCCTACGGTCTCTCTTACATGCACCCTCTGGTGTTCTCAACAGGCAAAGAATCACTTGTTAGAGGTCAAGAGAAGCTGTGTCACCCAGTAGGAGCAGCATGGACGTCTTTAGCCGGGCTGCATGTGTCAAGAGCAGGCCAACCGATCAGCCGATGGCTTGTGGACATGCAGGCTTACCGAAGACACGCTGCAAGAGAGGAGACTGGAGGTGCCACACTGTTCTGGTTAATATGCTAGGATAACCAAGCAATAACACAATAATGCACTAAAACAGGAAACACATAAACAACCCCTTGCCAAGTTTAGCCCTTCTCTTTAAAAAGCTTTAAAGCGTCATGAAACCCCCCTGTTTCAGCACTGGTCTTTCACACCTTAGATCTGAAAAAGACTCCAGAAATGGGCATGTAAAACTGTGGAAAAGTGGGAGTGTAGAGGGTGGGAAGAGGGGAGAAAACAACCAATAAAACACAGACCTACAACACACTCATTATACAGACAGATGAATATTAAAATATATTTAAAACAGAAAGAATAAAGGCATAGTTACTTTTTGTTTACTCTTCTTTGTATTTTCAGTCTATATAATTGTTTGCTGTGTATCACAATAATCCATTGCGTCATCGCGTTCATGATCAGATGTACCGCTGTATCAGTGCCCTTATTCGCGCATATTTCATTTGAAGAAGACATGATATGTGCGCGAACACGGTGCTGGTTCATGTTTGGAGCATGGGAGAATATGAACTATGTTCACATAAACTTTAAACAAAAACATTAAATGACCTCATGCATAATACAGCACAGTGATTGAATGGTAAGAGTTCATTCTCATGAATAATACTGAGAATAGCTCAGAAAACTGATAGACATGTACTCAGTAGACGTGTACGTAGACGTGTACTCATTAGCCATGGCAGCTAATCACCACTCCAGATTAACACATATACGTCACTTTTCGTGACATAGGCTCAACTTTTCTTTTTGAACCGGAAGAACTAAATTGCTCCAAAAAAATTAAAAATAACCACTTTTTCCTTAATAAGAGACATAATGAGTGCTATTGTTATTTTTAATTATGTGTAACCTGTTCACATATGTTAAAAGACGTTTAGGGACTGAAGACACCAAGTGATGAAGTGTTTCAGGTGTAATTTTGTCCAACTCTTCCTGCAAACAAGTCTTAAGGTGGGCAACAGTACGGGGTCTTCGTTGTCGCATTTTGCGCTTCAAAATGCACCACACATTCTCTATTGGAGACAGGTCGGGACTGCAGGCAGGCCAGTCAAGTACCCGTACCCTCTTCCTCCGCAGCCAGGACTTTGTAATGTGTGCAGAATGTGGTTTTGCATTGTCTTGTTGAAATATGCATGGACGTCCCAGGAAAAGATGTCTAATTGAAGGCAGCATATTGTGCTCCAAAATCTCTATGTACTTTTCAGCATTAATGGTGCCATCACAGAAGTGCAAGTTACCTTTGCCAAGGGCACTGACACAACCCCATACCATGACAGACCCTGGCTTTTGGACTTGTTGCTGGTAACAGTCTGGATGATCCTTTTCTTCTTTGGTCCGGAGCACATGGCGTCCATTCCTCCCAAAAAATACCTGAAATACTGATTCATCTGACCACAGTACACGTTTCCACTGTGTGATGGTCCATCCCAGATGCCTCCGAGCCCAGAGAAGTCGACGGCGCTTCTAGACACTGTTAACATTGGGCTTCCTTTTGGCACAGTACAGTTTTAACTGGCATTTGTGGATGTAACTACGTATTGTGGTACTTGACAAAGGTTTGCCAAAGTAGTCCTGAGCCCATGTGGTGATATCGCTTATAGATGAATGACGATTCTTGATGCAGTGCCGCCTGAGGGATCGGAGATCACGGTTGTTCAGCTTAGGCTTGCGCCCTTGTCCTTTACGCACTGAAATTCCTCCAGATTCCTTGAATCTTTTAATTATGTTATGCACTGTTGAAGGTGAAATATCCAAATCTCTTCCTATCTTTCTTGTCATACAGTCCCCTGGGCACTTTGTATCATGGCAAAACATACACATACTGAAAAGCAAAAACAAGTAAGTACACTAACAGTCAAAAGTTTTTGAACGGTAAGATTTTTAATGTTTTTAAAGAAGCCTCTTCTGCTCACCAAGCCTGCATTTATTTGATCCAAAATACAGCAAAAGCAGTAACAAAATATTTGTACTATTTAAAATAACAGCTTTCTATTTGAATATATTTTAAAATGTAATTTATTCCTGTGATCAAAACTGAATTTTCAGCATCATTACTCCAGTCTTCAGTGTCACATGATCCTTCAGAAATCATTATAATATGCTGATAAACATTTATTATTATTATTATTATTATTATTATCATCATAAATATTTAAAACAGTTGAGTAAATTTTTTCAGGATACTTTGATGAATAGAAAGATCCAAAGATCAACATTTATCTGAAATAAAAAGATTTTGTAACATTATACACTATACCATTCAAGAGCTTGGATTCAGTATTATGGAAATTACTACTTTTATTTAGCAAGGATGGTTTAAATTGATCAAAACTGAAGATGAAGACATTTATAATGTTACAAAAGATTTCTATTTCAGATAAATGCTGTTCTTCTGAACTTTCTATTCATCAAGGAAACCTGAAAAAAATTGACTCAGCGTTTTTTCAACATAATAATAATAACAACAGTTTTTTGAGCAGCAAATCAGAATATTATAATGATTTCTAAAGGATCATGTGACACTGAAGACTGGAGTAATGATGTTAAAAATTCTGTTTTGATCACAGGAATAAATTACATTTTAAAATATATTCAAATAGAAAACATTTATTTTAAATAGTAAAAAAAAAATCAAAATTGTTTTGCTGTACTTTGGATCAAATAAATGCAGGCTTGGTGAGCAGAAGAGGCTTCTTTAAAAACATTAAAAATCTTACTGTTCAAAAACTTTTAACTGGTAGTGTTAGTAAAATGAAATAATACAGTAAAAAGGAGTTTGAGTTGTGTTAAATTTCAGTAATTTTCACAGTCAAAGTTGACAAGCTTTGAAAGCTTGATGAGAAACAGCACTCATCTGAAAATTCAGCTTTGATCACAGAAATAAATTACATTTTAAAACATCCTAAATAGAAAAAACACTATTTTATCTGTAATATTTCATAATATTATCGTTTTACTGTATTTTTGATCAAATAAATTCAATCTTCTATCAAATAAATAAAAAGCCTTAATTATTTCAAACTTTTAACCACCAGTGTGTATATAAAATAGGCTAATGCATGTGAATTAATAAGCAAATTATATTTTTATTAGGCCTATAATATAAATCACTTTCCTATGCACAGCACTCGAAAGCAAAAGTCTTCAGATTTACAATGTTCTGGCGTAAGATTGAGAATGATTTTTATAGATTTTTAAACATTTTCTTAGACACGTGAAATCACGGAAGAAAGCCTATATAGAGATTAACTCTTATCTCATGTCTGCTGAAAACTGCTATGTTATGTAGCCTACATTGGGACGAATAACGTACATGGCATTATTTATAAAAAAAAAATATCGTAAATGGTTGGCAAATATTGCTGAATTGTCTCGTCATGTTTAGCTGCTTACATCTTACCTCAGCTCGCATTCAAGTCGCGTGCAGCTCAGCGTCTGTGAACAGTAAATCCCGCCTTCTACACTTTGATTGGCTATTTCAAACATTTTGACATTGACGAGCGATTTTGAGCCGCTGCACTGAGCCGGAGTACGCTAAATTAATTAGAATATTTGAATGAAGTGGGCCGTGCAACCCGGGCCATTCGTCTGGGCCGATGGAAGGATATTCGTACATTTACTACAATCCATTTTTTGATATATATATATATATATATATATATATATATATATATATATATATATATATATATATATATATATATATATATATATCTATTACGCAAAGGGCCGGCCCACCGGGAAAACTCCCGGTGCTCCCGATGGCCAGTCTGCCACTGGTTTGATTCCAGGGGCGGTTCTAGGGGTGAGTGGATATCCGGGGCTTAGCCCAGAGACATTAATTTATGTATCAGAAAACACGGGATACAAGTCAAATAAAACAGGCTATGCTGAAAAGTTACATTGGCTAATGCCGAGTTCACACTGCATGATTTTCAAAGTCATCAGATCACCATTGTTTTCACACTGCACGACTATCTGGGGTAGCAGTCAGTCACGGCTGTGTTCACATTGCACGATAGATCGGCAACAGGAGGTTACACACTGCATGACTTTACAATAGGAAGAATCGCCGACAACTCTGTCTGGTCCGCAAACTACAGCCAAACGCACGAGAAGTGATAAGATAATAATGCAAGATCACTGATATTATAAGTCCTCCCCGAACACGCAATAATTAACAAAGATGACTTGTTAACAAACATACTTCTGCTGGGAAAATTTTTATTTACACAAATCTAAGTAGCCTACTTGAAAGTGATACCACCGTTTTGTGCATTTTATAATGAGTTTATTTCTTATAGCCTATAAAAGCCCTCAAAGTGATGAAAAAGAAAAATGCAATAAATCTTTTGTCCTTTATAGAATAATATTATTTACAGGAAAAAAAACCTTCATCTTCATGTAGCCTACCTGTTCTGTATATTCTAATGCAAAAATGTAGGCACGTTGTTTGTAAATGGCTAATCGCTTTGTATAATAATAATAATAATAATAATAATAATATAAAAAAAAAGTCCTCCTCGAACTTCCCTCTGCCCTGTATCTTGCCCTCTCATTGGCTGTAATTCATCGCCGATGTAGTTTTCAGTCAGAACTCATTCACACAGCAGGATTGTCAGATTCGGTCAGATCGCATCTTTGATAATTCACACTGCGCGATTGTCACTCGCATGAACGAGCACCGATTTGCCTCCGATTTCGGGCATTTGTCGGCGATTTATCAAAACCTGTCGGCGAGTGAAAAATCGGGCTAAAATCGTGCAGTGTGAACTTGGCATAAGTGGCTTAATTTTCTTTAAAGCGACAAGTATAATCATTTATAATTTGCACTTACAAATTGCATAAATAATATTATGAAATTAATGTTTTAAATATATACACAATTTTTTTTTACACAAAAATATGTAATGATAGAAAAAAAAATAGAATGATACTTTTAAAAATGAGACTAAAATTACCAGTAGGTGGCAGCAAGCCACTGTCTTAATGACTGAGCCATTGAGTCATTTATTCAATCAATTCATTAAAAACGGCTGATTCATTAAGGAACTGTTTTTATGAATGGATCAGTGAATCAAGGCATTCAAAAAAGGTAAATTCTTTCAGTAATAAAACACTGTTGTGTGCAGAGACGCACAACATGGCTTTGTTTAGAACCATTTTTGTGAAATAGAGCAAAAAGACAATATTTTCTTCATGATTTAAATCACTTAATATTAACTTCTTTTTTTATTGAATTTTGTTGCCCTGACACTTAGTAAAGTCTGCCACAGACCATGCTAAATGCTAACCAATCTGTTCATATAATCTAGTCATTCTAAATGTGTGTCCAAGAAAATCTTTGCTTATAATACCATGATTAAAAATCTATATTTGTTGCTATACAGTAACAGTAATCTAATTTTGTCAGATGGGGATATCGGTATTATGAATTTATAGGCTACAGATAGAATTTATAGAATTTATATTCTCTCTAGAAATTTGGCACAGTCTTAGAGTTCATACTTGACTAACTGGAGCCCAGGTCAGGAAGCAGACAGACTGGCTAAACCGTCCGTCTGCTAGCCGCCTCACGTCACAGAAGTCAGTTAATTCTCAGCACAGAGACTCCTTCACCTAGATATCACACTATAGAGACTGTGTCTGTTCCCCGAACTAGAAAATACAGAAAACGTCAAAAACTATTTATGAGTAACCATTTAATTGATGTTCAACAAATAAAAAATGTTTACAATACACAGAAACAATTGATAAAACTTGGCTTACTGAATATCAGGTCCCTTTCTACAAAAGCACTTTTTGTAAATGATTTGATTAAAGATCATAACCTAGATTTGCTCTGTTTGACAGAAACATGGCTAAAACCAGATGAATACATTATTTTAAAAGAGTCTACCCCCCAAGATTACTGTTACAAAAATGAGCCGCGTCCAAAAGGCAAAGGGGGGGGGTGTTGCTACAATTTATAACAATATTCTCAGTATTTCTCAGAAGACAGGCTTTAAGTATAACTCCTTTGAAGTAATGGTGCTTCATATAAAATTATCTAGAGAAAAGAGTATTAATGATAAATCCTCCGTGACGTTTGTACTGGCTACTGTATACAGGCCACCAGGGCACCATACAGACTTTATTAAAGAATTTGCTGATTTTCTATCAGAGTTAGTGCTGGCTGCAGATAGAGTCCTAATTGTGGGTGATTTTAATATCCATGTTGATAATGAAAAAGATGCATTAGGATCAGCATTCATAGACATTCTGAACTCCATTGGGGTTAGACAACACATTTGAGGACCTACTCATAGTCGAAATCATACTCTAGATTTAATACTGTCACATGGAATTGATGTTAATGGTGTTGAAATTCTGCAGCAAAGCGATGATATATCAGATCATTATCTAGTCTTGTGTAAACTCCATATAGTTAAAGCTGTAAATTCTCCTTCTTACAAATATGATAGAACCATCACTTCTACCACAAAAGACTGCTTTGTAAGTAATCTTCCTGATTTATCTCAATTCCTTAGCATATCCAACAGCTCAGAACAACTTGATGATGTAACAGAAACTATGAACTCTCTCTTTTCTAGCACTTTAGATACAGTTGCTCCTTTACGCTTAAGGAAGATTAAGGAAAAGAGTCCAACACCGTGGTATAATGAGCACACTCGCACTCTAAAGAGAACAGCCCGGAAAATGGAGCACAGTTGGAGGAAAACAAAACTAGAGGTATTTCGTACAGCTTGGTGGGAAAGTACCCTATCCTACAGAAAAGCTTTAAAAACTGCTAGATCTGATTACTTTTCGTCTCTTTTAGAACAAAACAAACATAACCCCAGGTATTTATTCAATACAGTGGCAAAATTAACAAAAAATAAAGCATCAACAGGTGTTGACATTTCCCAACAGCACAGCAGTAATGACTTTATGAACTATTTTACTTCCAAAATTGATACTATTAGAGATCAAATTGTAACCATGCAGCCGTCAGCTATATTATCACATCAAATAGTGCATAGATCTATAGATCTATGCATTCCTATAGATCCTATAGATCCCCTAAGGAACAATTCCATTCATTCTCTACTATAGGAGAGGAAGAATTGTATAAACTTGTTAAATCATCTAAACCAACAACATGTATGTTAGACCCTATTCCATCTAAACTACTAAAAGAGGTGCTTCCAGAAGTCATAGATCCTCTTTTGGCTATTATTAACTCGTCATTGTCATTAGGATATGTCCCCAAAAACTTTAAATTGGCTGTTATTAAGCCTCTCATTAAAAAACCACAACTTGACCCCAAAGATCTAGTTAATTACAGACTGATCTCGAATCTCCCTTTTCTGTCAAAGATATTAGAAAAGGTTGTATCCTCACAATTATATTCCTTCTTAGAGAAAAATGATATCTGTGAGGATTTCCAGTCAGGATTTAGACCGTATCATAGTACTGAGACTGCTCTCATTAGAGTTACAAATGGCCTGCTCTTATCATCTGATCGTGGTTGTATCTCTCTATTAGTTCTACTGGATCTTAGCGCCGCGTTCGACACTATCTATCACAACATTCTTTTGAATAGACTAGAAAACTTTGTTGGCATTAGTGGAAGTGCATTAGCATGGTTCAAATCGTACTTATCTGACCGCCATCAATTCATAGCAGTGAATGAAGAGGTATCATATCGATCACAAGTGCAGTATGGAGTTCCTCAAGGCTCAGTACTAGGGCCGTTACTTTTCACGCTTTATATGTTACCCTTGGGAAATATCATTAGGAAACACGGGGTTAGCTTTCACTGTTATGCTGATGATACTCGGCTCTATATTTCTTCACGGCCTGGTGAAACACACCAAATTGAGAAACTTATGGAATGCATAGTCGATATAAAAAACTGGATGACGAGTAATTTCTTACTGCTAAATTCTGAAAAAACAGGTGTTAATTATCGGACCTAAAACCCCCACAAGTAATAACCTAGAACACTGTCTAACACTTGATGGCTGCTCTGTAAATTCTTCATCATCAGTCAGGAACCTAGGTGTGCTATTTAATAGTAATCGCTCCTTTGACAGCCACGTTTCTAGTATTTGTAAAACTGCATTTTTTCATCTTAAAAATATATCTAAACTGAGACCTATGCTCTCAATGTCAAATGCAGAAATATTAATTCATGCGTTTATGACCTCAAGGTTAGATTATTGTAATGCTTTATTGGGTGGTTGTTCTGCACGCTTAAACAAATTACAGATGGTTCAAAATGCAGCAGCTAGAGTTCTTACTAGAACCAGGAAGTATGAGCACATTAGCCCGGTTCTGTCAACACTGCACTGGCTCCCTACTAAACATCGTATAGATTTTAAAATCTTGTTAATTACTTATAAAGCCCTGAATGGTTTAGCTCCTCAGTACTTGAGCGAGCTCTTATCGCATTATAGTCCTTCACGTCTGCTGCGTTCTCAAAACTCTGGCCATTTGATAATACCTAGAATATCAAAATCAACTGCGGGCGGCAGATCTTTTTCCTATTTAGCGCCCAAACTCTGGAACAATCTACCAAACACTGTTCGGGAGGCAGACACACTCTGTCAGTTTAAATCTAGATTAAAGACCCATCTCTTTAACCTGGCGTACACATAACACACTAATACACTTCTATTATTCAAATCCGTTAAAGGATTGTTAGGCTGCATTAATTAGATCAACCGGAACCGGGAACACTTCCCATAACACATGATGTACTTGTTACATCGTAAAAAGATTGACATCTACGCTAATATTAGTCTGTTTCTTTCTTATTCCGAGGTCACTGCATTCACCAGATCAGATGGTGGATCAGCACCTAGAGACGACCTCTACAGCCCTGAACGTCAGCGGAGACCAGGACACCTAGATGAGCCCCAGAGACAGACCCCCCAGTGAGGACCCCGTCACCTAGACAGCCATCAGGAAAAGACCTCGGGAACCAGTTGAGCCCTCAAATCTGACTTTGCAGCAGTTGGAATTGAACTGCTGTGTCGTCTGGCCAGAGGAGAAATGGCCCCCCGACTGAGCCTGGTTTCTCCCAAGGTTTTTTTCTAAAAAAACTAAGAAATCTCTAAGAAAATTTTCTAAGAAATCTCCTGTAACAGACAGAGTCACAACACCCTATTAGTGTTACTATAGTTTATGATCAGAAAAAAAAACTACCGTACAGTAATACAAACATTTTTGGTAACACTGTACAATAAGGTGTCATTTGTTAATGTAGCAGGGCAGTAGCGGTAGGAAAAATGACTACGCCACCCTGGGACTTGCACCCAGGGAAATACTACGCACCCTCAGGTGCTACTCAAGGAAACACAGGTCCAATTCTACTTAATGAACAAGCAAGAGACGTGGGTACAGAAATATATTTTACTTTATTAATCCAATTAATAAATTATCTTGTTAAAAAAGAATCACATGAGCAACAACAACTTAAAATGATGGTACTACTTGCTGACTTCCACAATACACAAACACCACACAAAAAGATAGACAGGGCTGTGGCCAACTGATATCAACCTGCCAGAGAAGCATACATTTCATTTATCACACACTGTCAGTGCACACATTCACACTCACACAATACCCAGTGAAATTACTGTTGGTGATCGACACGGCACAACACTGCACACGGTGACAAGACAGCACCACCACCGCACCAGTGTGGAAAATCTGCCTCCCTGCTTGGTGTTGGACACACAGCACCTGTAATTATATAAACCAATTCAACTTCATTAACCACACAAAATAAAATACACACAAGTCAAAAGAAAAGAAACAGTCAAATAATAAATCTACATGAGTAAGGTCACCAGGCATTCGGCATGTGTAGAAAAGTCGATGAGGCCTTATATAAACAGATGTTAAGATATAAGGCCAAGATGAACCATCCAACAAAGAAAAATCACACAAAATAACACTAATACATTAAAGCAAAATTAAACTAATACAAAAAAATATAAACAAATCAACAGGGAACAAGACAGCAGCATATTTCTGGGTTCTGATGTTCAAACTAAAACACACGCACTGCAGCAGGAACCCTCCAACACATTATGATGTTTTATTAACAAAGTTCGGGAGGAGCACGTTCAGATAATTAACCTAATTAGCACAAGAGGAGCACAATCAGTAATCAACCCAGTTAACAAGATAAGAGGTGTGTATATATACACGGCAGACTTACCTCTGTTCCTTGACAGTTTTCCAGCATCCCTCCGCCACCCCTTCTCCGCACTTACAACTATTCCTGTCCTAAACCTATGGGGGGTATTCAGGGTTCGGGCCAAAGTTCCGAGCTCGAAGCCCTCCCCTCGGACAGCACGCCAAATACGCATAAACTTTATTCTATTTATTATATGTAAGTGTGAACTAGTGAAACTAAAAAAGAGACAATAATGCGTCATTAAATAAGGGTAATTCAAATATATGAAACCTGACACCCTCAAACACGTTTCAGTTATACATACCGGACACTGCAGCAATCAGCCACATTAAGTTAGAGTGAGCGCTGAACAGTCTAAAAGCAAAAAGTTGGCGTAAAGGGACAAACTGGATAATACTGCTATCTGCCACACCAAACAAGACTGGCACAGGCGTACAGCAACAACAGAATGCTGCAACAAAAATACAAACATAACTAGACTCCCACATATGGCTAAAGTCTCCAATTATATACACACACAACAATTTTACACATACCCGAGTAGGCAGTCCGACCAACACACGTCGCAAACATTAACCAGTTGACATCTCGTATGGCTATAACTGGTACAGGAATGATAACATTAATATTACAAATATAACAAAACACTAAATCGCACTGCTATAATGCTTACCCTTCCAATAGACGCACAAAATCAAATCGAAGCAAGCCGTGACTAAATTAGCCACACCGCTAACGAGCACACAGTGTCAAACACCAGTACCAGAAAGGGGCGGGGGCACCTGAGAGTGACACATCCGACTGACACACATCAGTCCTTTATAACCCCACCTATGCCTGCTGATAGGCTAACAATATTCTAACGTGAATACAGGGAGGATCTAACTACCCTGCCACATTAACATTAGTTAATGTATTAACTAGTGCTGTCAATCGAAAAAAAATAAACTAATTATTCGCACATTATCAAATTAATCGTGATTAATCCCACCTAACATTAAAGTTTTTAAATATACTTTTATATTGCAATAATTTCACATTCAATCTTCAAATGTACAAACATAAATACAGTATATTTTTAATATTTCTTTAATGGCATCTTTTTTATGATTGAAGGCCAGCATCACTGATATCAATACTACTGATGTCTCTATAAAATTGTTTTCCCCCCTTAATATTTAACCATTGACTGTAGCCATTCAGCATTACAGTATAATTGACAGCTATCAATTTGAACATTTATTAGACTTAACTTCTAATTTAAGTGAACTTAAAACAATCTTCACACAAACCCATTATAATAATGACATATTTAGCTACCTGTGCCCTTCAGCAGAAATATACAGAAAATGAATAGTTACCAAACACTAAATTCTAAATTAAATATAGATGAACCCCTTAAAGCTACAAAAGTTATTGATTTCCTCTTTTTTCTTTTGTTCTTGGATTAACAGACACCACAGCAGCTGGTTATTATTATTTGCCTGCTATTGCTTTAAAAACTGCTGCTGCTTTCTGACTCACTTCAGGTCTTAGTCTCTTCTAATGAACTGACGAGTTGAATCGGGTGTGTTAGATGAGGGAGATAGTGCTGGGGTGCCTCAGGAAAGTTTCGAAAACCATTTCAGAGACATGTTCTTAAATGTGACCATATATAACATATTGCATGCATGCATGCACACATTTTTAAGGCAGCTTTAATCGCCTTTTTGGTAACTTCATGCCTTAACTGACGGCATAACTAGGACATTGCATGCACGTAGTTTCTTTCACTGTTTGATATGAAATGATACAGGCTACAGCGCCCGCCAGCACCTTTGTGCGTGTATTTGAAGAGCACGCGCTACGAGCACAGTATCTTTTCCGCGCTGGTTTGACTCGCGCCTGGTGCGGAGGTGATGTTAGAGCGCGCGTCTGAAACGTCTCCCGTTTGATGTGGTCATAAAGACGTTCTGCATCTAAATAAACGCAATCCTTTTCAAGAAAAAAGAGAGAGGCAGCAGTTGTGAATGGGGTGGCCAACCCTAGCCCAGCCCCTGCGTTAATTGCGTTAAATATTTTTAACGCGTTAATCTGAAAAAATGAATCTCCCGAATCTCGCTAATTTTGACACCACTAGTATTAACTAATATGAACAAACAATGAACAATGCATTTATTACACTATTTATTAATCTTTGTTAATGTTAGTTAATGAAAATACAGTTGTTGTTTATTCATGTTAGTTCACAGTGCATTAACTAATGTTAACAAACACAACTTGTGATTTTAATAATGCATTAGTGAATGCTGAAATTAACATTAACTAAGATTAATAAAGTCAAGTCAAGTCAAGTCTGCTTTATTGTCAATTCTTCCACATGTACAGTACATACAGAGAATTGAAATTGCGTTACTCTCAGACCCTTGGTGCATACAATTAACATTAAACACTGACAGTAGACGTTCAAATACAGATAAATACAGTTTAAACATATGTACATACAAACTATACAGATATACAAATGAGGACATTGTAGAAAAATAAAAAAATAAAGAGCTAGATAAAGTGGCATAAGGCACATGGCAGATAGAGTGCAAACCAGTTAAATAAAACAAAACTGTGCAGATATATGTGTAGTGCAAAAAAAGAACAGTCTTTTATCAGACTGTCAGAAGAGGTAGTTTGCAGTCAATGCAGGTTGAGGTAGAGATCAGTCCAGTGCTGCACAAAGTGACTGGTGCGGGTCACAGTTTGTAAGTGGGGGGGGGGAAGGTCGTAGTGTCAGAGTTCAGTGTTGCGTGGGATAAAAGAGGGGGGGGGCAAGGACGGGAGGAAGTTCAGCTTACTGAGAGCCTGATGTATGAAGCTGTCCTTCAGTCTGCTGGTCCTCGCCTGGAGACTCCGCAGTCTCCTCCCTGATGGCAGCAGACTGAAGAAGCTGTGCGTCGGGTGGGTGGGATCACCTGCAATGCTGAGGGCTTTGCGGGTGAGACGGGTGCTGTAGATGTCCTGGAGGGAGGGGAGAGAGACACCAACGATCTTCTCAGCTGCTCTCACTATCCGTTGAAGGGACTTGCGGCAGGACGCGTTGCAGGCGCCATACCACACAGTGATGCAGCTAGTCAGGATGCTCTCGATGGTGCCTCTGTAGAAGGTGCACATGATGGGGGTCGGGGCTCTGGCTCTTCTGAGTTTGCGGAGGAAGTAGAGATGCTGCTGTGCTTTCTTGGCCAGTGACGCAGTGTTGTTAGTCCAGGAGAGGTCCTCTGTGATGTGCACACCCAGGAACTTGGTGCTGCTCACTCTCTCCACAGTCGCACCGTTGATGGTCAGAGGAGCATGCTGAGTGTGCACTCTCATGAAGTCAACAACAATCTCCTTCGTCTTCTCCACATTCAGAGAGAGATTGTTGTCCCTGCACCACCGGGCCAGGCGGCTCACCTCGCTCCTGTAGTTTGTCTCATCTCTGTTGCTAATGAGACCCACCACAGTCGTGTCATCCGCAAACTTAATGAAAAGGTTAGAGTTGTGTGACGGTGTGCAGTCGTGGGTCAGTAGAGTGAAGAGGAGGGGGCTCAGCACACATCCTTGGGGGGCCCCCCTGTGTTCAGTGTGATGGTGCTGGATGTGTTAATGCCGACCCGTACTGCCTGAGGTCTCCCGGTCAGGAAGTCCAACAGCCAGTTGCACAGAGAGGTGTTGAGCCCCAGCTGGACCAATTTGTGAGTGAGCTGCTGAGGGATGATTGTGTTGAATGCTGAACTGAAGTCTATGAACAGCATCCTGACATATGAGTCTTTTTTGTCCAGATGTGTGAGGGCTGGGTGGAGGGCAGTGGCGATGGCACAATGGCATTTCCCCCATTTCTACCTGTAACGCTGGCACAGATGTTGTTTTAAAAGCCCCACTACATATCCTTAATGCTTGTGCTTGTATTACATCCAACTTTTTTAACAAGGTTTTAGATGCTGACCCATATACCACACATCCATAATCCATAACTGATCGAATTAAACCTATATATATAGCTTTCAAACCAGACCTATCGGCTCCCCACTCTGATCCCACCAAACATCTTATCACATTTAGAACCTTTTTACACTTATTTACAACACTATCAATATGTACCTTCCATGTGAGCCTAGCATCAAACCACACTCCTAAAAATTTGAATGATTCTATCCTTTCCAGCTCCTTGCCATATAAATACAGTTTGACCTCTTTTTCTTCTTCTTCGAGTTTTAACGTCAGCTTGCATCCTTGACGTTGCATTACTGCCATCTTCTGGTTCTAGTTATTTCCCATATACTTTAGTCATCATATTCTTGTCATTAGTCCTGTTTTAGTCAGAAAGCAAATCAAATATTTCACAGTTTGACCTCTGCTCCAATTTTCTTCCTTGTAAAGAAAAGTGTTTGTTTTTTTCCGCCGAAAATTTAAATCCCCATTCCAAGGACCACTGCTCCACTCTTTTAATTGTTTCCTGCAACTGTTTTACAACATAATCAACATTCCTACCTCTTTTCCATATTGCCCCATCATCCACAAACAAAGATTTCCCTATACCTTGCCCAATATTATTATATACATCATCAATCATTATTGAAAACAGCAAAGGACTTATAACGCTTCCTTGTGGCGTTCCATTATCCACCAAAAAACTTTCTGAAAAAGTTTTTCCTACTCTCACCTCTATCGAGCGTCCATACAAAAATTCCTTCACCCATCTGAACATTTTCCCCGATATTCCTAATCTTTTCATTTTAATTAATAACCCCTCTTTCCATAGTCCCAAGTAGGGCTCGCTGCAGCCTGCGGTGGACATCCAAGCGTGACGTCACAAGCCACGCCCGTGTCCAAATACATCACATATCTGTCAAGTTCCTCTACACACTCCTGTACAGTAGGTGGCAATATGCAATATTAACAAGGTGCAAAAGCCAAGAAAAAAAGAAGAAATACGTCACATTCTTATTATTTTGAAACAGGAAGAAGCATCGATAAGAAGATAAGTCGAATTGTTTGCAAACCGCTAAAAAGAAGAAGTTTGCTGTGTTGGTAAGTAAAAAAGATAAATAATAATATTTGGTCTTTACGAAGACTTAAAACTTTGACAACTTGAGTGTGTGCATGTGCATAAACAACAGTTCGGCATGCTTAGTATGTGTTTTGAACTGCACACAGGCACGTTATTACTTAGATATAAGTAACATATAAATGTGTGTGTGTGTGTGAGAGAGAGAGATCCAGCAAGACTAGATACTGTGCAAGGGTTCTGTGTTCAGTGTCATTAAAAATATTATGTGTGTGGGGAGAGGTAAATACATATGTGAGAGGGATAAAGTGTGTATATGAGTAGGTAAGAGTATGTATTATAAAAAAAAGAGTTATTAAAAAAATTACACATTCAGTCAGAGTTCATTTTATGTCATAAAAATCAGTGCACTATATATTTATTAGTGCACTGATTATTACAACAAAATGAATGCTGACTGAATGTGCATTTTTTTTATAACACTCATCTCACCGACTCATACACACATTTCATCCCTCTCACACATATGTACTTACCTCCCCCCACACACATACATATGATATTTTAATGATATACAATGATCACCCTTGAACAGTAACTTGGTTGAGCAACCACATCATTTCACTGAATTGCTGGATAACTCTGTGTTTGTGACATTATCTTTGTATCATTCTATATTAATGGAAAGATCACATAATGATTGTCAATGCTTGTTTGTCATGTTTTACAGCATCCTACGCATTTTTGGTCCTAGCCTGATGTAGAGCAGTTTTGCTGGGATGAGGAGTTCCTGCTGCAGTTTCAACAGTAAAGAAAATTACTCGTTACAGTTCACTTGGAGGACCACATAAGCCATG
This sequence comes from Schizothorax lantsangensis, assembly GCA_027422415.1. Lineage (NCBI taxonomy): Eukaryota > Metazoa > Chordata > Actinopteri > Cypriniformes > Cyprinidae > Schizothorax > Schizothorax lantsangensis. The sequence goes on from CM049860.1 coordinate 14,494,670, forward strand.
CAGTGGTGCATGGAGGTATGGTGGGAGCATTTCTCTAGATACTGTAGTGATTGATTTTTGTGGTTTAAAATCATAAATATTCTTGTATGCAGAATGATGAGGTAAATGATGAGGTAAATACTATTTAGTATGACAAATATTTAGTGGACCAACACACATGTATTCTGTATTATTAACAGGAGTGCCAAGAGGACATAAAGTGGAAGTTTGTAAGAGACATTGTCCCAGTGTTGTGCTGGATACAGAGTCACTGTGAGTTATTCTGTGGGGAGGTGAAAGGGCCTGCCTTTCTCCAGATGGACAGTAAAAATCAACAGAATGCCATCAAAGACTAACTGGGGTCGAATCGGATGAAGCAAGAGATGTCTTTTTATCCATCTCCCAGGACCCGAAGTGGGACACTCATATTGACATTGTTAAAAAGGCCCAGCAGAGGTTGTACTTCCTTCGTCAGCTGAGTACGATCAACCTGCCACAGGAGCTGCTGAAACAGTTCTACTCTGCCATCATTGAATCCGTCCTCTGCACGTCAATAACTGTCTGGTTCAGCTCAGCTACCAAATCTGACCTCAGAAGACAACAGAGGGTAGTCCGGACTGCTGAGCGAATCATTGGTACAACCCTCCCTACTCTCCAAGAACTGTACTTATCCAGAGTAGGGCTGAAACGATTCCTCGAGTAATTCGAATACAAAAAATCCTCGAGGCAAATTATGTGCCTCGAAGAATAGTTTAGTCCATTTTACTAGGGATGCACTGATTTTTCGGCCGCCGAAAATATATGCCGTGCCGCACCGTCACTGTGCGTTCACACCGCAGGCGGCGAGAGCGTCAAAGTGGCCGGAAGTCATTTATTTTCAATGTGAGCCGGCGGCGAGCTCCGGCGAGAGCGGCGCGGCGCATTTTGGACAGTGACAGTGCATTCACACGGGACGTCGGCATCAACGCTTTTCAGAGGGCGTGTCTGAAGCTTGGTGCTGACGCACCGTCATAGTGACAAAAGCCAATCACATACTTTTCTGGTGTTGCATGAACGGGATTGGCTAGCGTCTGCACTAGGGTATTTGCATAAGGCGATCTGATTGGCTGACGCCTTCGTTGGCGCTTGAAAAGTTGAAAAGTTTTCAACTTCTGCCGCGAGCAGCGCCAGTGAAGCGACGCAACGGACCCACAATTCAGTTCGGCAACGCTTGACGTCACTCCATTCAAAGTCAATGAGAATGAGTAAGGGCGTCGAGGAGAGTTGAAATCAAGTCAACTTTATGGTAATGAGCTGTGACGCGGTTCGGCGGCAACCAATCGGAATGTAGAAGTCCTCCGCTTGAGAGGGTTCCAGAGAACGCAGTGTTGTAAACTTGGTTCCGACCACATTAGTTCCCAAGCATTTTAGCGCTAGAACGCTTTGTTTTTTTCAGCGGGAATGCTATTAATTTCCTCAAAACAACATAGTTGACCAATTACATTAAGGCTACACTTCAACCAGGACAGTTTGGAATGTAGGCTGAGCACAAATTAACGTTAATGTTAATTAAAGACCTTGGCTAGTAAACGTCTCCTATAAACTGCATGTTGAAATTAGACTAGCACTTAACCATGAACCCAAAAAACACCACACAAATGGCATTTATTGGTTTATTTCATTAGCAAACATGTAACTATAACTGTTGTAACTATAAAGCTCTTTCCATTGATCAATTTCTTACTTTCACAATTAAAATATTTAATGAGGTTAACTTATACCCTACTTGTGATCAGTCTGCACAAGATCAACATGCTTGTTTCCTTTTCGGCTCCTTTAAATACAAGACCAAGCGTTCGATCGTCAGAGCGTCAACGAATCTTTCTACAGCATCGTTGGCAGGGCGGCCAGAGCGAATTTTGACGCTCTCGCCGGCGGCGGTGTGAACGCAGTCAGTGTTCAGGTTTGCAGCCGTCATCACTGCACAGTGTGACGCTCCGTTCAATATTCCGCTCTATCAATGTGCATTCTGCTCAGTTACCGCTCATGCTCACCGGAAAAGCATAGTCCGCTCAAATAACACGCCGACAGGAAATTTCTATGTAGTATACTTGTTCCTGTTTGCAGTAGCGCTGCTGTGCTGTGGCATGCTGTAGTACAGCTGTACTGGGCAACGCTGGTAACATCTCCTTCACTGATCTGCTCCCGCTCTGCTCTGATCACATGCGCTGATAATATAGCTTTGCCAGGGGGTTTATACGTTTACTTGATGTTTCTTTACACAGAATCATCATTTCTATTCATTTTCCACTGATTTACGCGATCTAATGAGCATTAACTCGTATTACGCGATCATATCTCTGTATGAATGAATGGCAGAGACGCGCGATTTTCTTTTTTTTTTCACGCGTGGCGCTCGCGGTGATCTCAGCATCTGCCGTCTCAATGAGGACATTTATGGCGTTCCCCCGATCTCTTTAATATAACGTTGTAACATGCACTCGTCTCACTGAACGTCTCACTGACGTCTTAATTATAATTTTTTCTTCTATTTAATCCATTGAATTTAAGATGCAGACGAGGCGTAGAGGTCACGTAGATGTCACGTAAGTCACTGTGGCAGTGAAGTGTCGAGCCAGACGTCACGCGTGATTCACGTGTGGCTGTGAAGTTGTTTATTTATTTTTTCGCTAACACGTATCATAACACGCTGCTCACACGGCTCAGTGCAGTGTGAGCGAATGCACAATTTACTTGCTCTTCATTCACTCCTCTCAATGGTCTGCGTCTGTCTTTTTTTTTTCTTTTTTTTTTGTGCATGTTTTAGTGGGTTTGTCTTTTTCCCGGCTAACTTATACAATATACATTATGTGCATATTAAATATAAATATAATAATTTAGACATTTTTTTCATTACACTCTTTGTAAAAGTATAAAGATAACATAAAAAGTATAAAAAAAGTCTAACAAATAAATAACAAATGTCTCCGAAAGGAATCCTTTAGTGAAGTTTGTGTTGCTTATAAGTATACTCATGTCGTTTAATTTTATGAAATCCTTTTTGAATTTTTTTTTTAAATTTGGGGGTTATTGTGTTTTTCTCTTTTACATTTGTAATGTAGCCTACAGCACATCAGTGATGGCCAACCCGTCGATCGCAGTCGTCTGTTAGATCTGAGACTGTTGCTGTAAAATAATAATAAAATAATAGAAAAATACATTATGCCTGATTAATGTTCAGTTTTTCAAGTCCCTCTCTTCTTTGCTTTATTTTATGTTTAAAACATAATATTAGGATTTTTGAAGAATAAAAGAACAGCACTTATTTTATTATTCATTTATTTTTTTCCTTTCCTTTTTTTTATTTTTTTTATTTATAAATAAATACTTTTATTCAGCATCAGAAATAATGTTAAATTGATAAGATTTCTATATTTTGAATAATAATCTGCCAGGATCCAATCAATCAATCCAGTAAAAATATCACAGAAAAATATTAAGCAGCACAATTGTTTCCGAAGTTGACAATACATTGAAGGATCATGTTTATTCGTTTAAAAAACAAGCAGAAGCTTATTTTTGAGTAAAATCTTTAACTAAATTACATCACTTTTGTTTGCATTTAGAGAGATATCTACCGATCAAAGATATATCCTCCAGACACACAAACATTAATATCTGACCTCTGCAGAGTACGCATACTCATTTGTTTTAAAACACAGAAGACTGGAGTAATGATGCTGAATATTCACAATATTAAAGACCGCCCCCCCTTCAATAAATAAATAAATAAATGAAACCTTATATAAATATGATTCACTTATTTTTTGTCGTGTCCTCGTTGTTGTTGAGAAAACCTATTTATAAGATAAAAGCTTATTTTATGATGATCAGTGAATTATGTGTACCAAACAAGCAAAGAAGAATGAAATATAAAGGGGTGTACAGTGGCGTAGCAAGTTAGCCCCGGGCCCATATGCAAAAAAATTGTACGGGCCCCCCCAAATGATATTGATTTTTCTGACGTAAATACCGTTACGTGATTATTCACAAGCTGTTTTAATTAAATGCTTGGAAATAATATTTAACGTTTTTAAGTCCATTCATTGCACGCAAGCCAATAATCACAGTAAGCTTTGTGCTTTTTTATTATAACACAAAGTCTCATCCTTCTGTCAATTTTAAGATCAAATACAAACAATAAATGTGTTTTGCGCTCTTTTATTTGTAATGAGGTAACTACATTCGCCTCAGTTCCAGCAGCATGTGAATCAATTATATTTTCCTCTTTAATATTTGCAGCACGAAATAAACATGAATAAATATTTGAATGCATATTGAAAAAAAAATCTGAACAATTTAATACAAACGATTGTCTCATGAAATCGATCAATTAGAGTTTCAAAAACATCTAAGCCTACGTTTTTTTTTTTGTTTGTTTTTTTTTTTGGCAGAGTATAGGTATAATTTTTACATTAACTTCACGCAATATAACATGATTTTATTATCGTAATTTTGACTTTATTCTTAAAATAGTATGATGTTAATCTTATTTATTTATTTAGTTATTTTTCAGCGTGACACTAAAATGCCGCTGTAGGCTATTTGTACTGCATGCAAACACAATCTTGGCACAGCGGCCCAAAAACTAAACAAAACAAAACAAGTAGGCTATGAAGCTGACAATCCTGACTCCCCATATCTCCTCATTGGACGCGTCTTTAGAGAGAAATGCATCTTTACGGATTACATAATGAAAGAGTTTTTAATTTTTGATTTGAATTATTTCGTTTTAAAGTAGTAATTTAGCCTATAGCATTCTATAAATATATTAATCATGTCAGTGAGGCAAGTATTTGCTGAGTTTCGGTTCAGTTTTTGTGAAGCGTTCCTGCTCAAGATCAAGACTGCAGAAAGCCACCCTGTTTGTTTTCTTTAGGCTATTTTATGACGGCGTATTTTAATTTTCCACAAAAAAAATGCAAGTGATCTGGCTAGTGCCTCCATGTGCTTCAAAGCACGCTTCAGCTTCCACTTTTAGCACAAACGATTGGATATTTATCACATTTATCTTACATTTTTTAATTTATATTGTGAAATGCATGAAGTTTTTTATGTCTCAAATCGTGTTTATTTGAGAAGGCTAAACTGATCAAACATGCTCAACTCACTGTCTGGCGCTGGCCGCGTGGTATTTAAAAAAAAATAAAACTTGAATTTAAACAATGATAAAATTTTCCAATCATGTTTCTAAATTAACTTAATAAAGAAACGAAATATAACCACTTTGCCATTAAAAACCAAAACTGAACTTTTTAATGGCTGCAACATCAGTTGTGTAAAGGGGAAGAAAGAGAGAGAGAGAGAAAAAAAGACACGGGTTCGTGTCGGACTCGGGTGGAGAATTCTGATAACCTGTCGGACAAGGGCTCATGCAGGGCTCTATATTCGTTCCCTTGTTTCAATTAAAACTTCTCCCTCGGCTCGGCGGGCCCCCAATCTGCCCGAGCCCATATGCACCTGCATACCCAGACGCTACGCCCTGTTTGTACTCTGCTTGCTCACGTTTAGGAAAATAGTGAATGGTAATGATATACATTGCTTTATTATATGTTGTGGGGAGTGGTCTATAATCTCTTAAATTCATCATAATTACTAATTGAATCGTTAGAAGTTTTGGGTTGTCAGAATAGTAGCTGCATAAAAAATATTAAGAATAAAATTCAGAGTATGTTCATATTGTGATCCAATATTTAGCACCTGTGTACTCAAATGCAATACATAAGCTATTGGAGTTTTAGGTTCTCACGGAGTGGGAAATATAAAATTATAAATATATAAAAAGAAATATAAAATTACTGTAGACTGGAGACCAGATCTTAGATACAGTTATCCAGGTGAAGGAGATTCTTGCAAATGACAAAAGCTAAGTATTAAAAGTCTTCTTTCCTACTTTTTTTTGGAAAAAATATAAATTAGTTTAGAAATAAGTTAGTGTGGTGTAGTGGATCAAGTTGAGTTTGATAGTCTTTTATGAATAGTATTAATAAAAGTTAATTAATTGATAATACTTATTTTGAATTTGATAATCTTAATGAAAATAAACTATTATTACATTATTTACAACACCATTAGGGTCCTTTATAGCACTTTCAAAGAATAAGAAATTAGGCAAAGTTTATTTCTTTATGGAACCTTATAAAAATGGTTATATTTAACACCAAAAGGGGTTCTGCTATTGCTACAAGCTGAAGAACCCTAATTTGGTACTGTTTAGAACCATTTTTCTGAATGGGAAGGGAGGAATCCATTTTATCCAAGTGATGGACTTGATTTTGTTATTTTCAAAGCAATAGCCTACTTGCTTCTACTAATATTTATTGAAATCATCGCCTGTTAAATAAAACTTTACTAAATTAAAAATAAATTATAAATAATAAAAAAAATACAAAAATATGGAAGAATGCAGGTAAGTTAACACATCTCATCATGTAGCTGCCTTAGCACCTAGCAACAACAGTCATTTAAAGTGCAGAAATTGTGTAAATAAATTATTGTAAACATTAAACATTTGATATAAAAAAAAAAAATTCCACCATCAAATATTAGTGATTCACATTTCACAAACTTGCATGTAAATTAACTATATAAAACTATACTGTCAATACACAACAGTTACACAAATGAATTCGATAAATCAATGCATTTATTTCCATTCAAAGGGATAGAAACAAATTAATATTAGTCTAACACGATTCCTTACCTTATAGCTCCATCTAGTGGACAAGGTTAATATCAAAGCCTTCAGGTTGCAGTTGAAATTGCTGATGATTTAGAGCAGTGGTTATAATACCAAAAATACTATTATAATAGATCAGGAGGAGGAGAACAGAAAATTCTAAACCAGGAGTTCTCAACTGATTAGGGTTGGAGCTAAACGACCATAGCCGACAACCCCTGGTTTAGAATTTGCTGTTCTCCTCCTGAGCATCATAAATTCATACATCTATTATAACTGCTCATCTTTTTGGTCAGAGGTTACCAGGTTAGTATTCATTTGTTGTAACAAATTTAATAATAATAATTAAAAAAAATCCTTTCTACCATCACCTTTTAACTGTTTATACTTTTTGTAACCTCTTATTTTCCAAAATAGATAAATTATATACATGAAACCAAGAATGTTTTCTCAGAATAACACCTCATTTAATGTTGAAGAAAATGTTAAATGACTTAAAGAAAATTCAGGCAAGATCATGAAAAAACAAAAAAGAAAGAAAAATTGAGCATAGGCTCTTAGGGCTATAGCATCCAAGTTAAAATAATGCCTTTAAAGGAAAACGCCACCGTTTTTCCATATTCCAATATGTTCTTCCCTCAACTTAGACGAGTTGATATGTACCTCTCCCGTCTCAGTCAATGCATTTAATCCCTCTAGCGGGCGGCACCACTATGCTAGCGTTTAGCTTAGCACCAATTATTTCTTAGGATCCAAACTGGGATAAATTTAGAAGCCACCAAACACTTCCATGTTTTCCCTATTTAAAGACGTTTACATGAGTAGTTACACGAGTAAGTATGGCGACAAAATAAAACGTGGTGCTGCGAAGTGCTCTTCCGCCACACATTATAGTTATAATTTTTATCCGCTTAGAAAATCGCCACGTTTTATTTTGTGTCACCATACTTACTCGTGTAACTACTCATGTAAACGTCTTTCAATAGGGAAAACATGGAAGTGTTTGGTGGCTTCTAAATTTATCCCAGTTTGGATCCTAAGAAATGAATGGTGCTAAGCTAAATGCTAGCATAGTGGTGCCGCGCGCTAGAGGGATTAAGTGCACGGACTGAGACGGGAGAGGTACATATCAACTCGTCTAAGTTGAGGGAAGAACATATTGGAATATGGAAAAACGGTGACGTTTTCCTTTAATTTGTTCACTTCAACACTAACGTAACAGCCAATACACACACACACATACATAATACATGAAATAAATTTAGAATTCTTATGCACTATTGCCACTTGTTAGTTAACTAATTACTGCAAAATCAATAGCCTATAACAAATACATCTACGAATGCAAAATTTTAAATGTGTTTAAAGGCGGCAGAAACGACGTATGTATCAGGTGTCTTGTAAGGCAACATACATAGAGACGACGTATGTATCAGGCGTCATGGAATGCGACGCACCTAGTTCAGACGTACTAATCACACATCATTTTTTATGTAAATTTCTCATGTACGCCGCCGTCACGTCGCCGCCTATGATTGGTTCTACAGTGACGTCGCCGTGACGGAAGGGTAGACTGCTCCTTCTCCTGCTAAGCCTAAAAACGGCACGATGCACCCCCCATAACAAACAACATCTCCAGAACTGCTCTGAGAGTCACTTCATCAGCGTTTCACGGTTTCATTTGAGTAAAACTAGCGTCATATCATATACACACAGAAATGTAAAGCTATTCACGGCAACCTGTCAAAATTAAAGTCCGGTTTAATTTAAAGACATTGCAGCAGAAATATATTACTATTGTTCAGCAGAATGTATACTACTAAAATTATGAAAACTTTATTTTTTAAGTAATGATCACAACATTTCGTCCGTGTTTTAACTTTAAAAGTAAATCCCCTTTGTTTGCCAAAAAGTTTAATTTTCAATAATTTAAAGAAATGAAATTAATGTTTTATGCCTTCATTTGATAACCAGATACACAACACAGAATTTCTGAGGAAAAAAAAAACATTTCATAAGGCTATTTTAAGAATAAATAACAATAAAACATTAGGTGACAGAAAATAAAACATAACTTTATAATTGTCTTTTTCTTTAATCATAACTATTATTATAACACCTAAAATACATTGCGTGTAAAAAGTTTTTGTTTCAGTCAGTTGAAGGGTGGGTACATTGTGTGCACATGATCAGGAGGGTACCACCTCCGCCGCATTTTGAGAAAAGAAAAACCCTGTTTGCAGGACTATACATTATTTAATTAGTCAAAAACAACAACAGTTATGTCTGATTCTGCTGCATAGAACTAAATAAAAATACATTGATGTTTAATATTAATATATTTTCTGTCCAATTTTCTTTCAATAAAAGTGTGGTTATTTTATTGGCTTGTGGTTTTTAAATTGTGTCATTAAAATTGAGTTAAATTAAAAAGTCTTACAAAATTACTTAATATTATTTAATAAAAAAAAATATTACAAAGTTTTCGACGTCACGCTTGGATGTGGGCGGGGTTGGATGTCCACCGCAGGCTGCAGCGAGACCCTCCTCGGCAGATTGGCCGGAGGGTCCGAAAAGATCCCCAGCATAGGTCTCGTTGTTTGGACGGGAAAAGTCGAGTCTGTGATATAATGGCAAAAGGTGCAGACCGGATGCTGATTGACCGTCAAATTAATGGAGGTATGTCAGCTGTATTTATATCCGTGTATTGATTAACTTGATTGAGTACCACTTGTGTCTAATTAGGCTAAGTATCTGAAGTGCTCCTCCCGAACTTTGTTAGTGAAACCAAAGAGTATAGAATACCAAGAGGCGAAACTCTGTAGTGATACGGGTAACAGTCTATAGATGGCGCTGCGGAGGCGTTGCCGCCATTTTGGACTGAAAACTGCTGAAAGTCGCTAGAAGATGCAAGAGAGCAAGTGATTATTATTTTATCTTGATTTTTTTTATTTTTTTTTTATTAAGTAGAATCATTGAGCTATAGGCTAATCCATGCTGCATACTCCGGTACAGTAGGTGGCGATATGCACCTGACAAATCATGATTGCAATACGCCATAAAACCAATAAGAAGAAGAAGAGAGCAAGTGGGCGAAACGCAAGCAGTGTGCTGCTATAAACTGCAGCAATTATCAATGCACCAGCCGTGATTTGGCGTTTCACCGGTTTCCAAGTGATCCACAAAGGTAATAATAATAATGTGGAAATATTTTAACTATGAAGTGATTTAACATATGACAGTCCATTGTTAGCACTTAGTGCAGGACTGCAATAAATGTTAGCTTAGCCGCTAGTGCATCTCTCTGTCCAAGTTTGCTTAAAGCCCCGTTCACACTACAAGCGACACTCAGCGACAAAGCGACACGATCCCATTCATTTCAATGGAGAGCTGGCGATTTCCGGCGACACGAGCGATAGCGACCGTTGGCGACTGGATGGGGCGTGTCCAGCGACGCGACAAAGTTCAGAATCCTTCAACTTTATGCAAATGAAGAGCGACTCTCGGGAGCGACAGCCAATAGGAAAGAAGACGGTTGAGCTCACGTGATCGTTCTCCTCTCAGCGGTAGATAAACACACTAAATGGGGAAAAAAATAGGCTCTGTTTCTCATTCATTTTTGTTTGTATGTGCGGACTGAATTCATATTTATATTACATTTAGTATTTTGCCTCCAAAATGTTTGTATGTAGCGCAAGAAACCTAATTTGCCGTCAAGACAACCAGTAGTGAGAACGCCTAGCGACCTCATCGCCAGCCCCTGGCGACATGCAGCGACAAAAGTCTCTGCTAGTGTGAATGCAGCTTTAGAAACGAACGATTGAAACAATATTAACGTTAGATCGCATTTATTTCCATAGGCATACTATTTTATAACACAATTGGTGGATTGAGTGTGGCGGATGAAATAGTGATAACAATTTTGATAACAAGGTTAGCCACTGAGGATTTCTAGCCTCTGGCGGGAATTTCTTTTAGGTAAGCAAAAGGTAATGCTAAATGTACTTGCATCTAAGAGTTGCTTGCATTAGTTGATTAAAACCTGCACCAGCTTTAAATGAAAATACGTTATACGTTATCTTGAAAACGGTGGATGACATACGTTAATGGTAACGTACTTTGCTTGCAAGGCTAATGCCTGGTGAGAATTTCGTGTATGCTTGGTTAAGGCAAATTTGCAAAGATTAGTAAGCACTGTCTTTTAAGAAATATGCTACCTGAAGTGTATTAATCATTGTGTTTTAAATGTTACTTAAATTAATGCTTAAATCAATGGCCTTACCATTGTGGATAGTGATAATAAAACGGTGAGCACTTGCAAAGTAGTTTTTTAATACCTAACATTTTTATGAGCTGAAGTTATGCCCCATCTTTTGCAGGTGTGCCAGGTGGGTCCAAAATCTTCGGAATGCATCCCTTGATGACATACCTTCGGATCGGCTGCATCGTACCTATAGGGTGTGCAGTGCTCATTTTCACCAGAGTCAGTTCAAAAGGCCATCTGATGTGTATGTATAATATGAAACCGTGTAATGCTTTTTGAAAATGTGTAAATATGCCTAACATTTCTAAAAGCTAGTTGTTCTTAAAGTAACTTCTAACATCTCTAACAAACTAATGCCTGAGATTCAGTGGAGCCTGCAATTCCCTTTCTTTCCTTCTCTCCTTTTTCTAATCTCCTGCTGCCATCTACCTGTACAGCACCTACCTCCACATACCTGTACAACTAAACCCTCATCCTTTGGCAGTTTCCTGATATAGTTAAAAATACTGTGATTACTGAAGTTCTTGAATGTCTGTCTAGTATGTCACTTTGAACATACATGCCTGTAAATTTAATTACAGTAGTAATACATGTTACACACACCAGTAGCATTCAAATCTTAATATGACGAGTTGATTAACATACAGTAAATACTACATATACAAAAAGTGAGGATTACAAATCATGCCATTGTCTTACAGCCATGGTGGATTGAAATGGGATGCTGTGCCCACAAATATCAATGCCCCTAACCTGCCTCCCCCACTAGACATTGAGAGGAAGTGCAAACCTCCTAAGACGCGCCAGGAGTTGCCCTGGAAAAAACGTAAGATGCTCATTTATTTCACAGGTTGACTGATTCTCTTTACAAACAGGAAGTTTGGACTTGTCTAGCATTCTACAGCAATAATGTCTGAATGTCTGTTATATTGTATTAATATTGTTCTGCAGTTAAAATTATATTTCAAAAGTTGTTACTCCTTTTATTTCCCTTTTCCCCAGGCAAGCAGAGTCATGTTCCTCTCTCTGAAGAGGATGTTGTAGCAGGGTCTTCATCACGGGAGCAGTTCACTGAGGAAGCTGTAGCAGGGTCTTCATCACGGGAGCAGTTCACTGAAGAAGCTGTAGCAGGGCCTTCATCAATGCGAGAGCGACACATTAAGGATGTGGTATTCATCCGTACAATGCCATATTCGTACGGCTGCTGCTGAGTGCTCACTTACACTGAAGATCAGGGCTCTGAAGTCTCAAGTAAGTAAGCTGCGAGCAAAAGTAAAGCAACTGCAACGCCCAAAGGTCAGCAAGGGTCAAAAGGAGCTGGCAAAGAATGAGCTGGTGACGGAGGAGCTACAGCGTTTGCTTCCTGCTAAAGCGTATGCTTTCGTGTCCACACAGCTACGCATGTCTCAGCGAAAGTGTCAAGTTTACAGGTGGACCACTCAGGATAAAGCATTCTTCCTGTCCCTTTGGCACGCGAGTCCTAAGTGTTATCGGCTTCTCTGCAAAATGTTTTCTATACCATCCATCCGCACTCTGCAAAAGACCTTCCAGGCTGTTGATTTTAAAACCGGTTTCAATAGCAACGTTTTATCCACCATGAGGAAGGCCATGGAGACCACCAAGCCCATCGACAAGCTGTGTGCCATCGTCACAGATGAGATGTCATTGAAAGAAACGGTACACTATAATGAGGCTGCTGACAGGGTTGAGGGCTTTGAGGACTTTGGCAAAGGTCATCGCACTCCATATGTGGCCAACTACACCTCTGCCTTCATGGTAAGAGGCCTTTTCACAAAGTGGAAGCAGCTGTTTGGCTACTGTTTTACTACTGTGCCCATACCACATGTGCGGCTTCAGTCAATGCTCCTTGATGGAATCCGCGAGCTGAGGAAGGCAGGTATGGAATGCTTGGTGTTTATATGTGACCAGGGTTCTGGTAACAACGCGAAGTGGAGTGGCCGTTACACCTCATAAATGCATTATTTTGTGATGGCCAAAAGCCAGTTGTTCCATCTCTCGTTGTCAAGCACCTCTACCAAGGTTTCTATCCAGTCTTGACTTTGTAAAATCACTGTTTCCCTCACTCCCGAATGCAGTGTAGCAGAGCTAAAAACCATCTCGGTCAGAAGTTACAATGTTGCTGTGTTGTGAACATCAGTGAGGTCGCTAAATTGAAACCCTGTGTTAACATGACGGTTCATTAAAACTTCACAACGAGTTATGATATAATTGAGTGTTGTCTTTGAAAGACTTTGTGACAGTAATAATAACCTTATCATAACTTATGTGTTTTTGACAGTTGTGTTAGTCCATTTGGTAATGTTATATTTTATTTTTGTTTCTAGAGCAGTGATGCTGTCCTGAGCTCGGACATCGACCCACCTGAAGTTGTCCTGGACCTACTGACTAAGCCTTCAGTACAATCATCTCCTGCCTTTGACCATGATGGAAATGTGCTGGTGTACATCGCTGGATACATCGCTGACAAGGTTGTGGGAAAATTTGCTGATCCTGAAGGTCCCTGTAAGGAGTGCACACTTCTTAGCACACATGTTCCTACTGATTGTAGATACACTTTCCTTAAATTGATTTTGATCTATTACTCTATTAATCTATGATCTATATCTATTATTATTTTCAGTTAAATATTTTAGGGCAGGACACTTTTAATGTTTTCTTAAAATTATTGATTAAATAGATTATTATAGATTAAATGGTCCTTTACCATTCCAGGGGTGTCCAAAAGTCTTGGATACTCTTGAGTGATATCCATTAGAGATTTTGATCCATTTTCTCTTATCCACTGTGCTCGGTAGATAGTGGTTCCTCTCATAAATTCCTCAACTTGACTAACTGGTTGCTTATTCTTCTTAAGCCACTCTGTCATTTTGTTATTGTCTGCCTCACTCACTTCTGTGTCTGCATGATCAAAGAGAAGTTTTTATATCACAACTTAAATTAACCTTTTAAGAATCATAACATTTTAACTGGTCATTGTAACAGTTTGTACTTTGACTATACCTACAAACATAATATTGCCACAAAGAACAATTATTGAGGGCACATGTGAACAGAAGACAAGCAAAACGTTTAAAATAAGAAAATAAGGGAACACAATCTGTGGATTCTTTGGACACAGTTTCACAATGAACTGTTTTGATCACAGCACAATTTGGATTTAAGGAATATAGGAAGAAGTAGTAAGAAAGTAGAAAGATCAAGAAAGTTAATAAGGTTTTAACTTTTCTTCTGTTTTTTTTTCTTACCTGGCAATAAAGTGATGTGATCAGTCACAGTAGCTCGGCGCTCATTTGTGGTCTGTGATCGCTGTCCTGATGCTGAACTGTGACTGTGGAGGCGCTTTCTGATATTACGGAGTCGTTCCTCCAAAAACCCTGTGGCTGGATGGCGGTATCGCCCTGGTGTATACCATACTCCCTAAAACATCAACATAAATATGTTAAAGGGATAGTTTACCCAAAAATGTCTTCAATATATCTTCTTTGTGTTATTCAAAAATTCTACTGCAGTGTGAAGGCAACCATAGTTCTGTCAACTGCTGGGCATACTCACATATCCACTGCCCTCTGAATCTCTAAGGCATGGGAATTGTGTGACCAGGTCCAGAGCTAGTTCTTTTTTTTGGTCTGGTGATGGACTAGTAGAAGGATTGTATAGATATTAGGTTACTTACGAGTAAGCTATATTTACAGCTTATGACTGAATGACTTTATGTAAAGTGGAATAATGAATAAAACATCACTTACTATTCTCCAAACTTCTCCATTAAATGGGACACCAAAATGAGAACCATTTTCCTTCTGTCTTCAAGACATAAGTTGTGGTTTTGTTCCAAAGACGAGAGAATGGAAGACCCATGTGCGCATCCCTCTAAAATCTGTCGTATATTCTTATTGGAGAAAAACAATACTTTAGAATTACACATTATATATAACTTAATAATGCTAGGATTCCCTTGATATGTTTAATATTAATTTTTTTTTTTTTTTAAATCCATAGGCCTTCATCAGTGGTGTTAAAATTCTCTGACCAATTTCTTTGACCGAAACTTTGTGTAATTTATTAAGGTTGATGTGATGTGTGATTTTAAAGATCAGGGAAAGTGAAATACGTACAAATGAGGTTGAATTTTCCACAACAGTCAGTGTCACAGTAGGCACCTCAAGTACAGTTGGTACCGCAGTTTCACTATTGTCAGATGATTCTTCTGGCTATATGTGAAGAGAAGACATATTGGTTTTTAGTTTCATTTACAGTATATGTTACATAACAAACTGAATTAAAAAAAATATTAATAACTGGACAATACAGCCCCTGTACTAACCCAATATATGCCATGCAGTTGATTTGTACACCACACCAAGAATTGGCTTTTTAAAATTCTAATATTAAACCTTAAAATTGTAATATCTACATATAACCTATGGTCAAGTGTGTATGTCTATATGTACAAGAATTTTCTATTTATACGTGATTTAAAATGTACTGATAAGGTGGAAAAAGTACAAGTTTGTACAACTCATTTCAAGTTGTATTGAAAAAAATAAAAAAACCTGCCACATCTTAAAAATGTCTGTAACGCAAGGGAATGTAGTACAAGTCATCTTCTGCATTATATGATTTCACTGCATGCAAGGGCTGAAAATCATGCAGTGAGTTCACAGAGACAGCCTCGAGAGCTTCATCAGGGGACACTGCATATGAGAAGTAATGGTGATCAAAACCCAAAGTGTGCCATTTTTTTTACAACAAGTTTCACATCAACATTGAGGCCAATGGTTACGATAGCTTTTATCAACCCAAACTGGGGTACTCCATCCTCTGTGCATCCCATTGAGACTGTCATGTCTGGTCTGTACTCTGTGCCATTAACTACTACCCAATCAGGAACAATAACCTCAGCAAATGGGGCTTCTTCAAGACCCTTCACAAATTCTCCTTGAATTGCAGCAAGAAATGAGCCATGTCCTGGTCCAAATTCTGTGTTTTTGGAGAAAATACTTTCTGTCAGTAAGCGGTAGCACAGCATCATCTGATTCCTGAAAGCCATAGTTTTGCACATGTTTTTAAAATTACAAACAATGTGGCTCAACTGTTTAAAGAAATTATGTCTTGCCTCAAATCTCATTGTCCAAAATTGTTTTAATGGACCAATCTTCCGAATGGCTCTTGGGTAATGGAGGAGAAAGTGGTGTTTGGGTTTCAGGTGTAGATGTGGGTGAAGTTGCAAGAATACAGTGTGGTGTTCTGCAATGAGGTGCTTCAGGTATATGGTGGCCTCTGCTGTGATGGAGGGGGAGAAAATGAACTCCATGCATGTCAGGAGAAGCAGCAACAGTTCCCAATGTTTGTTCCCTTTTGGTATTTTGTCTCCAATGATGATGGGCAAAAACCTTAAAAAGCACCACATTTGAGCAGCAGTCTGTCTCATTGCCCCGTTAGGTTTCTTAAGTTCATGTTGTCCCAGTACACTAGGTTTATTGGAACTATCAGGGAATCCATAATCAAAACTTGTCAGTCTATAGTTTAGTGTTTCTAAACTCACATGCCCTTCAGCCAGGGCTGGACTGGGACAAAAAATCGGCCCTGGCATTTTTTGGTCCAGGCGGCCCACCACCACCATATAATATATACAGTATATATATATATATATACATATATATATGATATACACTACCATTCAAAAGTTTTTGAACAGTAAGTTTTTTTAATTATTTTTTTAAAGAAGTCTCTTCTGTTCGCCAAGCCTGTATTTGTTTGATCCAAAATACAGCAAAAACAGTAATATTGTGAAATGTTTTTAATATTTAAAATATATTTTAAAATGTAATTTATTCCTGTGATCAAAGCTGAATTTTCAGCATCGTTACTCCAGTCACGTGATGTTCAGAAATCATTCAAATATTCTGATTTGCTGCTAAAAATACATTTATTATTATTATTATTATGTATTATGAAAACAGCTGAGTAGATTTTTTTTTCAGGTTTCTTTGATGAATAGAAAGTTCAGAAGAACAGCATTTATCTGAAATAGAAATATTTTGTAACATTATAAATGTCTTTATCATCATTTTTGATCAATTTAAAGCATCCTTGCTAAATAAAAGTATTAATTTCTATAATTTCTTTCCCAAAAAACAAAACAAAAATTATACTGACTCCAATCTTTTGAATGGTAGGCTATAGAGTATAATGTTACAAAAGCTTTTTTATTTCAGATAAACGCTGATCTTTGGATCTTTCTATTCATCAAAGAATCCAGAAAAAAAATAATTACTCGACTGTTTTAAATATTGATAATAATAATAATAATAATAATAATAACAAATGTTTCTTGAGCAGCAAATCAGCATATTAGAATGATTTCTGAAGTTCATGTGACACTGAAGACTGGAGTAACGATGCTGAAAATTCAGCTTTGATCACAGGAATAAATTACATTTTAAAATATATTCAAATAGAAAGCAGTTATTTTAAATAGTAAAAATATTTCACAATATTACTGCTTTTACTGTATTTTGGATAAAATAAATGCAGGCTTGGTGAGCAGAAGAGACTTCTTTTTAAAAAAAATCTCAATCTTACTGTTCAAAAACTTTTGACTGGTAGTGTAGATATGTATCATTGCATCTAGTTGTTTTGGATAAACGTCAGGTCCGACATTATCGTGTCTTTTCGAATTTAAATCTAGATTTATTCGCATTGGCCCATGGAAACCTCTATGAACACACTTGACTTGACTTGGCCAAAAAATCGCGGGGGATGAATTTACGGTTTATTAAAAAGTGTTAAATAAAAAAATAAAAAATTATTAAAAAGCGTATTCTGCACTCATGGCGCGCGCACACACACTAGATGCCTGCCTCCGTTGCGAGTCCCTTATTAAGCACTTTACCGATTCAACTACTCTCCTCTCCCCTCCCCTCCTGCCTTGCTCTTTGGCCCGCATCACTCACCGCAGAGCAAGCCTGTTTTTATAAAGCTGCTGTGAAACGTGGGGAAAGCCGATACGGAAGAAGTTGGGGTTTATTTAGGCGGAGCAAAATACTTCATCGCTCCGTCTATAGCGCATTGTGATTGGGTGGTTTACGCTGTCAATGCAGGAGACAAACCAATGGGCCACTGACTGCTCGTTGTCCCTGCGTGATGGTCCTTGGCAAAAAAAAAAAAAGAAACAAAAAATACTATCTGTCGGCCCCCCGGGAAAATGCCCGGTATGCCCGATTACCAGTCCAGCCCTGCCTTCAGCCACTAAGGATGCCAAGACCAACTTGACTTCAAATGGTCCAATTCCCTCAAGAATGTCGTGCATGATGTCCGGGGCTACATTGTCCACAACACTGAAGTACTTTAACTCATCCAAGACACATTTTCGTTTGATTCCTGTTTCTGAATGGTTATTGGATGCCAAGTCCTTTGCATAATTTTGAGCATTGCGTAACATTTCTGGGTCTTCCACAGTCTGACTCCACATGTCTTCTTTGTGCACCTTACACCAGCGACAGCAGTGGTTAGCAGTGAAACTTTCTGAATAGCCAAGGAGTGAATTCAGTCCTAAGTTGTCACCACAAACTTGAGCCACACTGATCTTTACAGTACCACAAAATTCTGGAGTGTCAATCAGGAGTCCCCTTACTTCCATGTCCATAATGTCGTCAGTTATGCGCTGCAGAACAGAATCAATGCCATATGTTTTAGCATCATCTGATTTATAGACAGCTAACAGAAAGCATGAAGACAGAGAAGACAACAGCATGGGGGGCAAACATTTGATCTGGAAGTATATCAGTCCTAACTTGTGCACAATGGTTTTGGAGCCCAGGGGGTTAACAGTCTCACAATCGTCGTTGTACAAAAGAAGTGGGATGGAAAGCTCTTTGGAAAACAAGAAGTTGTGTTTGTAAAGCTCTCCATCATGAAAGTCTTGTAATACTCCAGCATCATGCTCTGTGTTCTGGTAGTCAATTATTTTTTTCATTGTTCCAGGTGTTTCAAGAACTTTTTTCAGAAGTGGACGCAATGGAATATACTGAAATGAATCAGGTACAGCTGTTTGTTTAACGATGCCAGATGCAGAATCGTGCCGCTGACAGTAAGAAACTCCTGGAAAATACTCAGCTACAGGCTCGATGAAACACCCTGTTTTTGTGAAGTATTTCATTTGTTTATATTCCGATTCAAGGTCTCTTAATGGCTCAGCAGCCCTCTCAAATTGAGCATTCAAGTTTTTCACTGCTTGGTCATCTTGGTGTCCAAAACGCTGAAACAAGGACATCGTCTTCTCCTGTAGACCGCCTACTATGTCTGTAATTAAGCTTGCGGTTTGTTTGACGACAAAGTTGATAGCAGAATATGTTTGGGAAGATTTAGCTCTTAGCTTTGCAAGAAACAAAGCTAAACGGTTTGTTATTTCTTCTTTGTCAAAGTCATCCCACTCTTCCTCTGTCCCCATATCTTCAGTGTCTGGTGTTTGCACATTAGTGGATGGAGCAGTTTGTTGATGTGAAACTTCAGAAGACGTGGATGGAAAGATTTCTTTTGTTGGCCTTTCATGTGCTTGCATGTGGTCTTTCAACAGATGTCTTTTGAAAGACCACATGTATGCAAATGTCCTACCACAGTTGTTCTCACAGCAACAGAAATATTTTGACGAACTGTTAATTCCATGAATGGCATTTAGATGTAAGAAATATTCTTTGTGGTTTGGGGTGGATTTTTTACATTTGAAGCATGTGAAAGGCATTGTTTTTTAGTTACTTACAGTGCGCAGTTGCTTGTAATAATTTGTGAATTTTACTCTTTGGCCAATTCTTGGTATAAGTGCATTTATGGTAGTCTCGTCAAGTAGCAGAAAGCTTTGTTGGTCAATTTCTTTCCTCTGGAAGAGGGAAAATAAGAAGACAAGTAAAATACTAACACTGCTGTATTAATTTATGTATGTATGTATGTATGTATGTATTTATTTATTTATTTAACTCCTGGTCCTGGGGACCCACTGCTCTGCACATTTTGTGTGTCTCCCTTATTTAACACCTGATTCAGATCATCAGTTCATTAGAAGAGAGCTCCATGAGCTGCACTGAGTGTGTCAGATGAGAGAGACCAGAGACATACAAAATATACAGAGCGGTGGGTCCCCAGGACCAGGATTGAAAAACACTGTCATTGACCACTGTTTTCTAATAATATTTTATATCTCCTATTTTATATAATATTTAATATCTCCTACCCTTAACCATCAATTATGCACACAATTAAATTCATAAATTTAAATTCCATTCATTTTTCTGATGTGGCCAGCAACTCCTACAATTTTCAATATTGTGAATATACATTTAAATATGATAAAATACATTAAAATATGTATTTTTGTCAAAGAATAGACTTTGGGGTGTCTGTTTTTGCAATAATGCCACATTTGCATTTTTTAATGACTTCCTACATTATTTCTCACCTGCAAATCTGTCAAGTAAAGTTTCCAGGTTCCACTTCCTAAGTGTATCCTTTACATAGAAATCCATAGCATCCTGTTTAAACATGTTTAGTTCATAAAAAGTGAATTAACTAACAATCAGTGAAGCTGTAAATGGAATCTGTCAGTAACCTACTATAAAATCACTGTAAAGTCACAACTTTATAGATAAAATGTTTCATATTTTGTCGTAGTTTTAAGTTACACGGTTATGCGCAACAATGTAACAGCATAGCTACCTCCCAGAGTGGCTGCGTCACTGGATGGATGAGGCACAGAGGCAGAGCAGGGTCTTGAAGCCGATCGCCAAATATCTGAAATGTGTGGAAAAACTTCCCAAAAAGTATTTGGAAAAACAGAGAAAGTGAGGAAAAGCATCCCAGTCGTGTATTATTATTATTATTAGTATTACTTTAATACAGAAGTAGGTTGGCTATAAAACAAGCATCGGTGTCATTAGTCGCAGATATAACGTTACAGTGGACAAAAAGGAGTCGACAGGGGTAAATATGTAAACATAATTGTGGAGAAAAGCGGCGATATTAATGTGTAAGAGCTTAAAATCACTTTGTAACGAAAAAAATAAAACATATGCATATATTGTATGATATTAACTTATCCGTGTATCTTCTGTCACAGCTGCGCCAGTCGACCGTTGGAATTTAAAATTTAACCCAACTAGTTGCGTTGTTATACAAACAGCCCAACAAAAGTTTGAAATAACCCAACATAATGACCCAATATGTTTAACCCAGATATTGGGTACAGTAAATAACCCAACGTTTTTTAGAGTGTAGTTCTTCAAAAAAGATTGTGGTCTGGAGTTCTCCTCTGCTTACAAAAACCAATACCTGCCCTTTAACAGTTCTCCATAGCAATAAAAGCTGTGTTAGTGGCAGCCCTTTACACTGCTGTTACACAAAGAGATAAAATAGCAGTTGTCCTTGACTCACTGTGCTCTTTCCTCTACTGCCTATTTGATATAGTTTGCTTCATAATGGCTTTGATACACCTGTGCAGAGTTCATCTTTTGTGACCAGGAAGCGTGTTTGTAAACTTCATATCCCCTTGTGATCTAATCCCGATTCAATGTATACTGAAGGTCATACTCTACTTTTGCATGTACATACAGTGTACGGGTGAGTGTGTGGACCGATTGTTCAAAAACAGCCAATGATCAGGGTTGATTACAGGTGCATCTCAATAAATTAGAATGTCGTGGAAAAGTTCATTTATTTCAGTAATTCAACTCAAATTGTGAAACTCGTGCATTAAATAAATTCAATGCACACAGACTGAAGTAGTTTAAGTCTTTGCTTCTTTTAATTGTGATGATTTAGGCTCACATTTAACAAAACCCCACCAATTCACTCAATTCACATCTCAACAAATTAGAATACTTCATAAGACCAATAAAAAAAACATTTTTAGTGAATTTTTGGCCTTCTGGAAAGTATGTTCATTTACTGTATATGTACTCAATACTTGGTATGGGCTCATTTTGCTTTAATTATTGCCTCAATTCTGTGTGGCATGGAGGTGATCAGTTTGTGGCACTGCTGAGGTGGTAAGGAAGCCCATGTTTCTTTGACAGTGGCCTTCAGCTCATCTGCATTTTTTGGTCTCTTGTTTCTCATTTTGCTCTTGACAATACCCCATAGATTCTCTATGGGGTTCAGGTCTGGTGAGTTTGCTGGCCAGTCAAGCACACCAACACCATGGTCATTTAACCAACTTTTGGTGCTTTTGGCAGTGTGGGCAGGTGCCAAGTCCTGCTGGAAAATGAAATCAGCATCTTTAAAAAGCTGGTCAGCAGAAGGAAGCATGAAGTGCTCCAAAATTTCTTGGTAAACGGGTGCAGTGACATTGGTTTTCAAAAAACACAATGGACCAACACCAGCAGATGACATTGCACCCCGAATCATCACAGACTGTGGAAACTTAACACTGGACTTCATGCAACTTGGGCTATGAGCTTCTCCACCCTTCCTCCAGACTCTAGGACCTTGGTTTCCAAATGAAATACAAAACTTGCTCTCATCTGAAAAGAGGACTTTGGACCACTGGGCAACAGTCCAGTTCTTCTTCTCCTTAGCCCAGGTAAGACGCCTCTGACGTTGCCTGTGGTTCAGGAGTGGCTTAACAAGAGGAATACGACAACTGTAGCCAAATTCCTTGACACGTCTTGATGCCTTGACCCCAGCCTCAGTCCATTCCTTGTGAAGTTCACCCAAATTCTTGAATCGATTTTGCTTGACAATCCTCATAAGGCTGCGGTTCTCTCAGTTGGTTGTGCATCTTTTTCTTCCACACTTTTTCCTTCCACTCAACTTTCTGTTAACATGCTTGGATACAGCACTCTGTGAATAGCCAGCTTCTTTGGCAATGAATGTTTGTGGCTTACCCTCATTGTGAAGGGTGTCAATGATTGTATTCTGGACAACTATCAGTTCAGCAGTCTTCCCCATGATTGTGTAGCCTAGTGAACCAAACTGAGAGACCATTTTGAAGGCTCAGGAAACCTTTGCAGGTGTTTTGAGTTGATTAGCTGATTGGCATGTCCCCATATTCTAATTTGTTGAGATAGTGAATTGGTGGGTTTTTGTTAAATATGAGCCTAAATCATCACAATTAAAAGAACCAAAGACTCATGCTGCGTTCAAGTCCTCCTCGGACGTTCGTACTTACGAGTAGACAAGTCGTTATTACGACGTCGGGTGCGTTCAAGTCACTTTGGTTGGAACAAGATGGCGATTTAACTTTTCTACATAAAATTCAATGATTTTTTTTTAACTCTACATCTATAAAATGATGAATGAAGAATGTGCATCGTGTGTTTTCTGTTTTTATTTAATTTATGAAGGTGATGTAAACTGAATAATTATATATTCTATTATAATTATACAATAATATAATATTTTGTATGTGTAACTTATATAGTTTTATTGTACATTACAAAAATATAATAATTTTATTCATTTCAACAACTTTACCGACGCTGCATATCTTTTTGGCTGCATCCATTGCATCCCGACACGTTTTTTCACTGACACGCCCCCAACTCGGAAACTCGGGGCTTAAAGAAAATTTCGAGTTTCCCACTCGTAATAACGACTTTGTGGTGGCGTTCAACTCGTAAATACGATGTATCCGACATGACTTGAACGCACCATTAAACTACTTCAGTCTGTGTGCATTGAATTTATTTAATACACGAGTTTCACAATTTGGGTTGAATTACTGAAATAAATGAACTTTTCCACGACATTCTAATTTATTGAGATGCACCTGTATATCATGTCAGTCAAAAGCTATCAGAAAAATTGTGTCAGACAGCACCTTTCATAAAGAAAGCGTTTCTTGTGTCGAATTTAGGGCTGTGCAAGCAATATTAATGCAGCGTTGTTAACATGAGTTCTATTTGACCCTACGAATCACCTGCAGTTCAAGCCAGGGTTGCCAGGTCCACGTTTTTTCCTTGACTAAACATTATTTGAAATGTGCCTCCCATCCAATAATCGCAAAGAGGTGTGTATTTTACTTCTGATAAGAAAGCCTCCCATCCAGTAATCGCAAAGAGGTTTGTACTTTACTCCTGATAAGAAACAAAGTCTCAGCTTTCAAATCATGTACATTTTATCACAAAATAATAATAAAAAAGCCTTTTTGACACCTTTGCGACCAAGAAGCGTGTTTGTAAACTTCATTATCCCATTGTGATCTAATCCCGATTTAATGTATACTGAATGTCATACTCTCCTTTTGCATGTGCATACAGTGTACAGGTGATTGTGTAAACCAACTTTTGTAACAAATACAAAGCCTTGCTAAGTTATCCTTTGTGTTCAAATGCTAAATGATAGAATATATAATATTAAGAATTTTCTTTTTTTAATAGTGTCTGTATACTGGTTTACCTTTGTGCTGTTATATAAAGAATGTCTTCTTTCTGTGTGGAGTGCATGTGTGCAGGAAAACTGCGAGACCTACACAATATTAAAAGTATTGTTCCTGTGGCTCAGTGGTAGAGCATTGCGTTAGCAGCGCAAAAGGTTGTGGGTTCAATTCCCAGGGAAAACACACTGATGAAAAAAAAAAAATTATAGCTTGAATGCGTTGTAAGTCACTTTGGATAAAAGCATCTGATAAATGTAAAAGAATTTGGGTTTATCAGCACATATGAAATGTTAACCTCTGTAGGTTAGAATGTCTATATAGCGATGTTATAATTGATAATACTTTGATCAGTGTTTTACACTAAATGCAACACAGGTAGGTTCTGTAAAAACTACATGAAAGGTCTTTGATAAAATACCATATCAAACCCTCTGATCAAAGATTTTACAACTTTGCAGCCATTAATGATTACAGGATTTTTGTAAAAGTCAGAAAGCCAGTGATATATCTTAGAGGTGAGTGAGAAAGTGTAGTAGAAATTTCATATTAACACAGGGATCCAAATCCTGAAGGGGCTGGATCCCGACTGCATTTGTTCATATTTGCTTACAAAATATTTCGTCCTTCTGAATCTCATGGTCATATTGATTTCCTTTTCTACATTAAAACAATATTCTGACAAAATGAAATTAATTTAGCAGATTTTCCATACTTATACATCACACTTTCATTTACTTATTTTATTAGATAGTTCAAGGTTTTAAATAGATTCAAGTGCAAGTTCACTTGAAAAGTGTTTTTGATAACTGGTTGCAGGAAAATCGAAAATGACTCAAAATTAAGTTTTGGATATTTATAATGTAAAGACCAACAGAGAATATATATTAAAAAAAAAGACAAAATTAGAACTAAAATATGAAATAATTTAATCAACGATATATTTGAGCAAAACACCATTAACAGTTTTCCACGGTTTACAACATACTGTCTTGTCATGCATTAACACACTGAAGCATGTGCGCCAACAAATATGAATCTGAAGCGCTCCATGTTTGCCGTTTTTAAATGAAATGCAAGTTTAAATATTCAATGATTATGGTAAATTGACAAAACTGAAATTAGCCGAGATGTAATTTGTGAGGTTATGGCAAATACTCAAGGAAACTTAACAAGAATGGTCTCTGATTGTTCTTTAAATGTTATACATAACATTGTAGGCTATTCGTTTTGTCAATTTAATTGTACAAATCACAAACTTATATTATTGTGCGGACTGACCAAATATGTGGGACCACATAAAAGATTAATAAAATTGTCAGAGAAGAAAAAAAAAAAAAAAAAAAACTTCAGATGGCAAGGGCTGAGAGGTTAACGTTATTAGCTACCACAGAGATGCTGTTTACAATAAGACAGAGCAACTATTTGACGTACAACAGAAATAAAACATTGATTCAGCACGACTGAGACTGGTTGAGTCCTGGCCCTTTACTTTTAGGGGTTTTGAGTAATAACTCGTTATTCTCGGCTCTCAGTCTCTCCACCTCAATCTCCAGTTCCCGCACGCGCTGAACGCCGGTGCCGTCTGCTGGGGACTCGGGGTTTCTCCGGACGTGGCGAAGCCAGTTGTTCTCCTCCTCTAACCGTGACATACACTTCTCCAGCTCCAGGTATTCCCTAACCAGTTCTTGTTTAGACATATTTTGGAGAGTCTCGACGTGGTACCGCTCATAGGTCTCAGAAAAGTCTCTCTGCAAAAACTCCCCGCCTGCGTGCCCGGGTCTGCCCATACCGTCGCTGCCTCCGCCGCCGCCCTCTTCCTCGTCTTCATCTTCGCCCTCGAAATTCTCATCTTCACTGGCCGTGTCATCGGAGCGGATCGCCCCGGATTTTCTGCCGGCAAGCTCCGTGTTGAGGTCAGGTTCTTCACGGTCGTGCTCCTCCATCAGGAACTGGGTGGTGTTGTATGGGGCAACGGGCAGACCTTTGGCGAACATCTCAGCGCGCACCCGCGATGCACGGGCGGTCTCGCGTTCATCTAGCTCTTTCTTCTCCTCCCAGGTTAATTTGAAGTAAGGCTTCCAGCGGCGCTTCTTCTTGGAGGGTCGCCGCCGGTGTTTCTTCTTGCCCTGGCGGCCATCTGACAGCCCCTCGGTGTTTACTGTCGTGCAACCAGAGTCTCTCTTATTTGTTTCGTCCGCAGGAAAGCCGTCGTCACTTGCTGCGTCACCAGCCTTGGGCTCCGGATCACTCCTATCCCGGCCGCGGCACATAGGATGTGTATCTCCAGACACCAAACCCGGACAGATCTCCAGCTGGTTTCTTTGCACTTGTTTCGAGGAGACGACACTTGTCAGACCATCCCTCTGCCGCCCTCTGCTGTCATCCTCCAGTGCAGCTTCTTCTTTAATAAGCTCCATAACTGTACACTCCCACCTGAAGGAGATACAAGTTTGTGATCAGTGAGATGAGGGACACCCTTCTAAATTGAGGTACGAATAGAAATCAGGTTTCTGACCGCTGTCATTTAAAACAATTCACCAAGCACTAAGGAAAAAGGGAAATGTTTTTTTTTTTTTTTTTTTTTTAAAGTGAACGAACATTTTAACATAAGAAACATTAACAAACTCGCATTAAGTTAAATTTGAGTTACCTCACCGTTCAACTCCAATCTCGTGTTTGAGTTATTATGCTATCTAAGACTGTTATTGTGAACGCTTTCTATTCCGTCTACTATTGACAAGGTTTCTTGACGGGTACGAGAACATTTCCCTCCAATGCAAACTCCAATTCGCTTCTGATACGGAGAAGACTGGGGCTTCTGAATTTATTACCTCCCCCACGTAAAGGCGCATGCGGCCAGTCCTCCAGTTTTTTCCTGCTTTGTGGGACTTGAAGTCCCGCTAGACATTTGCACACAACAATCTCTGCCGTAAAACCTCCATTACCCACAATCCAACGACTGTTGTCGGTCCCGAGCGGGCTACGCCCACTCGCAATTTTCACTGGATAAAAAGTTTTTTGTGCGCGCACTGTCCAATCGAAGCATTCTGATTGGTAGTTTTCATTGTCAATCAAAAAGAAAGCTGTCCCGGTCGCTCTAGTGGACGCTACCAAGCATAACCGAAGCAGGTAGAAACATGCGCCCCATTCTACGATGCATTAAACGTTCACCGATTTACAAAGAAATAACTCTACAAATTACGTTGATGCCGCATTGTATTTACAAAGCACACGTTGTAGTATACAATATCGCGTTTGGTTACTTTGCATCTCTACCCTAACATTTAAACACACACCCTGAGCCCTTGTGAGGATTGATCACCCCTCAAGCAAAAAGTAGTTCTTGTTTCAAGCAGTATGTTCTCCGTGGAAAGTGAATTGTAACGTTTGTATCCATGATGATGACGAACTCGCAGTTTATAATGACTGAAGTGTTTTCCCTTGTTAAAGTGAAATGTCGCAACATAAAGTAAAAAACAAAAAAACACGTGCTTGGGTTGTTTCTTGCATTGAGCTTAAACGATTAAACGAAGAAGCGATTGTTTAGCAACCCGATTGTTCGCTAGCCAACTAACGTTAACGTTACCTGGATAATGGAGTCTAGATTAACGTGAATAAACTAGCACAAGCAAACTGGTTAAAACTAAGACTAGCCATGTAAACCATTTTCCATGTATTTCACATAGACATTTAAATACTCGGAATTCCCTGCAGTCTCTGCTAGATATTTTATAACAGTTGGATTTAGTGACAAGCTAGTTGGCAAAGCTTTCTTGTATTAGAGAAATTATTAGATTTACGCCTTCACGCTATTTTCTGATAAATCGTTTTAGAAGACAGCAATGCATCGTCTCTTCTCATTTATAAATGGAAATGCTTGAAAAATTAAAACCCGTTGCTCGGCTCGCCCTGGAATTAAGTCGTGCTAGGGAAGTTAGCTAGCTGTCTCGCATCTGTTAAACGAACCAATGCGAAACAAAACAAAACACACGGCCTGTTCGATATCATTTTTTTACATGAAGTTTTTAAAATTCGTATGCTTAAAGACTGCCATTTTGTCGACAAAGAGTAAAAGCATAATTCCTAACATAGCATAGCACTTAACTTGCCATCTTTATCAGTAGTGCTAAAAAAATGGTCATATAATTACTGAAGGCATTTGCAAAACACAGACTTTGAAGGGCCAGAAAGAACTGGTGATATAATGATTGTGTTTTTGTGGACGGCAATCACAGAAATAATCGAAGAGTCCCGATACTTGGTTTAATTCCAGTGTCGATGGGGCTGTACGTGAGTTTTACCTAGATGAATGCATCTAATATGAAACGATAGTAGTTCCTGAAGAGATGGATTTAGTTTAATTTACTCCCCTAGATATTACTAAATGAATCTATACCCATTCAAACTCATTCGTTGCAGCTACACAAAGTAAACAACCCAGCAAATAAGTTCTGTCTGTGATCAACTGCTTTAAAATGGCATGTTTAATAAAAGTAACAAGTGGATGACCATGAAATTAAATCCATTTGTTTTGTTTATGTGTATTCTTTCATTATAGAACATGATAGTCAGAATATGCTATTGCTGGTTCTTTCTCATATCAGAGTGATAGCTTCTGTGCATGTTCCCTGCGTGAAGGCCCCTGCAGTTATTTAAGGCTTTTTTTTTTTGATTGCATACATTTTTTTTAGTCAGTTCTACAAAGTGCCTGGCATCCTGCAACATCCTACAAGTAAGATCAGCAGGACTGTAATCCTTTGTTGTGGTGCTGGCATTTACAAGGTAAATTTCAACCATCAGCACAGAGATACTAATAAACATGACTTATTTTCAAAATACCATAGTATGTATATCATACATTATTGACAAAGTCTCTGCACATGGCTACATTTAATCAGAATTACAATGGAACACATCATGGACATTAAATTAAATAATTAACTCCAGGATGTCTCTAAGAACTGCATTCATCTTGTTCATGCAAGATTAAATAATCAGATTTCAGATATGAGATTAGAACATTTCCTCTCTTCACCTCATGCTAACAAAGTGCTACATTTGAAGCACTGAACGCTAGGTCACAATTAATTAGTTATCATTGTGACTTCTACATTCATTTGAACTCAGTACAGTAAATTCATAAACACACATTAATCTTTCTCTTCCTCCGTCTCAGTAGAAACATCAGTGCCTGAGTCACAAAAGGCCACACTAACAACAGCAGTAATGTACGTCCAGAGATGCCAAATGGCCACCATTTCTCCTGTAAAATAGAAATTAAAATATTAAAGAATTCTCTTTTCTACACATATTTGATCAAAATACACAGCATATAATTGAGCGGTGACAAGCAGCAGTTGAATCTTGAATTTCATACTAAGTCTGTCACAAGTTTTACCTCCGTTTCTGCAGCTGTCAAGTGTAAATGGGATCTCCACTGTGAACTTTGAGCCTTAAAACAAATATACAGATAAAAATAAAATAGAAATAAAGACACGTCAATTTTTATTTACTTACCAAAATTATTACTGGTGGAAACACTACAAGATGAATGAAGAAAATATTTTACAGAACAAATAAAAAAAATAATCATGTATGACATTTAAAGATATGCCATTATAACATCTATGGCTAATCTTTCTGGAGATCAAAATTTTGTATTTCTGCTATTTCTTCAATTCTTAAATCTTTTCTATTTATTTATTTATTTAAATTAATATTTGCAAACTGAAACCATGCAGCATTCTGTCTCTATTCCTTATACTGCTCAATTTTGACAAATAACATGCAATTTTTTTGCTTTTATTTTATTCCGCTTCCTTACATTTGCAGTTGCAAGGTCTTCAACCACCTCTAGTCGTTGCATGACGCTCTGCATGTCCTCTCTGAGTTGCTGTAAAGCTAGAATAATCTGCTGCTGCACCTGGCTGTTCTGTAACCTGTCAGACCCACCCTCAGAATCGTCTCTGCCCCCTTGCCCTGAACCAGCCCCTGAGGCAAGCTGCTCCGCCCACCTAGCATTGCGGGGAGCCATATAACCTGGAACAAAAACATATGCATACATAAGTTTTTTTTTTTTCAATGTAGGGGATACTATCCACACTTTTGAGATCACCCTGGTCTGTTTGCACTAATAATGTGATGATTAAGATATTTTGAGTGAATTCTGTTTCAGACCTGAAGGTAATTTCATTTCTTGAGTATATAACAAATCAGCATATTAGAATGATTTCTGAAGGATCAAGTGTATGAAGGTAATACGATGCCATAAAGATTTGCATGTGCATGGTAAGAGTTGTGGAAGTGTACATAAGACTGTAAGCTTAAATTAAATTTGCATGCACAAGAGAAGCTTTGTAAAGGTGTAAATCACGTTTCAGACACAAGAAAAAAATATTTGCAGCATTTTACTGTTATTCGTAAGTGTAATTCATGTATTGTGAAACTGCAGCATCATGCTAACGCAAAATAAATATGATCTGCATTCTTCTGACTTCCATTTTTCGGCGCTTACACTTTTGCCACGTTTTTTTTACGGTCAAAAGCACAAACAACAGTTTAAAGAACTGCAAAATGGATTGACTGCGTAGAACCAATCTGTATGTGTAAAAAAAACCTAAATGTTGCAAATGTCTAAAATGACTTGTGTATGTAGGCCAAAAAGGTCCCGAAATAATCCGATATGTACAGCTACATCTTTCTTTAATCTGCCCTTACAGTTTTGGCACGATTCTCTCACTGAGTTTTGCAAGCGCGAGGGGAGGGCGGGTCTACCTTCTTCTTGTAGCCAATCCAATGAGGCCCTCGCTGACTCTCCATTTACTCTTATCTGGGTGGTATTCCAAAAAGCAGGTTATGTGACATACCCGGGTATGTTTGAGGATAAGCGAGCGGATAACCTCAGCTTTCGGTTCCAAAATCGGAGGTAACTTTCAGGGTATGTAAGTAACCATAGTAACTTGCTCTCTGAAGATAACCTGCTCCGGAGTAGGTTATGTTCCAGGGTTAGTTCACTTCAGAGCCATCAGCGCATGCGTGGCCTACTGACATTATAGCCACAACATTATATAATATTACAATATGTAATATAGCCTATGTATATATACACCGCCCTCCAAAAGTCTGGAAACGCCCTAGAGAAGTGGGGTTTTGGACAATATTGGCATGAATCCTTTTTCATTTGTGATAATTTTGCACTGATAAGGGACAACACAAACTACGAAAACATATTTTATTACAGTACATAAACAGTTTATACATAGAAAAACTTTAAATTTAATATTTGTAAACTATCTGACCTAAATTGTGTTCTAATTGGTTCATTGTATTCTAAACTCAATTGGCAATCAATTGTTGAAGCTATTAAGGTGTGCTGACCCAAAAATCTTTTAAAAACCTGGGCCAAGTTTAAACTAGTAACCAGGCATCACAGCTGGCAAAGGGGCATGTCTGACTTTGACATGTATATATTGCTATTATTATGTAATCAAAATGAAAATTATTATTGCTGGTCTTCAATGATAATGTCAAGTTACTTTAATGTATTTGCACCAAAAAATGCTAAGGATTTATGCTGATATAGTCCAAAACCCCACTTTTCTAGGGCGTTTCCAAACTTTTGGAGGGCAGTGTATATATACAGTGGCATGCAAAAGTTTGGGAACCCCTTGCAGAATCTGTGAAAATGTGAATAGTTTTAACAAAATAAGAAAGATCATAAAAAAATGCATGTTATTTTTAATTTAGTTCTGTCCTCATTAATGTACACAAGACATTTTACAGAAAAACAAAATATGTTTACATATAGATTTATTCCACAAGACAAAAAATAGCTGAAATTATTCAAATAACCCCCTTCAAAAGTTTGGGAACCCTTGGTTCTTAATACTGTGTGAGGTTACCTGGATGATCCACTTTTGTTTTGTGTTGGTTGTTCATGAGTCCCTTGTTTGTTCTGAACAGTTGAACTGATCACTGTTCTTCAGACAAATCCTCCACGTTCTGTAGATTCTGCAGTTTTCCAGCATTTTTGCATATTTGAACCCTTTCCAGCAGTGACTGTATGATTTTGAGATCCATCTTTTCACACTGAGGACAATTGATGGACTCAAACACAACTATTAAAAAAGGTTCAAACATTCACTGATGCTCCAGAAGGAAACATGATGCATTAAGAGCCGGAAGGGAGAACACTTTTTGAATTTGAAGATCAAGGTAAATTGTACTTAATTTGTTTTCCTGGAAACATGCAAGTATCTTCTGTTGCTTCCGAAGGGCAGTAATAAATGGAAAAAAATATATATTTCAACAAAAGAAAAAAGTTGGAAATCTTCATCCTGTTCAAAAGTTTTCAACAGCCAGATCTTAATGCATCATGTTTCCTTCTGGAGCATCAGTGAATGTTTGAACCTTTTTTAATAGTTGTGTTTGAGTCCATCAATTGTCCTCAGTGTGAAAAGATGGATCTCAAAATCATACAGTCACTGCTGGAAAGGGTTCAAATATGCAAAAATGCTGGAAAACTGCAGAATCTACAGAACGTGGAGGATTTGTCTGAAGAACAGTGCTCAGTTCAACTGTTCAGAACAAACAAGGGACTCATGAACAACCAACACAAAACAAAAGAACAGTCGTGGATCATCCAGGTAACCTCACACAGTATTAAGAGTGTCACCAAGGGTTCCCAAACTTTTGAAGGGGGTTATTTGAATAATTTCAGCTATTTTTTTGTCTTGTGGACTATATGTAAACATATTTTATGTAAAATAGGGTCTTACTCAGGACAGTACTAAAAAAAAATAACATGCATTTTGTATGATCTCTCTTATTTTGTTAAAATTATTCACATTTTCACAGATTCTACAAAGGGGGTTCCCTGAATACTTTCCGTACATGCCACTGTATATATACAGTATATATATATATATATATATATATATATATATATATATATACACACACATGTATGATATGTTATCAAACAAGCATCAAACAAACAATATAATTCATATTCTCGAGGATTAAAGATTAAACAGAAAAAAAATTATTGCACAACCATGTTGTTGTTGCACAACAAGGTGGCGATATGCACTAAGCATGTAAATGACCATTGACCAAAAGAAGAAGAAAGAAACAGCATGGCGCGCTTTTTCTTAGCGTCCGTTTCCATAGTGCCTCGTCGATTCGTCGCTCTGTTGAGAATGTCTTGAGTCTTAACCAGGAACATACTCTGAGTTGAATGAACTTACTCCCGGATGCGTTTTGGAACCACATAACTCGAGTAAGCAAGGTTTGGGGTTAATCAACCGAAAGTTAACCGTGCTTTCTGGAATAAAGTCTCAGCTCCCCACTGGCATCAATAAGCTGCGGAAGACACGCAGCTGGATAGTGGTTCATCGTTTGGCCATTCGTGCACCACTTTTGTTATACTCACATACTCACTACAGCAGAATGTGAACAACCCACAAGGCACGCCGTTTCCACAATCGAAGTTCAGAGGCGCCTTGCCATCACAACTTGTCCCTTATCAAACTCCGATAAATCAGCAGATTTTCCCATTTTGACACTGAACACTCTACTGACCAAAAGCTGGTCCTCGGGTGGTACATATACTGCTCTGTGAACTGCACCTGCTGCACCATTCAGTTTTCAGGTGTGCTCATTGCTCTAGGCTGGGGGTGGTCATAATATAATGGCTCATCAGTGTATACACACGCAACAATTACATAACCACATACGTATTAATAATAACTAAGTGAATTAAGGTATATGTGTTTAACTTATAAAGCATAAATCTATATTCAGCTTTTAAAATGAGCACTGTCATATTTGTAATAAATATTTTAGGTGTCTTGCCTGTCAGTCGATCTAATGTTCACTACTGTAATGAAGGCGAATGTAACTTTTTAATAAGCAGGGGAAATTCCCAACTTTAATCAAATAATCATTTACATGCTTAGGACATCTGCTTAGTACAGGGAGACTTCAGATATAAAAATGGTGACTCATTAGATAATGTTGTCTTACTAAAATCAGATGATTTCCTATTAAATCAATAGAATGTGTCGGAATACTAGGGAATACCAATAGAGTAGTGCAGTGGCCAGGGGCCAGCGGCTGACTTAGTGATTCGGGGGCCCTAAATAAATTCCAGGTATGGGGCCCTAGCACACCAATTATGTGCCCTTTTACTTATTTTGCTGTCTCTTTGTATCATAATTTGTAGTTTATTTACCCCTACACAACTACACTATCTGATAGTGTAGCTAAATTTGGTAAATAATCAGTCAAATTAGTCTAAAATCTTGTTACCTTATTTTTTCTGGATCAAATAAATAAATAAATAAATAGCACTTGTCCATGTAATGGTAGTAAACGGTGACCTTCTTCAGTCTATTTACAAAAAGGATTCAAACATGTCATAAAATAATCCCATGCAACTGAATTCCAAGTGTTCTGAAGCCATACAGTAGGTTTTGCCGAGAAACAAATAGAAAATTAAATCTATTCGGCGAAAATGTTTGGTTGTTGAACTTGTGTACATTCATGCGAGTGCATGGCAGTTCAATTAAAATTAATAAAATTATGACATGAAACAAAAGGCTTATAAACTTAAAAGTATGTGTATACTTTCTTCTCTGAGGTGAAGTCTCTGTTATGAGACAATCAGTTGTCAGGTAAACAAATAATGTATAGTAAGCTAGCTATCTAACTCAGTTATTCTTTTCTTTGTATTAATAATTTAAATTATTTCATTTACAACTAATGTATTAATTTAAAACTAAACATTTAATCTTGTTATTTGTAATCATTATGTTATTTATAATGAATTATTTGGCATTTACCAGCAGGCCCAATTCCAGAATCAAAACACTGAGGATGCTTCTGAAATTAGTGAAGCTGCTCTAGCCCTAATGCATATCTAGTTTGACATATATTTTTGTCCCTTCTATTGCAATTTTGAGAGTGAATGCATTTTTATGCAGATGTCATTCCCAAAACGTTGCAGTGTGTATGTGGCCTTTGGTTCTCTTGGCAGCATAAAAAACAAGGCTTTTATTAAAATTATGAATGGATTATATATAGCCTATAAAGTGTTCAAAGAGGGCTCCCTTTATAATCACTAAAAGCTGTCACTCACTTCAGTTCATTGCAATCTTACAAAGTTCTGTTATAAGCAATGAGGCTCTCTGCAATGCAGACTGAATCTTTTCTTTACATACTGTAGTGTCTACACTTTCTTTATTATGCATGAGAGGATTTGTGAGCACACAGAACTCAGCAATAAACATACACTACATAAACTACGGCATTTCAGGTGGTAAGTGGATTCTAACTTAAATACCTCTGATTGGCCATTACGTTTAAGAAATCAACAGATATGTCTGTTATTGGCTGCAATGCTCAACACTGCAAAAACAAGGTGTAAATAGAAACTTTTGATACTCTCCAGAGTGCAAACACAAATACGCACTGGAGCGTTTGCACAATATGTTTTGCAAATATCAGATGGGGCTCCTGGAATCCTAAGCAGTCGCTTACCTCGCTTATTGGTTAAGTCCACCCTTGGCAGTGACTTCACCATTTATAACGTTATGAGCAATCCAGTTCTCGATTATAGATAAATAGTTTCAAGGCACTTCAGTGGGGCTTACTGACCCCAAACTCTTAAAAGGTTATGTAAATATAGGGATCCGTGCAAGTGTATATTTTAAACAATTTTATAAAATGTACCAAACTATTGTTACATGGTTTCACTAGTAATAGTGACTCAATAAGCCAAAAAGGGGTTTAGGTTTATAATGCGTGATTAAAAATCCAGATCAAACTTACCGGAGGGGTCCCTCCAGCCCTGCTGCATCCCCTCTCTCCCTGTGGTTCTCCTCATCTTGGAAGGACCATGCCTATCTTCTGCCCCCTCACCACCATGTCCAGCTGGTTCTTGAGTCTGAGTCACCTGAGAGAGAGGGCTGTAATGATTCTCCTGGATTCCAGAGGTCTCAATGTGTGCATGGTCATTCTGGGAACTGGCATTACCATCTGGCATTGCAACAGGCTGTAAGTGCACAAAAAAAATTAAGTGTACAAAATGCGGGACATAGAAAGTAACACAAATTTTAATTAGATTTAGTAAAATGTTAGACCTTAACAGTGTCCAGCTGATCCAATGAGTCACAGAAGATTTCACTTTCCGAGTCACTAGTCGGCCCCTGAACCTCAGACACAGGTGTCTCTACACACATATTTGGCGACGAAAGAGAAGAAATACAGTGCACACAATCTTGCTATCATTTATTACTTATGCAACTGTGAAATGTTTAAAAAACAAATTTGGTCAGACATCTCTGGATAGTGATAACTGGTGCATTTCAGCCACAGTAGGTTCCAATATAATTCAAAGACAAAAAACAAATGTAAATTATCAGAGTAAAATTGCAAGTATTTGTTTGTACAAGCTTAAAACCCAAATTTTCCATTGTAACAATGTTTTGGTGGGCTACAAAATATTCAGGATCCCTCATTTATAGATAATCATTCCACTACCTGTGCTCTCAGCTTGAAGTTCACTTTCAGGGACCATCCCTGTGTCCTCCAGTTGAAGAGCTAGTTCTTGAGTTGCCCTCTCCACTTCATGATCCGCCCAACCATCAGTTGGTTTTTTGGCATTTACATCTTTAAAATGCACACCAAAATCATAGATTTATCACATAGAACACAGTATTTTACCAAAATAAATAAATGCACACCTGATCTGAGAGATAAAAGTGCCTCTGGAGGTCTGGGCATATCATGAATGACATGAAAGAGTGGTTCAAAATAGTGGAAAAAGGATGCAGTCTTCTCATTGATTTGCATGGTGTCTATGACCTGTAAATAATACATGACAACAAATTAATATGGAAAAAAATTATAATTTGCTTGGCCGTTCTGAACACAAATTTGTTTTAAAGAATATTTTCCAATATTTTTTTTTTTTCCCCTAAAGTTGTTTTATGAATTTATTTGGTATTTTTGAAGCTCTCCCACCTCTTGTGCAACTTTCTTCATTTCATTCACATAAGCAGCCATGGCATTCTCCCGACTCATGTCTCCAAGCTGGTTCCAAGCATCCCTGACAAAAGACATGCCATGACATTAAAACTGTCCTTTAAGTGTTCTGAGGGCTCTGAAAACCATCACTTGAACTTTAGTTATAGAGCACATTATAGCACTGAATATGCTGTTTATAACTGGTTAAAAGCTTTACCATTTGTAACAGCCTACAGGGTCCCAGAATCCGGGGCGTGAGGCTGTGCATGGGCCACAGACTGCCTGTTTGTATAGGCCATAAAACCGCAGCATCACTTCATAAGAGGGTCTGTAGGAACCTATGCAAATGCAATTTAAAATTTACCCCAGGTGTCATGAGCGGCTGTAAATTATGCAAATCAGTGTGATGAGGTAGATTTGTATTTATATTTTACATAAATGCTTGCAATGACAAGCTGTGCAGATTTTAAATCTTTTACAACAGGATGATGTTATACATAACAGTGATTATGTCATTCATCGATAATGTAATTTTTGTCAATGCTGAGCAAAGCTACCATTTTTGGGTAGGCTTTGAATGACGTCGACAGCCGCCTGAAAGCGTCTTTGAGAGTCCTCGATCTCTGACATTGTAAGAGCTGGCATATCATATGGTGTCTATTTTTCCCACGTTCCTGCAGCCGAATGTTCATTAACTGGACAACCTGTGAATTATATTCACTGGTGACAAATACGTCATTCTGTCATTTAGAAATCAAGTAAGTTATCGGAAGAAAGTGTGCTCTCTGATTAATTGTGTCCCCAAAGCCCCCCGCCCCTCACACACATACTTAATCATTATAATTATTATCATTAGTCTTCCAGGAGTCTTAGATTTTATGTCCTCTCTGATTTCAGGTTATTAGCCAGTGGGTCAAGCAGAGTAAGCGAGGTTCAACTCACCTGCCCTGTAACTTACTCCTGCTGCCATTACACCCGAACACTAACATATAACTATACTAAGACAATATAACGAGCGATCACATTTCATCAAAGCGGTGCACCTTGTACAATCAGTGAGTTCGAGAACAGTCTTCTAAAAAAAAAAAAAAAAAAAAAAGGGATCTTTCACCTCTTGGAATTTCGGCCAGGAGTTCACTTCCTGGTTCAGTCACGTGATGGAGTATTAAGGCGATGATTGGTCTCTGTCCCAAACAAAAAAATAAGAGGAAATTTGAGATATAATAACAACAACAATAATAATAATAATATTTCAGCATACAAAAATGCAGTTTTACATAGTCTAAATAAACATGTAAAAACGTTTGACAATTAATTACAAGTTAATTTTAAAGAAAATGATGTGATTTATTTAAATGCGTATAGCTTTGTGAGAAAATATTTATTTTAAGTGTTTGCCTTTAAACATCTTTAGCCCTATTCGGACGGGATTAGTTTTACATGGAGAGGTGGGGTAAAGTAATTATTACCAGAGCTTCTCAGTTATTTTAGTCCCGTCCGAATGCGCCATTTCAGTAATCATTACAGACAATAGGCTTGTTCGAGATGAACTAT
The DNA here is from genome assembly GCA_027422415.1 of Schizothorax lantsangensis. Lineage (NCBI taxonomy): Eukaryota > Metazoa > Chordata > Actinopteri > Cypriniformes > Cyprinidae > Schizothorax > Schizothorax lantsangensis. The sequence goes on from CM049860.1 coordinate 14,533,604, forward strand.
ACTAGCCTGCCACCGGCTGGCGAGAGAAGCCGCTTGCAGTCGGGGCGAGATGGGTCTGGCTGCAGACCGTGGGCGAGTGGAGCTCCACTCTCGAACAGGAAGTACGTCACCTCCACACAGTGTTGCAAAGTCCGCGGTTTTCCCTCGGAATTGGGCTACTTTAAAATCAGTTACCGCGGGTTGTTTTTCATGTCCATGGGTTGAAGCGAACCCAATAACGTGATATTTAGCCCCTGCAATGCGATTTTACCAGGGGAACCTCGCCAAAAAACGTGACTTTTACGCACCCTGAGCTGGATTTTTACCGGGGGACCCCCCTCGAAACGGGAATGGGCTGTTTTAGGCTTTTTTTTTCCTTCTTTTTTTTTCAAAGAACAATAACATACAATATTTTATCAAGAAATAACATCAAAAAAGATGTTACAACATAAAAATAAACATAAAAATAAATTGCAACAAATAGGAGTTGCCAGGGGGAGGTAAGTATAAAAGTTCAAAGACACAATACATACACTGTATACATATCAAAATCAAATAAATAAAGTTCACAAGCTTTCAAAGTTCTTACAGCTTTCTTATTCAAAGAGTCTCTGATACTGTCAAATATATATATATATATATATATATATATATATATATATATAGTTCAGCCAACAAATCCATAAATTGGGTTTCTTATTAGATTTAGATTAGATTCTTATTAGATTAAATTTGGTTCACAGTATAAGTAAATAAATTAAGTAAAAATACTGCTCCTCTTGGAAAGAAGTAAAAGAGTACATTTTACAAAGAGTGAAAAAGGTCTTAAACACTGAATATTTTCATTGATAAAATTTTGAACTTTACACCATAGTGTAACTGAATATGTACAGTGCCAAAATAAGTGCAGTTTCCTCATATTCATTGCAGAAAATACAATTTACATTTACATTTTTGTAATTAATGATTTGCTAAAATCTGTGAATGAGCTTATAAGAAACTTTAATATTATTTCTACGATGATATTTCTGTGGTCACAACCACACTTTTCTCCAGCAAATAAATGTTCCATTTAATAAAGAGTTCCAATGAGACAAAACATAAGGTACAGTAACAATTTCTCTTTGAAAAATAGTACGAAAGGCTTTATTATTACTTCATGAAAAACACATTTAACCAACGTAAAAAAACATTAGTAACATCAAGAGACGCTGAATTGGGAGAATGGTCTTTATCAATACCTAACATGTGAGTACCCGAAGGGATTGAACCAATTCATAAGTGTTCCTTCTTTGTTTTATAACTGACTAAACAATTTAATATTGTTGTCAAACCAGTTCTTAAAAAAAGAGATTTGTGTTTGTATAGAATGTTTCTATTATTTCATATGAAATAGCGATGCAGATAAAAATTATGCTTAAATATGCTATTAATGACCAAGATGGGAGCATTTGTTTATTTATTTTTTTTGTTATCAAAATTTTTTTATTTTCACACATAACATAACATAACATAACATAACATAGCATCCAAAATATAACAAAACAAAACAACAGACATATACTCAATAGCTCAAAGTCAAGTCAAAAGGGAGGGAGAGAGGGAAGGACAACAAAAACACAAAACAAGTCACTCCTCCATACAATCACGCACATCAAAAAGAAAACACTGCCAAGCGTCAACGGTTCGAAGGCCTGGCCCCACCGACTCACGCCGTTGTACATTCACATGACACTATTTGCAGGAGGCTACGGATCCAATGTTTTTCTACACGTGTGGTGTAAACCAGTTCTGTATTATTGTCTTCTTCGCAGCTGTAAAACCAGCAAACAACATTCTCTTTTGCATTGAACTAATACAGAGACCTGAATCATCATTAAGAAGACACAAACTTGGGTTAACAGACCAATCAATTCGCAGTAATGATGACAAAACCAGGTTTACATGTGTCCATAGACTGATGACGACAGGACATTCCCAAAACATATGCAGAAAAGTGCCTGATGATGCAGTGTTACATATATGGCAGTTCAAATTTGACTGTAGTTTCATTTTAAATCTTTTGTAAGGAGTTATGTATGCTCTATGAATGACTTTGAAGTGAATAAGACGATGAGCCAGATTTTTAGATGTTAAACTGAGATTAGACCACACTCTCTCCCAGTCGACAGATAAATTAAGGTCAGATAATTCCCTATTCCAAATAGTTTTAATAGAAAGAGGTTTTGTAATGCAATCAATAATTTTAGTATATATTAAGGAAACAGATGGCCGACAAGCAGATGGTGCAATCCAGTCCCACATAGGATGAGAGCAAATGGAAGAAGACCAAGGAACGCCATACGCTTTGAGAGCAGAACGCAACTGAAGAAAGACAAAATATGCAGAAGCTGGTAGACAAAATTTGGCCCTCAATGTCTGAAATGAACAGAGGCCCTGGTCATCATATATATCACCGCACGTGTTTACACCTAAAGAAGACCAAGAGGGTTGGACAAATGGACGATTTCCGCATACAAAATTAAAATTGTGCCATAAAGGTGTACTGTTACAAAATTTGAAGGGTCCTCCTATCCGACGTTCAACCGTTTTCCAGATTTTAATAGAGTTGGCCACAACCGGACCAAATTTATAAATATCCCCTTTTTTTCCTGTGCCAGTAAATAGAATATCTTGAAGTCTATTTGGTTTAACCTTGTCAGCTTCAATCACTCTCCATGAAACTGTAGATTGAGGATCAACCCAATTATGAAGAGCTTTAAGCTGGAACGACCAATAATATAATTCAAAATTTGGTACAGCCAGTCCTCCTGCGCTATTAGGATGTTGTAATGTGGTAAGCTTAATTCTGGGACATTTATCATTCCAGATAAACTTAGAAATTATGGAGTTGATCTCCTCAAAGTAACCTGGAGGGGGAGAAAGTGGTAGCATAGAGAAAAAAAAATTAAATCGAGGCAACAAATTCATCTTAACAGTGGAGATTCTTCCTTGGAGAGAGACTTTAAGATTCTTCCATCTTTGAATGTCATTTTTGACCTTAACTAAAATGTTATTAAAATTGTCTCTGGCAATCTTATGAATGTTTTTATATATGGTAATGCCCAAATAGATGAAAGATTCCTTAATAGGGATAAATGAGGGAATAGAAAAAATTAACTTTAACATTGTTAATTGGCATTAAAGCAGATTTGCTCCAATTTATTTTATATCCTGATAGGCTACTAAAATTATCAAATTCCTTAATTATACTAGAGACTGAAACATCAAAGTGGTCTAAATATAGAATAATATCATCAGTGTATAATGAAATACTATGATTATGATCATGAATCTTAATCGATACTTCAGATTTCCTGATGGCTTGCGCTAAGGGTTCAAGAGATAGACAAAACAATAAGGGGGAAAGCGGACACCCCTGCCTCGTTCCCCGCTGTAAAGGGAAGCATTTGTTTATTTTTGTTAACTGCTTGAAAATTTAAATTTTCAGCATGGGTGTGTGTAATTTGCATTGTAGAGTAAAAGTATTGTCAAGTTATGTTTATCACAGACCTTATTTTATTAATTTTTTGTAAAACCCCATTATAATTTCATGTTTATTGTTGAACACTTAACAATAAACATGAAACACACAACACTATCATACATTTATTTAACACACATACTTATTACATTTCAAATTTGCACCTAACATACCTGTACATACTAAATTGTCTATTTTGTATATTGTCTATTTTGTATAGAATACAATTATTAGTACTTAAAGATGTATTATTTCGATTTGTTTCCAGTATTTCAATGGGAATGAGCTGTGTTCTGACCTGGCACAAGAAAAGCTAAAATGTTGGGGTTGAAGACAGAGAAAGCAATTTCCACAAAGAAAAAACTTCATTTAATTTAATGTACATTAGATTATATAACATGTATATATCACAGTTATACTAAATTAATATTAGAATTGTTACCAGAAAAAAAAAGAAGCCAAATCAACAAGCGTGACAAGTGTAAGCTTTCAACGAAAATGAATTATTTTCCAAGCCTAACTAAATAACTGGAGACAGAGTTATTTTTAATTCCATGTAGATCACAAACCAATGAAATCGGCTGATAAATGTAAACGTTATCGTGTTTTTATCCAGAAAAAAAACGCAGCTCCTCCATTTGCCTCCATTTGTTTTTAAGGCAGTCTTACCCGGACCAACATGGCGGACGCGTCGCGAGTGGAGGTGACGTATTGTCTTGCCCTGACTAACATGGCGGACGCGTCGCTAGTGGAGGTGATGTATTTCCGCTTTTGAGTGGAGCTCCACTCGCCCTATGTCTGCAGCCAGACCCTATTGTGGTCGGGGCGGAATTAAAAGTGGAGACGTCAAGTCGGACACTTTTTGCTCCCGGTAGTGATGCTCTCACGGTGTTTGCATGCTCTTATCACAGATAAAGTCAATTAAATGCAATATCTGTCAAATACACACATTTTTTTATGAGCAACAGAAACACTTTTTATATAGGCTGCTTAATACAGCGCCATCTGTTCAAGAATAAACTTCAGCATAAACATATAGGCTACAAACTACCAATAACCTGGGGGTATATTATGCTTTTATCAGTGTTTTTGATAAAAATGACTCAAGATAACAGTGCGACTACACTAAAAAAGCTTTTACTGTTCTAAAAACATAGGTTTGTGAGCATTATTGGAATTGAATTGTTAGAATAAACATGCAACACACCTCATGTTTGTCATCACAGAATCTAACCAATGAGAATAAAGTGTGTCGTCATCAAGGCTCTAGCAGCCGATTTTGAGCAACTGCAGCGCCTGACCTAAGCGGCTGGTCTCGTTTTGCTCTCGCGGTACTTTGATGGCACATGTGATCGTAAGGCGGCTGCAGCGCCGATCAAAGTCGGACAAATGTTCTAACCAGAATGCATTGATTTTGTCAGGCGGCAGCCGATTCTTGCGGCGCCGCATGAAGTCGAACACACCTATTGGCGTTTCAGGGGCGGGGTTGGATCCACATCTAGGGGTGGAGATTGGTAGGTTTAGGGGTGGAGATGGGTGGGTTTAGGGATCAGGGGGTGGAGACGGGTAGGTTTAGATATATGCAAGGTGGGAGGAGTTGGATCTGGATCCAACCTCGCCCCCTGGATCTTGTGTTCTGCAGTGAGGGACTAGCTGCACTATAAAGGTGTGTTCGACTTCATGCAGCGCCACACAGACATATCGCCGAGAGTAGCCGCTTGCAGTCAGGGGCGGATTTGAAAACGGAGACGTGAGGCGCGTTCGACTTGAAGCGGCGCTGCGCAGAATGATCACCTTATGACATCAAAGTACCGCGAGAGAGATTCGAATGCATAGGATCCGACTGCTTTCTTATAGCTCTCGCGGTACTTTGATGTCATACGGCAATCATTCTGCAAGCGCTGCTTCAAGTTGAACGCGCCTGTGAAGTCGGACTCTTTCTGTTCCCGGTAGTGATGCTCTCGCGGTGTTTGGATACTCTTGTCACAGATGAAGTGAATAACATGCAATATTTGTCAAATGCACGGACGTTTCAGAAATGTTTTCATGAGCAACAGAAACACTTTTTATATACTGCTTAATACAGGGCCATCTGTTCAAGAATAAAGTTCAACATAAACATATACTAAATAAAAGGGGTGGTTGATTGCGATTTCACTTTTTTAACATTAGTTAGTGTGTAATGTTGCTGTTTGAACATAAACAATATCTGCAGAGTTGCGGCGCTGAAAGTTCAATGCAAACGGAGATATCGTCTTTTAAAATTCTGGCAGTTTAATGCCTACAAAAACGACAGGTAAGGGACTACAACGAGTTACTTCCCGGGTCTGATACATCACAGACCCAGATAAACCCCGCCCCGGGAACACGCAGCAAAGGGGGCGAGGCCATGCTGCGCTGCTTTAGAGAAGAGGAAGAGAAAACTAGGGATGCACGTAAAAATCTATTCATATGAATCGCGATTCTGTCTTCTAACGATTCTAATGGATTCTCAAGTTTCAAAATCATTAAAGCAGCAGTTCTTAATACTGTTACTCTGTCGCCCTGCTCTGCATCTCTCTCTCTCTCTCATTCAGATCGTCAGATAAGCTCCAACAAACTGTTCCAATTATACACTTATTTTCATACAGCAATGAGAAGCATTATAAATGGACACGCGTGCGGTTGCTGTGCTGTATTAAAGCTTTAATCAGGATAAAACCGTATATTAAAAGCTAACAGAAGCAGTAGCACTTACAAATAGCAACGTATTTAAAAGTATGAGTCAACAACAACCAAACATACCATTAAGAGCAGTGCTTGCACAGGTTCTGCACGATCCTCTACACTAATATCCTCTGGGTCTCAATCGGGCTCAAATTGATAAGCATTATAGACAACGCCACTGTTTACAATTCAACCGGAGCACATGCCACTGAGGAGAGGGGCGGGACGTTCAGACATGCAGTAGAGGCGGTTTAGCGAATCACAACACACTGAGCCAGCTAACCAATCTCAGCCCATCGCGTATTTCTGAAGGAGGAGCTTCATAAAACCATATTGTATTATCAGTTTTTTTATTAAATGTGACTCAATATAACATTGTGACTATATAGTAAAAAAAGCTTTTACTGTTCTAAAAACAGATTTGTGAGCAGTATTTTTTTTTATTATTAAGCAAAAATTATACAAAGGTTTGTACAAGCATATACAACTCACAACAAGTACAAAAACAAATAAACATTAATAAGAATATGTAAAGTGAAACAATTCATGCCAGGGGTAAAATTACAACAATTTAATGATTAATGATTAATGATTGAAAACTGTTTTAATGAAACATCTATAATGAATTGTTCATTAATAAATCACAACAACCCCGTGCTATGGGCATTGCCATTTATATAGGCTACAGCGGAAGTTATTTTACACAACTACTCGAAGTTTCCGGTTTTCGAACGCGGACTGTGAAAAAGGCCTATTGCGGTACACATGTGACAGTGACGTGGCGTCGGCGCCAGTTCAAATCGGACAAATTTTCTAACCGGCATGCACTGCTTCAAGTCTGCCGCAGATCGGTTTTCATGGCGCTGCATATAGTCGAACACACCTTAAGGCAAACATATTTTCTGAAAAACTGATTTCATTTAAATAAAAGGTTCAAATATACATCAATCATTAATTCAATAGCTGGAAAAACATTAATACAAATGTTAATTTGCAGATTCAGGTATTTTTTTTTTTTTTTTTTTTTTTTTTTACTTGAGATCGCTAGAGGGAGACATTTTGTTAATCCTAATCTTAGCACATGAATGTCTGCACACATCGCCGTGTATGGTAAGAATTGTAGTCCAGCCTCAAATCAATCCGTTTGATATAAATTGTCAGTGTATTTACGTTTTGAACTGAATATATAGTCGCTGTATTTTTATTTATTCTTCATAACATCTGTGTCTAATCCCATTAAAACGAGCTGCTTTTATAAATATGCATCGTTGTTTAAAATAATTCAGTTCTAGAGCACAGATAGGACAATATCTTCTACACTGGGCACCTAAATCTGTGTTTATACGCTTTTAAACGGCATCAGTTTCTATCGTTATATAGGTTAGAATTTTTGTACATCGTAGACTGAAGAAAAAATAAAAAACGAAGCCAATGTTATATCATATAACAGTAGCAGCTCTTTAACATTCATGAGCTCATTAGACAGGGGCAGTGTCTATTCTGTTTCCTGATTCAAAAGGAGCTGTATCAGAGTCAGTACAGCACACACTATCTAGACAACCATCCGTGTATTTATCCACATAAACTCTCCAATTTAAGACACAAAAGGACCTACTGCGTCATGTTGAGAAAGAATGGAGCCGGGACGTCCCAACTTAAACCAGACGATCCCCTAATAAAAATGGGTAAGACATCATTATTATTATTATTATTATTAAGGTTTCACACACACATTTGTGTGGGCTCTACCACATGGATAATTCTCATTTCACTGATCATTTGGTCATGAAAATGGCTCTTTTTATGACATTTATGGGTTGTTCTTTGTCCTTGGCTATATATATATATATATATATATATATATATAATATTAATATCAAAAATTAAGTTTTGATATATTTACAGTATGAAATTTACAAAATATCTTCATGGAACATGATCTTTACTTAATGTCCTAATGATTTAATAAAAGAAAAATCAATAATTTTGACCCATACAATGTATTTTTGGCTATTGCTACAATATACCCCAGCGACTTAAGGCTGGTTTTGTGGTCCAGGGTCACACACACATACACATATATATATATATATATATATATACATATACATACTACAATGTCTTGAATTGTTGTCCCTTTGCCAGAGCTAAGCAGATATGGACTTTTGAGCAAGCCTTAAAGATTGCTATAATAAATACACTGTATTGTTGAAGCTGCAATGGTGTTTTTATTAGATTGTAAACTTTTAACATATTGTAACTTGTGCTGTTGTACAGTGGTCCTTTTTTATACAAAATGCTTGCAGTTCAAGTTTTCTTTCTTTCTGACTTTTTGCTGGATTTTGAGCCATTGATTTATTGCTGTTTTTAAGCCACAAAAAACATTAGTAAATATGTGGTGAAATTCTTTTTGCTTTCACTCACATTATAGTTGCATGCTAATTTGTGAATATGCAGACTTGTTTTGATTTAATTTATCTGCTTTGAATAAATGCTGGCTCAAATGCAAATTATTTTAGAGTGCCACAATCATCAGACTTATTAATGAACTCTGCAGGGGTCCAGGATGATGATGATGTGAAGAGGATGCTGCAGGGGTCCTCTATGACGAAGGTGCGCTCTCCACGCTGGAAGAGGAAGCGCGTGTTAAAGCTGATGAATGATGGAGTCACTGTCTGGTGTGAATCCAACAAGGCCACCAACAAAGCCAAAAGTCAGCAGTCCTGTGAGTTGTAATACTCAGCAAATAGTGTGTTTATTTGTCAGAAGAATTTCTGCGTAGTGTTCCGAGTGTGAAAATGTTAAAATGAAAAAAAACATTTTATGAAGCAGTAGGTGTGTAGATTATAAGTGATGTTTTGTTTTCTGTGCTCAGGAACTGTAAGAGCCCCTCCCGGTAAATATACCTCCTATTTATGGCTGTCTAAACAGGCTCCAGGTCTACTGGCCGCAGCACTGACAGTCATTACAGGGCCATTCTATTTGTAGTTCAGATGGGGGGTTTATCTGAGCTTCACTGTACACTCTAATTACAGCCTGTGACTGGGTGGGAAGAGAGCAGCAGCCCTTCACTTTATGGTTTGTTCCATATAGTTCACATGAATTTATTATCATTGCCCTGGCAACTGTGCAAATGCCTTAAATTAGAATTATGCTCTATAATTGCTCCTAGTTAGAAAGATCGTGTTTTGTGATGTGGCTGAGACATGTGCGTGAACACCCACTATTTTGAAGAATGTTGGTAACCAAACCGGTAGCTATTGACTTCCATAGCATCCCCCCAAGATTAGAACAAATTAAAGGGATAGTTCACCCAAAAATGAAAATGCTGTCTTCATTTACTCACCCTCAAGTAGTTCCAAACCTGTATGAATTTCTTTGTTCTGCCAAACACAAAGGAAGATATTTTGAAGAAAGTTTGTAACCAGGCTGTTTTGGGGCACCATTGACTTCCATAGTAGGAAAACAAATACTATGCAAGTCAATGGTGCCCCAGAACTGCTCTGTTTCCCACATTCTTCAGAATATCTTCCTATGTGTTCAGCAGAACAAAGACATTCATACAGGTTTGGAACTACTTGAGGGTGAGTAAATGATGACAGAATTTTCATTTTTGGGTGAACTATCCCTTTAAGGGATGGTTTTTGGATGAACTATTTTATCCCCAGGGTTTAGGAGTAAACAATGTGAAACATCAGTTTATGTATATTACGAATTATACGAACAGACAATCGTGTATCCCCATTTTACGAAATCTTTATTTCATCCACTTTAAATGAAGGCAAAGGGGGTCACCATTTTAATTAATAAGATACTTTTTTTTTTACTCTCAATTATTCACTGATGTAGAAGAATTATTATATTTTTCTTTTAACCATTTATACTAAATCATTTACGATTGTCAATTTATGTGGTCCCAATAAAGGTGACCCTGATTATTTTCATTTACCTTTTTCCACAGATATCTAACTTATCTATTCAACAATACTGTTCGGTGGTGACTTTAATACAGTTTTAGACCTAATTTTAGATTGGTAACTAATACAAGATATTCGCAGGATTCCCGTGGGTCTTTAAAAAGTCTTAAATTGAGTTGTATCAAATTGTACAAGAAATTGTTAATTATGATTTCAAGAGGTCTTAAATTTGGTGACAGAAAGACCAGAATTATGATATGGCTTAATGTGAAGATTAAACTTCAAAAGGCTATGATTTCAATAAATAAACATGATTGCTGCACATTTTTTTGTTCAGACAATGCAAAAATCGACCCATGATTTTACCCAGCAAACACGCAGAGCTGTAAATGTGAACTGGTGGATCGATAAGAAGATAATGCATTATAAAAATCTAAACAGTAAAATGCATTTATATGTTATTTAAAGGGGTCATCGGATGCCCATTTTCCACAAGTTGATATGATTCTTTAGGGTCTTAATGAAAAGTCTATAACATACTTTGGTTAAAATTTCTCAATGGCAGTGTAAAAAACACCTTGGGGTCCCACTTTATATTAGCTGGCCTTAACTACTATGTACTTACATTTTAATTAATCATTCAATACAATGTACTTATTGTGTACATACATGTTCTTACATTGTACTTATATTTTTTAAAATACCTATATGTAGACACATATATAATTAATTTCTGTAATTACATTTATAATTACACTGTTGATCCATCCCATACACCTTAACCCACCCTTAAACCTACCCATACCACCAAACCTGTCCCTAACCTTACCCATATCCCACCTCAATGGCAGCAAAAGTGTGTTGCAATACAATATGACCACAATAAGTACATTGTACATATTTTTTGATGTAAGTACATAGTAGTTAAGGCCACCTAATATAAAGTGTGACCAACACCTTTTTTACCATGTCAAAATCAGCTCTGTCTTTAGCAAGCCATTCTAGTCCATGTTGCTTTAAAGGGTCATATGATGCGATTACAAGTTTGTTTCTTTTTAGAGTGTTACAAGCTGTTCGTGCATAGATGAGATCCCTAAAGTTGCTAAGACTAAAGTCTCAAACCCAAAGAGATATTCTTTACAAAAGTTAAGACTCGTCCACGCCCCCCTAAAACGGCTCATTCAAACATGCCCCCACATGTCTACGTCACGATGTGGAAATATTTGCGTAATGCGGCCCAAATGTTCACGCAAAGAAAGAAGGCGTGGTTTCAGTAACCGCAGTAGTGTTGATGCATCCATGTCAGGGAGACGCTGTGTGTTTCTGGGTGAAAGCAAAAGCACTTTATTTGGCCTTCCGAAAGTAGATGCATTTAGGAATCATTAAGATTATTTACAACAGAACAGCACAACCCAAATGTTCGAATTTATGCAACGCATTTTATAGACGACAGTTTCGTGAACCTAGTAGAGTACAAGGCTGGCTATGCACGAAGGCTAGTTCTAAAAAAAAAGAAAAAAAAAAGGGTAAATTCAGACTTTGCTATGACAATCTGGCGCTTCTGAATCAGCGACTGTAGGTATGTTTTGTTATTAGTTCAAGTATTTGCTATTGACTGTTCAAATACAGAGTTTTGCGCGTAACGCGTGTGTGTGTGTGTGTGAGGGGAACAGGGTCACATCACAGTGGAGTGTACAGCCCATCAGAAATCGTCTTAACCGTGGCTTGTGTACTGCAAATACATATGAGCATCATCACTGTGTCTGTCACGCGACTCGGTTCCCCTTTCGGGCTTGAACTGATAAAACTAACTTGAAAGCTGAAGCTCGCGATTATGGTAAGGGGCGTTACATTTCCGACGCGTGCTTGTGGTGTTCGGCCAATCACAATGCACTGGGTCAGTTGGCCAATCAGTGCAGACTGCACTTGTTGGAAGGAGGGACTTTGTAGAAAACAACGCGTTTGAGAGAGGCGGGGGATAGAGGAACTACAATAATGTACAGTATTTGAGAAATAATGTGTTTTTTGAACATTAAAGCATGTCAACATATTCTGTTACACCAAATACACAAAATTATTATTTTTAAAATAGCATCATATGACCCCTTTAAATGCTAATGAGCTCTGCTGACCCTCTATTCCGTGGGGTGACTAGCAGTACGGTTTACTTTAGCCGTGAAACTGGCTAACTAACACGTTATTAGGAAGGGTGATTTGCAAAGATTCATAAAAAACCCTTATACTCTGATGAAGTTGGATCATGAATGATTCGCACGCATTTAGGAAGATCGGGGATCGGCGCATTCCCTTCAAAACGAAAGTAATGTTCAGCGGCTCAGATGTCGGGAGTAAATGATGACTGCTATGTTCATTATTACATCCAACAACAAAACACTTCAATCGCTTAATCGGAGACATTCTTGTTTTCCCCGGCGTCGACACAATGGCTGACTTATGACAGCTCACTCAGGGCGGGTCTAAGGTAAGACACCCTTGTCAATCAAGTATCGTGGGAGCAGCCTGTACAGAACTACGTCATTCTGACAGGAATCTCAGAACAGCCTGATTTGAGAAAGGGGATTTTAAAATAGGGATTTAAAAAAAAAAAAAAACACTGGGTGGATTTTTATCATTATAAGATGGATGTGTACACACTTCCAACACACATTTATGTTCAAACAACTTGTAAAGTGAATTTTGCATCCGATGACCCCTTTAATTACTATAATAATTTATTGACAATAATTGTTGAAATTAATATAATAATTAATACTTTTGACTTATCCATTTTCTTAAAAACGGTTTAAAGGCTGAAATGTATCATGCTTTGTATAGTCATGTTACAGTTTAATATGCTACAGTTACTGTAGACATTGCCCTATCCCATTTAGATGGTATTAATTTTATTTGTGCAGGGCTTAAAAAATCTTAAATTTGAGCTTAAAAATCCTGCAGAAAGTCTGATTCGTAATCATCAACATGCAATATATGAAAGGACTGGGCTTTGGGGACTGCTGAAGAATTAAAAATGAGACAGCAAGAGAATGCTTTTTTCTTTTTCTCTACATAAGTAATTTTCATGAAATTATTATTATTATTATTAGTAGTAGTAGTAGCAGTAGTAATTCTAGTATCAAAAATATTGTTAATTCTAAAATTCACCCTATAATGATTATTGACCATGCACTTAAAGGGATAGTTCACTTTGAAATTAAAATTTGGTATCTATCAGCTTACCCCAAGGGCATCCAAGATGTAGGTGTCTTTTTTTCTTCAGTAGATCCAATTTTGATGTTTTTAGGTCAAACCTTTGTAGTCTGTCAGTCATATAATGGCAGGTATAGGTGTCCGTCTCTATAAGAGGGAAAAAGAACATGCACAGAGAAATCAAAATTAAACATTTCCCCATCGTAACTACACATTGATGGCCTAAGACACGAAACGAGCGGTTTGTGTGAGAAAACGAACAGTATTTATATCGTTTTTTTACCTCTTGTACACAACCATGTCCAAGTGATCTGAGTGCGCACACATCCGGTGTGTGACGTGTGTGTGTGCGCGGGCTCTGGCTCATCGGCGTCAACGCTTGATGGAGGGCGTGTCTGAAGCGTGGTGCTGACGCGCTGTCATAGTTACAACAACCAATCACGTACTTTTCTGGTGTTGCATGAACTGGATTGGGTATTTGCATGAGGCGATCTGATTGGCTGATGCCTCCGTTGGCGCTTGAAAAGTTGCGTCAGCACCACGCTTCAGACACGCCCTCCGTCAAGCGTTGACGCCGACGCCCCGTGTGAATGCAGCGTGAGCCAGAGCGCGCGCACACACACGTCACACACCGGATGTGTGTGCACTCAGATCACGCCCCGTGTGAATGGACATGGTTGTGTACAAGAGGTAAAAAACAATATAAATACTGTTCGTTTTCTCACACAAACCGCTCGTTTCGTGTCTTAGGCCATCAAGAGGTAAAAATGTGTAGTTACGATGGGGTATTGTTTAATTTTGTTTTCTCACACAAATTTCTCTGTGCATGTTCTTTTTCCCTCTTATAGAGACGATGGGGAATTGTTTAATTTTGACACCTATACTGTGCTGCCATTATATAGAGACGGACACCTATACCTGACAGACTGACAGACTACAACGGTTTGACCTAAAAACATCAAAATTGGATCTACTGAAGAAAAAAAGACCCCTACATCTTGGATGCCCTTGGGGTAAGCTGATAGATACCAAATTTTAATTTCAAAGTGAACTATCCCTTTAAAGGGGACCTATTATGCAAAAATCACTTTTATAAGCTGTTTGAACACAGTTGTGTGGCCGCAGTGTGTGAAAACAACCAGGCTATAAAAGGTAAAAATCCACCCACTCATTTTTTATAATGCCAATAAATCATAAACAGTCTCTCAGAACAAGTGATTCCAGATTCTGTCAATTCCTGCCCATTTGTAATGCTCTCTGCCCTATTAGCATAGACACAGCCCTGAGTGAGAAGCAGCAGTCTGCCTTTACTGTTTTCTTGCTGTAGCTGCTTGTTAGTCCCAAAGAGGCATTAGAAGTTTTGTGTTTTGGGATGCTCAAATAAAAAAAAAAATATTTGATCCCCTGCTGATTTTGTACGTTTGCCCACTGACAAAGAAATGATCAGTCTATAAATTCAATGGTAGGTTTATTTGAACAGTGAGAGACAGAATAACAACAAAAAAAAAATCCAGAAAATGCATTTAAAAAAAGTTATAAATTGATTTGTATTTTAATGAGTGAAATAAGTATTTGCCCCTTTCGCAAAACATGACTTAGTATTTGGTGGCAAAACCCTTGTTGGCAATCACAGGTCAGACATTTCTTGTAGTTGGCCACCAGGTTTGCACACATCTCAGGAGGGATTTTGTCCCACTCCTCTTTGCAGATCCTCTCCAAGTCATTAAGGTTTCGAGGCTGACGTTTGGCAACTCAAACCTTCAGCTCCCTCCACAGATTTTCTATGAGATTAAGGTCTGGAGACTGGCTAGGCCACTCCAGGACCTTAATGTGCTTCTTCTTGAGCCACTCCTTTGTTGCGTTGGCCGTGTGTTTTGGGTCATTGTCATGCTGGAATACCCATCCACGACACGTTTTCAATGCCCTGGCTGGCTTCAATGCCCTGGCCCTGACGGTACATGGCCCCGTCCATCGTCCCTTTGATGCGGTGCAGTTGTCCTGTCCCCTTAGCAGAAACCCCCCCCCCCCACCCAAGCATAATGTTTCCACCTCCATGTTTGACGATGGGGATGGTGTTCTTGGGGTCATAGGCAGCATTCCTCCTCCTCCAAACACGGCGAGTTGAGTTGATGCCAAAGAGCTCAATTTTGGTCTCATCTGACCACAACACTTTCACCCAGTTCTCCTCTGAATCATTGGCAAACTTCAGATGGGCCTGTACATGTGCTTTCTTGAGCAGGGGGACCTTGCTCGTCTGTCCCCTAGATTGGTTTGCAGCGATCGACCTGAAGGACGCGTGCTTTCATGACTCAATCCTACCGCGACACAGGGCATTCCTGCAATTTCGCGTTTGAGGGTTGTGCATGTCAGTACAAGCTCCTGCCTTTCGGGCACCTCAGCCAGTTGAGTTTTCAGGTCAACTGGGGAAAGAGCAAACTCGTGCCAATGCAGTGGATCTCTTTTCTCGGCATGGAGTTGGATTCGGTCAGCCAGACAGCACGCCTCACCCAGGAACGTGCTCAGTTGGTGCTGAACTGCCTCGAGACTTTATCAGGCAGGACGGCGGTCCCACTGAAATTCTTTTGGAGGCTCCTGGGGCATATGGCTGCAGCTGCGGCGATAGTTCCGCTCGGTCTGCTCCATATGAGACCGCTTCAGCACTGGCTCCATGGCCGAATCCCGAGGTGGGCGTGGAAACGCGGTACTCACCGGGTTCAGATTACACCGGCCTGCCGCAAAACCTTCAGCCCGTGGTCAGATCCCTCGTTCCTTCGGGCAGGAGTGCCCCTGGAGCAGGTATCCAGGCATGCTGTGGTATTCACGGATGCCTCGGCCACCGGCTGGGGAGCCACGTACAACGGGCACGCAGTGTCAGGGGTTTGGACGGGTCCCCAACTGCGTTGGCATATCAATTGCCTCGAGTTGCTGGCAGTACGCCTTGCCTTAAGCCGCCTCAGAGGGCGCCTTCAGGGCAAGGACGTTCTGGTCCGTACCGACAACACTGCGACCGTTGCGTATATCAACCGGCAAGGCGGTTTACACTCCCGTCGCATGTCACTACTCGCCCGCCACCTTCTCCTCTGGAGTCAGAAGCATCTGAGGTCCCTTCGTGCCATCCACATTCCAGGAGTGTTCAATCAGGCGGCCGACGAGCTGTCTCGAGCGGCACTTCCTGGGGAGTGGAGACTCCATCCCCAGGCGGTCCATCTGATTTGGAGTCGGTTCGGAGTTGCTCAGGTAGACCTGTTTGCATCTCCGGAAGCCACCCACTGCCAGTGGTTCTATTCCCTATCCGAGGCAATGCTCGGCACGGATGCACTGGCACACAGCTGGCCCCAGGGCCTGCACAAATATGCTTTCCCCCCAGTGAGCCTGCTAGCACAGACACTGTGCAAGATCAGGGAGGACGAGGAGCAGGTCCTTTTAGTGGCTCCATATTGGCCCAACAGGACCTGGTTCCCATAACTCATGCTCCTCGCGACAGCCCCTCCCTGGCCGATTCCCCTGAGGAAGGATCTGCTTTCTCAGAGACGGGGCACCCTCTGGCACCCGCTTCCAGACTTGTGGAAACTCCATGTGTGGTCCCTGGACGGGACACGGAGGTTCTAGGTGACCTGCCCCAGGAGGTAGCTCTCACTATCGCTTCAGCACGAGCACCTTCCACAAGACGGGCCTATGCTCTGAAGTGGAACCTGTTCGTCGAATGGTGTTTCTCTCACCATGAGGACCCCTGGATATGTTCGATCAGACCCGTGCTTTCCTTTTTGCAACAAGGGTTGGAGCGTAGGCTGTCCCCCTCCACCCTTAAGGTTTACATTGCTGCTATTTCCGCCCACCACAACCTCATAGAGGGGAGGTCGGTGGGGAAGCCCGATCTGGTCGTCAGGTTTCTTAGGGGGGCCAGGAGGTTAAATCCTCCTAGGCCTCCCTCCTTACCCTCTTGGGATTTGGCATTGGTGCTAAGAGCCCTACAAACTGCCCCCCTTTGAGCCATTGCAGTCAGTCGAGTTGAAGTTTCTCTCTATGAAAACCCTACTCCTGACTGCGTTGGCCTCGATCGAGGGTGGGGGACCTGCAGGCATTTTCGGTCGATGAGTCGTGCCTTGAGTTTGGGCCGGCTGACTCCAGTGCAACACTGAGGCCCCGGCTATGTGACCGAGGTTCCTACTACTCCCTTCAGGGACCAGGTAGTGAACCTGCAAGCGCTGCCCCTGGAGGAGGCAGACCCAGCCCTAGATTTGCTCTGTCCTGTACGCGCACTGCGGCAGTACGTGGACAGTACGTCGAGTCCTCCAGCACTCCGGCGTCCGGACGTGGCGGAGCGTCCGGCGCCAGGCCTTTCAGCCAATGAATTCTTGAAATCTGGTGTGAGGCTAGTGCCCATATGAGAGACCCTGCTGGGATCCCATATGTGTATTCCACGGTATGCTTATTAGAGCCGTGTTTCCCCTGGCAGACCACATTTTGCCGTCTCTAATGATGCAGCCTAAGCCATCTCAGAGACTTCCATGTGCAATAGGGCCCTACGGGGTTACTTCACATGAGTAATGTCACTTAATCTCCCCTCTGGGAGGAGGTGACTCCGCAGACGCTTCCCAGTGTTATCCAAGTCCTACTGTTTGGGTTGCTCAAGGAACAACAGTAGTTGACCTTCTCTGTGTAGAACCCGGTCCTATCGTCTGCCTTATAGGAAGGATCAGGAGGCCTACACAGGGCACTGGAAGGGGCAGCTCCTGTGGCGCTTTGGTAGGGATCCCAATTTCGTCGGTCATCCAACGTGACTCGGAGTGACCGACTGAAAGGGAACGTCTCAGTTACGTATGTAACCCTCGTTCCCTGAAAGAGGGAACGGAGACATCATGTCCCGTCGCCACAGTCGCTGTACTACCGCTGAGCTGCCGGGTCACCGGCTCAGCTCCTCAGCAAAAGCATGAATTAATGCGGTGCACCTGCTGCCTCTTATACTCACGCTGTGATCAGCGGCAGCTGGATGCGAATTACCGCATGCCAATGTCCATTGGCTCGTTTAGTTACACTCGAAGTGGATAGGTCTCTCTGGCGAGATCCCAATTTCGTAGGTCATCTGACGTGAATGATCTTCGTACCCCTTCAGGGAACGAAGGTTACATATGTAACCGAGACGTTAAGTTTAATTTTTGATGGAAATGTCCTGGAAAAAAAATCGGTAAAGTCCTATATGATTGTGCCAATAATTTTATGCTGGACTGTCTCCCAAAAGAGGGTCATTTCAAAGCTGAATTTTCGCAAAAGTTGATTCTGAAAGAGGGATCAATACCAACGTTTTGTTCGTGCCTTGAACCTCAGCTCCAGACAAAGTAAGCGCGTCATATTTTGTTACCATTGTCTCTGCCTGTTTTTACTGATGCTGCCTTCATGTGCTACTTGAATGATTGTAAATAGGAATGTGGTAGGTCATTTCTAAATCACTAAATTTACAGACTGATTGCCTTAAAGGGGTGGTTGATTGTGATTTCACTTTTTTAACTTTAGTTAGTGTGTAATGTTGCTGTTTGAGCATAAACAATATCTGCAAAGTTACAGTGCTGTAAGTTCAATGCAAACAGAGATATTGTCTTTTAAAATGATCAGTTTAATGCAGTTACGGCTCGTAGGGACTACAACAAGCTACTTCCCGGGTTGGTGACATCACAATCCCTAAATTTACATAAACCCCACCCCTGAGAACATGCTACAAAGGGGGCGAGGACATGTTGCACTGCAAGAAAAGGAAGAGTTGTTGCCATGCTGTCAAAACTAGGGGTGCACGAAAAAATCTATTCTGTCATGATTCTGTCTTCTAACGATTCTAATGGATTCACAAGTTTCAAAATCAGTGTTCTAAAGCAGCGATTCTTAATCCTGTTCCTCACGTCCCCCTGCTCTGCACACGCTCTGCTCTGCATCTCTCTCTCACCTGATTCAGATCATCAGCTCCATTAATCAACTGTGTTCCAATTATACACTTTATGTGTATAGACAGACAGATATTTTTTCACATAGCTACGAGAAGCGTTAAACATGGATGCGCACGCAGTTGCCATGGTAGAGAGAAATACTTGCTGGCAAACACTTCTTACTGCTACAAAAATGCTACAATACAATCATGTATTCTGCTGTATTAAAGCTTTAATCAGGATAAAACCGTATATTAGAAGCTAACATAAGCAGTAGCATTTACAAATAACAGTGTATCTAAAATATGAGACAACAACAAACAAAAAAAAACATACCATTCTGAAACACCCTGTAAGAGCCGTGCTTGCACAGTAGGGCTGCAACAAACGATTATTTTGATAATCGATTAATCTAACGATTATTAGACGATTAATCGACTAATCGTCGATTATTTCACTGATTAATATAGACTTTGATTGATTATTCAGTTTTTGCAATTAGTTAGAATATTAAGTTATACATATTTAACATAAATAAAGGTCACTTCAGCTTTAGAAAAGCATATTCTGTAATTACAATTATTACACAATTAATTGGTAACACTTTACATTAAGGTTCATTAGTTAACATGACTGCACTGTATGTCATGTATAATCATTTTCTATGTAACGTTTTAAATTCATTTTAAATAAATTTTTATATAATTTCCTTGTTTTTATTGTTGTGATTATTATTTTTTTAATTCCTTGTTTTTATTGTTGTGATTATTATTTTTAATGTCTATTTCACTTCCTTTTATTAAAGCACTTTTGTGTTTTTGAATTTTTTTTGTGTATGAAATGGCTATATAAATAAACTTGCCTTGCCTAACATGAATTAATAATGAACAATACTTCTATAGCATTTGTTACTTAATGTTAATTTCAGCATTTACTGATGCATTATTAAAACACAAGATGTTTTTTTTCATTGATATGCATTGTGAACTAACATGAACAACTGTATTTTTATAACCGACATTAACAAAGATTAATACTTAAATGTAATAAATGTATTGTTATTCATGTTAATTAATAATTAACTAATGTAACAAATGATACCTTATTGTAATGTTACCAATTCATTATAAAAATGATGGCACACAAAATGAGATGACAGAAAGACTCTCTCACCTTTATTAGCTCATGAAAAAGTAACTGAATGACACAGTTTGCACATTCTGCCTAAATCTCCTTTTGTAAGTCATATAGATAAGAAACAAAATAAAGGTAGTGATAAATGCTTTGGATAAACTATTTTATTCACAACATAATATCTTAAAATACCTTATAGGGTTATGATAATCAAAACAGCCCTGACTAGATCAAGCTTTGATCTCTGCAAACCAAACTGTCACTTTAGAAATTATTATTTTTTCCCACTAATAAAAATATTTTATCATAGCTAGCTCACACTGGAAGCTGCTTTATAACAGAAAACAGTGTATTCTAACTGAAAGCGAACTGACCTTCATGTTTTTATGTTTAATACCGTAAAGCTGCTTCAATTAAGGCATCTATTGCATAAAGTACTATATAAATAAAAAATGTGACCGAACTCTACTGGAGTAATGTTACGTTACTGAATGCAGAGCTCATGAAACACCCTGTAAGAGCCGTGCTTGCACAGGTTCTGTTCTTCATCTGCATCTGAACTAGAGTCTGCGCTACAGCGCCACACAGGCTCTTACATTAGGTCGAGACTACTCAAAAATATTTGTCATTGTCGACGTTGTCAGGACTAATCTCAAACTGATCCTCTTCACTAATATTTGAGCAATCAGGCTCAAATTAAGATTATTGATTATTGGCGCCCCCCCCCAATATTTCATCATCCCTATTATGAAAAACTTGTAAAGTAGTAATTAGGGGTAAAATTGTCTCATACCTTTTAGAAAAATCAAGAATATGATATAGAACAAAATGTAGTAAAATAAATAAATACATACATACATACATACAGTACATACAGTGCACAGCATAAATGAGTACACTGAATTGACAAATTCAGCAATTACTCATTTCTTAGAAGACACGTTATGGCTCTTTAGAGATACAGTATAACATTTCAGTAGAGATGTTCCGATACCCTTTTTCCCTTCCTGATACCGATTCCGATACCTATGCTCAGGGTATCGGCCGATACCAAGTACTGATCCGATACCTGGGTGTGTATCTAGTTATCAGTGTTGGTGACTAACTAGTTACATGTATCGGAATTACGTAATTTAATTACGTAAAATAAATGTAATTGTAATTAGTTACAGTTACTGAGAAAAAAAAAATGTAATTAAATTACAGTTACTTTTGAAAATTTTAATGATTACAAAGGGGGTTACATCTGAATATTTTCACACCCCCATACAGATTTAATTGACTTCTTTCATAAATTGCATTGACTGCTCTAAAATGAGACACCAATGTTTCAGGAGTTTAGAACAGAATAGGACACATACTTATTCGATAACTGTTAAATTTCCTATTTGGGTTTATGCAAATGCTTTATTTTTTAAGATTAATCGTTTTTTTCCAAGGCATTGTTTGATGCTAGTGTTTCTTATCATAACTATGCAAACATTTGATTTCAAAACCAGTATCATAGCTATTAAACTATTTCTTAGCTAATAAAAATACTAAAACTCAATTCAATGTTATGTGTACAATTTCTTAATTCTGTCATCCTGGTATCGTGGACATGCTCTCTCATTTCATACAAACGCAGCTGCTGCCATTTTGTTTTGTACACAGTAATGGACAGAGCTGGGTAGTAACTGATTACATGTAATCTGGATTACGTAATCAGATTCCAAAAATGAAGTACTTGTAATTAGAGTAAGTTACATTTGAAAACACATTTTAAAAAACAAGTTACTTTTTTATTGATTACATATTCACACAATAGCAATTAATTATTCATCATTTATTTATTCTCTCTAATTCCTATTTTTTTCTTTAAAATTTTCCTTTCTAAAATAGTCTACTGCTTATATACACTCAGAAATTCCAGTTTTGTGGACATTCACACATAGACTAGTCATTAGTCAGGTGGCGACACAGCATTTGATCAATGAATTTACAAAAATCATTTCAGGTTTAAGAAGTGTTTCAACATTGCATCAACTACTGAAGAACACATTCATTTTTATTTGAATTATCACCCAGTAGGTTATTTAACCATGTATTATTATGTATTATTGAAAGGCTTTTGTCTTTCAAACTCATTAAAATGCACAAATTCTCGTTATTTCTTATTTGCAGACATTCTTAAACTTTTTGTCATCTGAACCTCTTTCACCTAATATATTTACTTTAAAGGGGTGGTCAACCAGCAATTCTATAAAAGACAATGTCTCCCTTTGCATTGAACTTTGAGCATCATAACTTTGCAGATGTTGTTTATGCTCAAACAGCAACATAACACACTAACTAAAGTTAAAAAAGTGAAATCATAATCAGTGACCCCTTTAAGTACCCCTGAGATTTTAAAATAAATATTTTAATAATTAAGTATCACATTTGCATGTTCACGGTTCTCTGACATTGGTTAATGGTCATATGGCGTGCAGGTAAACAAAATATTTCTTCTTTTTTAGTAAGTGAATTATTTTGTTATTTTAAAATGATTTATTTTAATTTTACATTTTTATGATTTCATTACATTTTTGCCTTTCATTAAACTCACAAACCCCTGCAGTTCCTTTACTAGCACCAGTTTGGGAAACCTTGATGTAATATAATGTTTAATGTACTTCATGTTGTTAATTACAATGAAAGTAATATATTTTCTCACTCTTTGTATTTTTACATAATTAAGGTACAACATTATCCTGTTTAAATCAATGTGATAAACGAGTTAGGTCAAAAGTATTCTAAAATGAATCTAAAAGTAATCTGATTATATTACCTAAAATGTGTAATGTAATGGATTACGTTACTGACTACAATTTTTGTCATGTAATTTGGAATCAGTAACAGATTACAATTTGTAAGTAATCTACCCAGCTTTGGTAATGGATTATAAAATAACTAACAAACCAGTACTGTAAGTACTAGTACTTAATTATTTATGTGGTGAAATGTTGTGTAATAAAAGTGGTATGACTGCACCGTATCCCTTAAATGTCCGTCTAGTTTGAACTTGCCGCTTGCTAGCAACTGCTTTCTTCATGAAAGCTTTGTGTTCAAATATTTCAACTCAGGTCAGTGTTTTGTGTCTAATTATTTACTTTTGTGGCAAGCGGCCGTGTAATAAGCGGGATAATGTACATCAAGCCAGTTGTTATCGCAAAATAAAGATGTACATTATCCCTTACTTATTATAACCTTAATTCAAGTGATGAAGGATTTTGACAGTAATCAGTGTTGAGCACTAATGTAAGGTTAACCCTGCCTGCTTTAAATGTTTCAAAATGATTAACAGTTGAAAATGTTAGAAATGTAGAAAAGTAATCAAATGTAATAAGTTACATTACTTTAATAACGTAATTGAAAAGTTACACTACTTATTACATTTTAAACAGGGTAACTTGTAATCTGTAACCTATTACATTTCCAAAGTAACCTTCCCAACACTGCTAGTTATACAGCTGTATGTACTACTAGCCCTGTATGAATTGATACAATTATTTTATGGTGTGCTTCACCATATATAGATAGATAGATAGTTTGGCAAGTAAACAAAAAATATAATATATAATGTTTGGAAAATGGCACATCTTTTTAAATATCTAAAAGTAAACTCTTAACATCAGTCAGTCAAGCATTATAAATATATTATGATAATCAAGTATTAATGATTTAATGATAATCCTAATATACCAAAATCCATGAAAATGAAGAAAGGTACCTTAATTTTTTTTCCTCATTTTGCCTTGCATGGTTCTCTCGCACATCTTCATGAAAAATGTTCCTGTATTTACCACGACTGACACAGCAAAGCTGCTGTCCTCTTCCTTTGGTTTGTTACCTGTAAAATATTTGATGATTAGAGGGGGATTTGTAAGCGCACAGGTGGGAATATATTACTTGCAAATGGAAAAGATTCAAAGCATTTAAAATCCATAGGGAAATTGACTTAATATAGCACTTTTAGCTTGTCATGTGTGATCAGGGTGAACCTGACTGGGCAACAATTCATTAAAAACTTCTAACATCACCTCTTCTACTGGTCTGTGTTTCCACACTGTATCTCCAGTAACAGATCTGTACTGATCCTGCAAAATGAATAACTCCAGATAAGTACAAAAATAGTACATATTGCAAACACAACCAGTAACGGTATATCTCGCTCTTCAAATGCATAAATAAAATAAAAATATAGCTGCAAGCAGCAATTACGCAGCCAAGCACTACAGAAACAAGCATCAGACCAACTGCAGAATTGAGTAATTGAAGCCATTTTAGGATGATTTTAGTCAAAACGGCTGAAAATTCATAAATTAACCTCTAATAATATGATTTATTGGCTTATCACGTTTGACCAATAGGTGGCGCTATTATCAAATCGATGTGGTGTGTTCTGTGTGAGTTGACAATGGAACACACAAAGTTTGGTGTCAATATGCCAAAGCATTGCAGAGATACAGCTTCAAGTGTCATTTTGGCATCATCCCACCAATTTTTTTGTGTGTCCTTAGAGTGTGCCCATACATATGTGTGTCAAATTTGGTGAAAATATCTCATTTTGTTTTGGAGTTATAGACAATTTTTTATATGATAAGATAAAAAATGACTGACAGCTGACTTTGTTTGCATTTTTGTGCCACTTGCTATCAAAATTTTGGCAATTGGGCATTAGTGTATAGCCGGCATGCTATGTTTTTCGAATTCCCTACGGTGGTTTCGTGTCGATCGGAGTAACGGTTTCTAAGATATTGGCAAATGTTTTTTAAGCGCTAAAATGCAATGGTGTGCAAACCATAAGGCAAAACCTGGCAAGTTTGGTATCACTGGACTCGGCAAGGATTCAGGAGTCTAAAAAGGTGACTCCCGTGAAAATAAGTTGACCACACCCAAAGTTATAAGCATGTGAATATTTGATTTTACCACTAGGTGGCGCTGGCTCGAAACGTCTCAGGTTCCCTTCAGGGCATCGTGCTGATGACCCATACCAAGTTTTGTAATGATACGTCAATGCGTTTGTAAAATATAGCATTTTACTACAAAATTCAAAATGGCCGACGTCCAAAATGGCTGACATGGGAAAATTGGGTATGGTTGGACTCCGCATGATGCACCGAGTCTAAAGAGACCAGTTTTGTGATTTTTGGTTAAACCATTCACAAGTTATAAGCAAAAATATGCTGACCACTAGGTGGCACAGCACCAAAACACTGCAGGTAGCCTCAGGTCATGCTTGTTATAACACACACCAAGTTTGGTCACAATACGCCAAACCGTTGCGGAGATATAGCCTCAGATCCATTTTTGCATGCATTTCGGCGAATTCGTTAGTGTGTCATTTGAGAACGGTTGGACGAATCAACTTGAATTCCATAACTTTTTGCCAGCATGATCTGTAGATGATCTGAGCCAATTTAATAATTTAAATAATTTTCCTTCTGTGGCTTACGGTCCAAAAGTTATTAGAATAAACATGAGTGAGACTTTGGACAAGACTTTGGTGGCGCTAGAGAGTTTGATTTAGAGACTCCAAATTTGCTGTTGTTAATGATGAGACTGTCCTCTACCAGTGTGCCAAATTTCACAACTTTCCCGCAAGCAGTTCTATGGGCTGCCATAGACTCAATGGCGGAAGAAACGGAAGAAGAAGAAGAAGAAATCTAACGGATACAATAGGTGCCATCGCACCTTCAGTGCTTGGCCCCTAATAAGAATGCCAACGGATACAATAGGTGCCACATAAACCTTCAAGGTGGAGTGGGTCAACCCTGCAGAGAGTCGGGCCTGCAGGAACTCCAGAACTGTACCAATCGGGCAGTTGACTGGGTTGAGCTGGTGGTCTCCGCACCATGAAGTGAAAAGTTTCCACTTCAAGGCGTACAGTTTCCTCGTTGAGGGAGCTCTGGATTGGAGGATGGTCTCAACAACCTCGGTTGAGAGACCGGAAGCTATGAGCTGTGCCCCCTCAGGGGCCACACCCACAACTTCCATAGCTCTGGGCGGGGGTGAAAGATGGTGCCCCCTGCCTGTGAGAGGAGATTCCTCCTGACGAGAATCTCCCATGGGGAGCCGTCGAGGAGAGAAATCAGGTCCGAGAACCAAGCTTGGCCCGGCCAAAACGGCACTACCAGTAGTAGACTGACCTCGTCCCGGCGCACTCTCGCCAGAACTCCCGGGAGCAGAGCGATCGGGAGAAAAGCATACAGTCGAAGCCTCGGCCATGTCTGTACCATGGCATCCAGCCCCATCAGAGCTGGATGAGTCAGAGAGTACCAGAGGGGACATTGCACTGTTTCTTGAGTTGCAAAGAGGTCCACCTGAGCCTGGCCAAACACTCTCCAGGTCTGCTTCACCACCTCTGGGTGAAGCATCCATTCCCCAGGCCTGAGGTGCCCAGGAATATAAACCGCCCTCAGCGAGCGGAACTTCCCTTGGGCCCACACAAGGATATGGTGTGCCAGCCTGTACAGGGGGCATGAACGCAGACCTCCTTGGTGGTTGATATAGGAGACCACCACTGTGTTGTTGGTGCGCACCAACACATGGTGAACTCCCAGGTCCGGGAGAAAGTGTTTCAGAGCACGAAACACGGCCAGCATCTCCAGACAATTGATATGACAAAGTGAGATGGCGACCACTCCACAGACAGGGTAGGGTGGCCATCCATGAACGCTCCCCAACTGGTGAGGGATGCGTCCGTCGCTAGCGTTACGCAGCGACAAGGAGCCCCCAGCACCGGGCCCTGAGACAAGAACCAGGGTTGTCTCCACATGTCTAAGGCACGTAGGCACCGTCGCGTGACCTTGATCATGCAAAGCGGGTTTCCCCTCAGGGAAAACGCCCTAGTCTTGAGCCACCACTGTAGAGATCTCATGTACAACAGGCCAAGAGGTATCACGTTGAACGCAGCTGCCATCAGACCCAGCAGTCTCTGAAACTGCTTTACAGTGAGTGACTGGCCTTCTCTCACTCTTGCGACTGCAGTGAGGATCGACTCGATCCGAGCAGGTGACATACGTGCCTGCATCGTGGTCGAATCCCACACCACACCCAGATAAGTGGTTCTCTGAGACGGAGAAAGCACACTTTTCTTGGCATTCAGTCTTAGCCCCAGCACTTCCACATGAGCGAGAATGACATCTCGATGTCGAACCGCCATCTGCTCTGATTGAGAAAATCTAACAATCAAACAATCAAAAAAAAAAAATCAAACAATCGTCGATACAATTGAGTATGCGGATGCCCTGGAGCCGCAGCGGGGCCAGCGCAACATCCACACACTTCGTGAAAGTGCGGGATGAGAGTGCTAGGTCGAAGGGAAGAACCCGATATTGGTAAGCTTCGCCCCCGAAAGCAAACCTCAGGAACTTCCTGTGAGTTGGAAGGATGGAGACATGGAAATATGCGCCTTTTAGATCGATCATGACAAACCAGTCCTCGGACCTGATCTGAGAAACGACGATTCACCCCATTGAATCGAGGTGGAGGAGAACCGAACTGGATTCTGTAGCCTCTCTCTACAGTGTGCAGGACCCACCGAGACACATTTGGCAGTAGTTTCCACACTGCTAAATAGTCTACTAAGGGAACCAGTCTCTTGAGACTGGCCTCTGGTGTAATCAGAGCGGCGCACCGGCAGGAGACGGCCGAACTAGCTGCTTTAGAGACCCCCGAAGGGGTGGCGAGCATCTCAGCCCCGCTACGTTTCTGGGCAGAAGAAACTGAGATGTGTGCTCGCTGGAGATCGCTGTGCCCTGGAACACCGTACGTGGCAGGATTAGCAGACCGATCTCCTGAGGGCACTGAGGAGGAACGGGCACCGTGCACTGCGGTGAACGCCGCTCTTCCACAGAGGGGGCTACCCTCATAAGCCCTGGGCCATGGGCGTCAGGACTTTTTGGCTGAGGACTTCTTAGCCTGAAGTATAACCCGCAGGTCCGTCTTCGGCTTCGAAGGCCCCGGCCCAGAGCGTCGCTTGCCGCCTCGGGCCCAACTCGGGGGAGCGCGAGTGGCGATGCTCTGTTTTTGCGCCTCCCTGTACGAGGAGCTAGTACGTGGCTGGGGCTGCTCCCGTTCCGCAGCCGCCTGAGCTGAAGAGCGGCGAGGCAGGAACCGCTGAAATGCCACCGCTTGTTTATGGGCCTCCTGGTACCTGTCAACGACGGTATCGCCGAACAAGCCAGAAGGTGCAAGCGGGGTGTCCAGAAGGAAGACCCTGTCCTTCTCTTTAATGTCAGACAGGGTCAACCATAGATGTCTCTCCGCTGCCACCAGAGCTGCCATAGACCGCCCAATAGCTCGGGCGGTCTCCTTGGTGGCGCGGCGAGCCAAATCAGCAGCTCGCCTGAGCTCTGTGATGTCATCAGAGTATGGCTGGGTATCGAGTTCGATATTTTTTAGGCACCGACCGAATTGCCTCGATACCACCGAGTTTCGAAAAATGTCTTGTCGTTCGGTACCAAATTTCGATACCTAAGGGGTTAATCTCATCAACGTCAGTGAGGCAATAAGCCTGCAGCACTAGGTGTGTTCGACTAGAAGCGGCGCGCCACAGATTGATCAGTGTTTGACATCCGCAAGAGCGATTTGAAACCATATGGATCAGTCTGCTCTCCACATCGCGCGGTTTCGTTTACTACACATGGACTGAAGCGCGCTCACGGTGATTTCAGTGTCTGCTGTCTAAATGAGGACATAAACACATGAACAACATCTCCAGAACTGCTCTGAGAGTCACTCCATGAGCATTTTACCATTTGATTTGAGTAATACTAGCATCATATGATATACACACAGAACTGTAAAGGTATTCACGGCAACCCGTCAAAATAAAAGTTTGGTTTAATTTGGAAGACACTGCGGCAGAAATATATTAATATTGTTCAGTAGAGTGTACATACTGCTACTACTAGGCTACTATTAAAATGATTAAAACTTTATTTTTTTTAAGTAATGATCACACATCATTTCTTCCATGTTTTAATTTTAATAATATAATTTTGTTTGCCAAAATAAATAAAGTTTGATTTTCAATAATTTAAAAGATAAATGAAATTAATGTTTTATGCCTTCATTTGAAAACCAGATACAGAATACAGAATTTCTGAGGAAAAATAAAACATTTCATAAGGCTATTTTAAGAATAAATTTGAATAAACTAAGTAGTTTTTATGCATTCAAATAATTAGAAATACTACAACACAGAATTTAATAACAATAACACATATGGTGAAAGAAAATAAAACACCTGTCATCGGTGCACACACGAGGGAGGAACAGGAACACGCAGACGAGGACATAAACTCAAATAATAGTCTTTAATGAGACATCAAGGCAGGACAAGGCATGACTGACATGGACAGGATACACCGGGGAAGTAACGAGTAGACCAGACGAAATCAAACTCAAAAGACAGGACTAATATACACAGAGTAATTAACACATAACGAGACAAACACAGCTGGAACATACTTAACTCATAATGACATGAAACAAGGACAGGAAACAAACCATATATGGACACAAGAGGCGGGAACACATGACACACACAACAGAACCCTGACAACACCCACTTATGAAAGTAGATAAATATTTTCAATTTCTTGAAGTCTTTATCCTAGAATAAATGAATAGAAATGATGATTCTGTCTGAGCTATGCGTTTTAAAACGAACACGCACTAGTGTAAACTGAAAACTATTTGAGCTTTATTAAAATTATTTGCACTGATTTATTGTGTTGGATATATTTTGTTCCTTTGTGCAGTGGCTCAGGAGATGAGTCTTTGAGTCTGTATAAATGTCAACAAGCTGAAAAAAATAAAACCAAAGTTTTTTGAGATAATGTAATCTTGTTAAAACTGATTTCATAAAATTGGTATCGAAAAAAGTATCGTTCAGGAACCGGTATCGAACTCAAGGTATCGGTATCGAACATTTTTGAACGATACCCAGCCCTAATTGTGAGTTCAGCAGGCAGTTTTTGAGATTTCAGGATTCCCCCATTAATTTAAATAGGAGTCTTGGACAGTTTAGGGGAGTAGCTAGCTACAAGTAGCGACGCTACTAACAACTAAATTTTTCAGTAGCGTGACAGTAGCTCAGTTACTTTTAAAACAGTGTAGCTTTTCCAGTAGCTAACTTTTTCCAGCAAGTAGCGGTGTAGAGCGACCAAAAGCTACATTCTGTTTTGCGTTCTGAATAGTCACGAGACTGTAATGCATTGAAGCAACAGTGTCTTCTTCTGACTAGATCACAAACTAAATCTGTTCATTACCGCCATCTGTTGTGATATCATGCATTTGTGGCTTTACAGTCTGTCCACAGACATGAGATCGATGATTTTGCAAAGGATGTACAGGAGTGGAAATTTCACATGAATCCACTGTAATTTATACTTCTGTCTGCTCATTGGTTGGTTTTGTCATGTGTTCCCCATGTCCTAGTTAGGGTTGGGAATCGAAAATCGATTCCGATTCCAGAATCGGATACTTAAGGTCAGGAATCGGATACTTGTTGTCAAATTAAAATTTCGATTCCGCCTATCGATTCCTATGCGCTTTTTTTTTTCTTCATCTGTGAGGACCGGACCTACAGTGATCTGCCAGGACCTTGCTCGCTAGTAAGCGCTCGTCTGTTTCATTCCTCAACCTTTGACGTACAGCGTACGATCATCAGTGTGATTTGAACATATAAATCTGCATTCGCGCTGCTGACCTGAAGAGAGCAGCTGTCATCTGTCTGGAATGAAACAGACTCACAGTCTTTTCAACCACACAGTATCATTATTTCTGTGTTACAAAAGAGAGACCGTAGGGCACCTTGTCTCAAAAATTTTGATTTATTGCCCCTCATAAAAATTGCCCCTCAATCCCTCAATCCCTCCCTCCCTCCTACCATAACTGGACATCTGTTTTGGACACCTGTTGTACACCCCCACCATCTAAATGGCGATCGATCTGGTTATCCACTCCAGTGTGTTTAAGGAATTTATGACTGTTTTTGTGTGTGGGCCATTGTTATGTGCTTTTAAACTTTAAATGGTGAAATCGTGTTAAAGGGAAGTTTTTATTAAAGTGTTTTCACATCAAATATACGCGTAAAATGTGCAATGACTGTTTTCCCTACAAGTCAAGACGTGTTATTGTAATTAAAGCAATTTTAGGCAAAAGGTAGACTTTGACAAAGTTAGAAAATAAAGCAAAAAGCATTAGATACGATAGTTTTTCTATCATTACAATTATAGTTAGTTTGACAAAGTTAAATAAAAAGAAGAAGAGTTGAGAGTGTTTCTTCATCTATAACAAAAAGCATCAAACACGTTCGTTAACATTAGCAAATGCTGTCTTATCTTACTGTGTTGTGAAATAAAAAATATCAGACCGTTAAGTAAGATCATACACGTCAAAATCTTGTGACAATACAGTTTAAAAGTAAAAAAGAGGTGTCATCTAAAAATAAACGAACATCAGGGGGGATTCGTTCGTTAAAACAACAGTATCCGGCAGTAGTCAAAAACTCTGTGGTAGTCTATCATTACAATTTAGCTAAAAAATAAAAGTTAGCTAACGTTTGTCACGACAGAAAAGAAAGACCCCCGAGCATTTCGTCCTGACACGGCAGTTCGTCCTCACGCTGCCCCTGTCCAACACAGAATGAGGCCGAGCATGCAGCGGGCCAAACCACGCCTACGACCAACCCCTAACACGGGCGGAGAGACCGAACCAAAGATTTAAAATAATTAAAGTAATGCTTTAACATTCGTCCTAAACCTTTTCACTGTAAAATTAGGTTACACAAGTTTCCTTTTAAACATACATCTCTAAACACAGGCTTTTATTTTATTTAGTTATTCACAATTGATTTAGTGGTTCCTTTATTTACTCTTTGTTTTTTGTCAAGTTTAAGACTCCTGACTTATTATATAACCAGACTTTTTCACTTTTAAAAATTAGATTACACAAGTTTCCTTTTAAACATACATCTCTAGTCCGTAGGAAAAATGTTGTTTGTTTTATTTGATTTAGTTATTCACACTTAATTCCTTTATTTACTCTTTGGTTTTTGTCAAGTTTAAGACGTCTGCTGTGCTATATAACCCAGACTTTTTCACTTTTAAATGACGCAAGTTTCCTTTTAAACATACATCTCTAGTACGTAGGAAAAAATGTTGTTTGGTTTATTTTATTTAATTATTCACAATTAATTTAGTGAATCCTTTATTTACTCTTTGATTTTTGTCAAGCTTAAGACGTCTGCTGTGCTATATAACCCAGACTTTTATCGCTTAAAAAATTAGATTAGGCCTACACAAGTTTATTCCTAAGCATACACCTCTAAACCACAGGAAAATGTTGTTTGTTTTGTTTAATTTAGTTATTTACACTTAATTCCTTTATTTTACTCTTTGAATTTGGCAATCTTAACTTACGGGGTGGTATAACAGTTTGAAAGCATACACGTGCGTATGCGAATGCAAACAGGATTTCTCTTTGATTTTCCACCCGTAACGTTTGTGGTGTGTTATCTATCAATTGAAACAGACGCACAATGTCTAAACTTTTACAACATAACACGAAATGCAAGATATCGTGGCTCACGCATCGCAATGAAACGAGAGAAGGTTTGAAGATGGCGTGCAGAATTGTGACGCTGTGCTATAGGGTAGCCTAACGGTTAAAACACATTTACGCAGCCTACAAATATTTAACAGATATGAAAGCAAATGTTTTGTTTCATACCGCGTAATAAAATCAACACAGTATTCCTCTTTGATTTCTCGCTGTAACACTTGTGGTGTGTTATCTATCAATTGAAACAGACGCGCGTAATTAGACGTCTAAAGTTTTACAACATGCACCTGCGAGTGCGCAGGGTCTTCTGGGGCTGCGAACTTTGCCTAAAGTTCACTGATCAAAGGACGTCTATTTTAACCATTTTATGGCATGTGCATGCGTGTGTGAACTCTGTCAAAGGTTTAGGTAAGGGGGGAAAGGATGTGTAGCCATTTGAACCTTTTTTTATGACACATCTGGTAAAGTTCTTGAAGATAATGTTTGTTTTTTGTTTTTTCTAAGAAAAACAGGAATGTTTATCATGTAGATCTGGTGAATGTGACTTCAAACCGATGTTCAGAATGAGATGAGATAGATAAATGACAAAAACAACAAGGTGAAATAAATAGATGTCTCCAGAGGTGCTCGTTTTAATTAAACACCTTATGTTACGGGAAAAAGTTGTTTAATTTTAGTTAATTTAGTTTGTTTGGTAACACTTTAGAATAGGGAACAATTATTCGCTGTTAACTACGACTTTTACCCTCAATAAATTCCTAATTTGCTGCTTATTAATAAATAGTAAGGTAGTTGTAAAGTTTAGGCATTGGGTAGGATTAGGCATGTAGAATAATGTCATGTAGAATAAGGCATTAATATGTGCTTAATTAGTGCCAATAGCAGGCTAATATTCTAGTAATATGCAGGCTAATAAGCAACTAGTTAAGAGACCTAAAATAAAATGTTAAAACAGCAAGCACGCACACGCACACGCGTAATGGTTTTTATACTGTACAAACTGTATTTTCCGTCAACCTACACCAACCTTACACCTACCCCGTACAGAAAACTTTGTGCATTTTAAGATTTACAAAAACCTAATTCTGTATGATTTATAAGCTTTTTTTCCTCATGGGGGCAAAAAACAAAATGGCCCCACAAGGACAAGGATTTTAATATTGCCATCTTTGTCCCTGAGCCACACACACACACACACACAAATCTGATTATGCTAAATTTTAAATATGTGCAAAATCGTATGTTGTTTTTACTTTTTGTTGTTAAGAAATGTTTTCATTTTAATCTAGCCTGTAGTTAGTATATCTGTACTGTAAAAGAACAAATATACATTTTCACTTAAAACTTCTCAGTAAAATAATTACACCTACAGTTTTAAACATGTTTAAAAAGTTTTAAACACATTGTGTGTCACTAAAGCAAGTCATGATGTCTATTGTCTTTAAATTAAACTTTAGTTTTATTCTTTAATTTCTTTAAAATAGCCTGATGATAATGCAACCAAGTGCTTTTCTCACATGAGTAGATAATTCTTTGGATGTGTTTGTGACAAACACATCATTTTTTACTTCAGAAAAGTTTTTCAAATGTATGACAGAACTTTTCTCATTTAACAGACCAACGTTTCAAATTATTTACCCGCGGTGTTTAACAGCCAGAGGGAATACATGTTGTTTTCTAATGTCCATGAAACCTTTATTGGTGTAAATTTCTTGTAACAAAACTTGTACATTTTGACTATTTGACTCTTTTGTAGGTAGCATGTCATTTGAAATGGTTTACTAAAAGATTAAAGCATCAGCATCTGTGTTTTCAACATGAAAGAGTTGTACAAGGATGTTTCAACTATTATCGTCATTTCTTTTTGACCCTAATAAACTGGTAATGAATTTTCTATGGCAGGTTTTACAATGTACAGTTCTCATACTATGTGTGTAAATAGTTGTGCTACAACATTTATGATTATTTTTGAATGCCAACAGATTTTGTTAGGGATGTGTCGCATCTAAGAATAACAATCTTTTGTAAATGACATTTTTTCTTACACCCGTTAGTTTTAGTCATATTATCAAGATTTCAGATGGCCGTTCACAATTGTTTGTTGGACTGTGTATGTTTTTAGGTGAAGACAACTCTTTGTGAGATGTCATCATAATAGGAATAAATGAAAATCAAGAAATTAAGTAACAGCCTTTTGTCTTTGAGATTTATTTTAGTGCAACATTGTGTCTGTCCGCGATGTGCGAACACATGAAGCATCAACACGAAAATTAAGTCTTGCTGTCTTACCCTTAAAACTATTACAACTGAAACTAAATTAAACTATTGCACTGAAAGCTGCACATTCATTTAAGTTTGAGCATGTTAAATTTCCACACTCTTGTAAAGAGTATTGATACATTTCATCCATAATCATTCAAGAGACAAAATCACTAAGAAAGAGAGTATAG
This sequence comes from Schizothorax lantsangensis, assembly GCA_027422415.1. Classification (NCBI taxonomy): domain Eukaryota; kingdom Metazoa; phylum Chordata; class Actinopteri; order Cypriniformes; family Cyprinidae; genus Schizothorax; species Schizothorax lantsangensis. The sequence goes on from CM049860.1 coordinate 14,569,032, forward strand.
CAAGACAAGAAAATGTTTATAATGCAGATAGAATTCAGGAAATCTGTTTCCTAAACAATTGTGAAAGTTTATTAAACGCGGATTTGTAAATGATATTTTTATTACTCCACTGGATTTAGTCATCTTGCTCAGATAGTAGACGACACAATTCACATTTCGTTTCTTTGCCTGTATTTGTTTTAAGACTCCTCCACAAGTTCATGCTAATCCTTGCATGGGAAAGCGAGCATGACGAGTACATACTTATTAATTTAAGAAAATCATTGAACATTTGACTGAACTTTTTATTATTTTGACAAACCTCCAATTCAAATTACTTCCCTCGAGGCGTTTGTCCACAGAATCTTTTTCAACACAACGCCATTAAACATTAAAGAATGTTATCAGTCACTATCGCCATCTTCTGTGACTCAAATAAAGCGACATCTCTGGTGTACGTAAACATCTACAATGGGTGCATGTGGTAAACATCTTTGTTTTTCCACTTTGTCATATTTGTTAGATGTAATGTAAACAATATTTTGATAACTATGATGTTCCACGCTTTTGTAAAGGTTATAGAAAGAATTCAAACAATCTTTACATAGGAATTATCTTTGCTCAAAGCGAATTGACTAAAATCATTAAATTACGAAATGCAAAAGTGTATACATCATTTAAGAAAAAGTGCTATAATGTATACAGAATACAGAAATCCTCCTCTTGATCTATTGTGACTGACATTTTACTAAGTCAGACGATCAGGATTATGGATGACGCGGCTCACATTTTGTTTGTTGGACTGTATATGTCATTACTATGACTGTACTGTAGGTGAGGCCTTCTCTCTGAGAGCCATCAGCATTCAGTGTTTATAGAAATAAATGAAAATTAAGAAAAATTTCTTGAGAGTGTTCAACTAAGTCGGTATGGTCTAGCGGTTAGGACCATATGGTCCCATATGGTCTAGCGGTTAGGATTCCTGATTTTCACCCAGGCGGACCGGGTTCGACTCCCGGTATGGGAAGTAATGTTTCAAGGTTCAAGTTTCTTGTTTATTTGTCACATACACAATCATACAGGGTATAATCAGTAGTGAAATGTAGGTCAGGACGGGTCCGCTCAATGGACAGTGCAAAAAAATAAAATAAAAGATGATACATAACACAGGAGCATATATTTAAATATAGGTAGGAATAAGATAAAAGAATAAGTAAAAACAATAAAATAAAATAAGGAGTAAAATGTGCAATGAACTAAAATGTGCAATACAGTCTACTGTGGATTTAATAAATATTAATATAACCGGATGTGCAAGAGGAATGTGCAAACAGGTTGTACCGGATATGTACACATAGCAGCAATGCGGATGATGGAGAATGATGGGTGTTTTTTTTTTTTTTTTTTACAGTTAATTAAATTGAGTCCTGTAGATGTTATGAGACTGAGTTTAGGAGCCTGATGGCCTGAGGGTAGAAGCTCCTCCTCAGTCTCTCAGTTTTTGCCATCATGCTTCTGAAGCGCTTGCCAGATGGCAGTGTGATGAAAAGACGGTTACCGGGGTGATTTGAGTCCTTGATTATTTTTGCAGCTCTGCTTTTGCAGCGTTTGAGGTAGATGTCCTGCAGAGAGGGGAGGGCAGACCCAGAGATGCGCTCAGCTAAGCGCACAACTCTCTGCAGAGCTTTGCAGTCCTGATTTGTGGCGTTACTGTACCACACTGAGATGCACTGAGTCAATACACTTTCTATGGCCCCTGAATAGAAAGTTTTCAGGATTGCTGGTGAGACCCTGAATTTCCTCAGCTGTCCCAGATGGTACAGTCTTTGCCTGGCTTTCTTGACCTGTGTTTGAATGTGTGCAGTCCAAGTCAGGTCCTCGGAGATGTTTACACCGAGGTACTTGAAGCTGCTCACCCTCTCCACAGGGGTCCCGCTGATCATAAGAGGAGTGTAGGGCCGCTGCTGTCTCTTCCTGAAGTCTACAATCAGCTCTTTAGTTTTGCTCACGTTCAGAGAGAGACAGTTGTCCTGGCACCATGATGTTAGTCTCTCTACCTCACCCAAGTATGCGGTCTCATCATTGTTGGAAATGAGGCCCAGAACCACAGTATCATCAGCAAATTTAACAATAGAAGTGGAGCTGTGAGAGGACACACAGTCGTGTGTGTAGAGAGAGTAGAGCAGGGGACTCAGAACGCAGCCCTGCGGGGCTCCTACGTTCAGGGTGATGGAGTTGGAGGTGAACTGGCCCATTTTCACCACTTGTGGTCTGCCGGTGAGGAAGTCTTGAATCCAGTCACAGAGTGTAGTGTTTAGGCCGAGGTCTGAGAGTTTGACAGCTAGCTTGGTGGGGACTATAGTATTGAAAGCTGAGCTATAGTCAATGAATAGCAGTCTGACATAGTTGCCATTTTTGCTGTCAATATGTGTGAGGGTGGAGTGCAGTACCTGAGAGATGGCATCATCAGTAGACCTATTTGGGCGATTTGAAGAGGGTCCAAGGTAGCAGGGATGGAGGAGCATATGTGTTTCTTTAAAAGTCTCTCAAAAACCTTCATGACTGTTGATGTGAGGGCAACTGGACGATAGTCATTCAGGCAAGAGGGTTTACTGTTCTTAGGCACAGGGATGATGACTGATTTCTTAAATGAGGTGGGAATCACAGAGGTAGCAAGGGACTCATTAAAGATGGAAGTAAACAAACCAGCAAGCTGATCGGCGCATGATCTCAGAACGCGGCCAGTAATCCCATCAGGTCCGGCGGCTTTCCTGACGTTTACTCTCCTTAATTCTCTCCGAACCTCGTCCTCCAACACGGTGATAACATGATCAACATCGCTGCTCTGTCTGCTGCTTCCTGACGCGCTGATCGGCAGAGTCGCGCCGCCGTTGCATTCGAAGCGGCCGTAGAAGGTGTTTAGCTCTTCGGCCAGCAATGGATCTGCCCTCACCTCGGCGGAGGGGTTGTTTCCAGAGGAACAGATGGTCTTCAGTCCCTGCCACATGCGTCGAGAGTCATTGAGCTGAAAATGTGACTCAATTCTCTCTCTGTATCAGAGTTTAGCTCTAACTGCCCGTCGGAGAGCATAACATGATGCTTTGTAATCGCTCATGTTTCCTGACAAAAGACCAGCGTTGTATGCGGCAGTGCGTTGGTTAACCGCAGCACGGATTGTTCTGTCCACCCACGGTTTCTGATTAGAGAATGTCCTTATTGTTACCGTTTCAGTGGCTTGGTCAGTTAGCATGTAAACAAAGCTTAATGCTACATCCGTGAACTCGCTGACATCAGCTGAACTCGCCCGGAACATGTCCCAGTCGACGTCATCAAGAGACGCCTGTAGCATAGCTTCAGAGTGGGAGGACCAGCGCGTCACTTTCCTCACCCCCGGGGATTCCTGGACAATCCTTTGTTTATATTCCGGTGCGAGGAAAATGGCCGCGTGGTCCGATTTACCAAAAGCCGGTAGGGAACGAGCTTTATAGGCATTCTTAAACTGAGTGTAGCAATGATCCAGTGTATTCGGTCCTCTAGTTGGGCAGGATACATGTTGATGGAAGTTCGGCATGACCTTCCTGTTTTGGGGAAGTCGTGGCCTAATGGTTAGAGAGTCGGACTCGTAATCCAAAGGTAATGTTCACGGTGTGTGTGCACTTTGGATGGGTTAAATGCAGAACACGAATTCCGACTATGGGTCACCATACTTGGCCGTATGTCACTTTCACTTTCATTTCTTTTTTAGGTCAATTATCTATCTATTTGATGTGAGACCCCATTAAGTTTAGACACGAAAATTAAGGCGTTCTGTTTTACACTTACAACTGAAACATATCTAACCATTGTGCTCAAAGCTACACATTCAGTAAAGTTTGAGGTTGTACACAGTCTTGAAAAGGCTACAGACACAAAATATCAAGGAATTTTTTTTTTTTTATGCTCCCTATGTAACTCAAGAGTCCAAGTCACTAAGAAAAGTATCATATGAATACAGAAAACCCACTCATGATCATCTGGGTATATTTTTGTAAATGTTGTTTTAAATTACTTTTTTCTTACGCCACTACATCTAGAGCTCTTGTTCAGATAGCTGATGACGATGTGCACATTTTATTCATCGTACTCATTTCTTTCAACATTTCCGCTTGAGATTAAAGCGTAGGTAATGTGACCACAATTAAGAACCATAACATTATACTTCATCCCCTTTGAAAAGGTTATAGACAGTCGTTTATACAGGAAATATGTTTGCACAACAGAAATATGTATCAGTATATTGATACACTTTTATTAAAACGATGCGGCATGAAGTTACTGTATTCAACAGCACAGTGCCTTGAAATATTGTCTTAACTTTTTTTTTTTTTTTTCTAAATATCTAAACATGTATTTAGCTTAAATATTAGTTGTTAAGTGTTTACAAAGTTGTCATACCTGTTGTTGAATTTTATAACATATTTCATCAAACTAAAGGACTGAAAATAGGTTTAGTATTTAGCGTTTAGCAAGTCCGCATTTCAACTGTTAGCCTGAAAATGCAAGTGAACTGAGATTTCATTACCGAGATAATCTACAGAATGTGAAACAAGCTCACAGTTACATTAGTGTTTTGGATTCTAGGTTATGTTGAATATTGTTTGTTACTGTTTCACAGGTTTAACGACTCATTACTTGAAGACACATACTGTATAAATTACAAAGTTTTCCACCTGTAGTAGGCCGACTCTGAAACCAGGCCTGTAGAAAGAATAAACCAGTCTTATAAACTCATTGATTTGTTTTAACAACTTTAAAATATAATCTGCACGAGCGATACGCTCTTAAAATCGATAGTGCGCAAAACATATGTAAAAGGACGGATAACATATTAATGTGATGTTTTGGTTCGTTTCTTACACAACAGCGCATTACTTAACGTTTTTATTAAGTTTTAATATAAAAGATAATAGTCTGTTAACAATTTAGATGCTTTTATTATGAAATCACACAAAGAACCGCTGAAGTACGTACCGTTTGTTAACACGGAATTAATTGAAATAATAGCCTACCGTGAGCTTATTTAACCACTTTATTTATAGTATGTTGAATGTAAAACTCTTAAACAGAAACATTAAAACATTTCAAACTTGTCAAACAACCGCTTCAATACATTCCTCTTATGAAAACGTTTAAAATAGAATACTGTCAAACAGAACGTTGTCTGCAAGTTCCCAACGTGTAAATTGCTTGAAAACGCTTGAAGCTACGCATTTCACAGTACATACACAGATACGCGTTTTCTTTTGCGTATGTCTCTAAACAATAGCTAGGTAAATGACTTGCAGTTGATACGTCATTTTAAGCGAAAGGTGGGACGATTAGTGTCTTTTTTTATTTTGACCACACCGATGTTTTGATACCTGCGTTTTAGACGTCTTTTAAATCTGACCTAGATGTCTCGATATTTTGCTCTTCTTTTTATGAAAACGTGCGGTAAGCAGTTTTTGTCCTCATCTGCAGTATACCGAAGCGTTTTAATACGTCATAAATTCCAATAGTTAGTTAATAAATGCGACTGTTTATTACTGAGGTAAGTCACATCAGAGCTGCATTCTAGTTTTATATTTAACATTTTTCATCTACCTACATGTTTAACGACGCTACTGTTCTAGGTTTCCTCACGCCGTTGAGAGATATAAACCAAAGTTTTTCATAGTGTTAAGCTTTTGAAACCAGAACGATTTTCCATGACTTTGTGCGCTCTTTCTGTATGAATTTGTTTACCGCAGTTTCACCATCCTTATCTTATCTTCCACCACCTAATTGTAATTGTTAGGCCTTACGCTTGCTAGTTTTTGCTGTTCATATAAGTCGATATTTCTACGAATTTATTTGATTCAATAAAATATCGCATCTTCATTTGAGACATTTATGTTACATTATACGTAATACATATTTCTTATTAAATATCATTAAATTGATAACAAACAAACAAAAAACTTGCTATCTGTACCGGTAAATCGTTACATTTTAAATAAAGACATTTTTATGAAGTCAGAGAACAGAATAATGAGTTGAGACAACCTTTTATTTCAACAATATATTGTCGAGTATACATTGAAGTAGTGAAGAAAATGATCAAATTTACAAACATACAGTAGTAATGACGTTAAACCGGTGGTCAAGCCAGAATAGAAAATCTATGCAGACAAACATGTTTTTCTCAAATATAAAATCAACCAGCGATGCAACAATTTCATACGTCATAGAATCGCAATTTTTTGTAGCCAACAAGAAACATTGATCCGTTACAGACGTACACAGACAGAGAACCTCGATAATGTCCATCTCATCCTCGCATTCAGACATCACAAATGTTCAATGATTTTCTTAAATGAATAAGTATGTACTCGTCATGCTCGCTTTCCCATGCAAGGATTAGCATGAACTTGTGGAGGAGTCTTAAAACAAATACAGACAAAGAAACGAAATGTGAATTGTGTCGTCTGCTATCTGAGCAAGATGACTAAATCCAGTGGAGTAATAAAAATATAATTTACAAATCAACGTTTAATAAACTTTCACTATTGTTTAGGAAACAGATTTCCTGAATTCTATCTGCATTATAAACATTTTCTTGTCTTGCTATACTCTCTTTCTTAGTGATTTTGTCTCTTGAATGATTATGGATGAAATGTATCAATACTCTTTACAAGAGTGTGGAAATTTAACATGCTCAAACTTAAATGAATGTGCAGCTTTCAGTGCAATAGTTTAATTTAGTTTCAGTTGTAATAGTTTTAAGGGTAAGACAGCAAGACTTAATTTTCGTGTTGATGCTTCATGTGTTCGCACATCGCGGACAGACACAATGTTGCACTAAAATAAATATCTCAAAGACAAAAGGCTGTTACTTAATTTCTTGATTTTCATTTATTCCTATTATGATGACATCTCACAAAGAGTTGTCTTCACCTAAAAACATACACAGTCCAACAAACAATTGTGAACGGCCATCTGAAATCTTGATAATATGACTAAAACCAACGGGTGTAAGAAAAAATGTAATTTACAAAAGATTGTTATTCTTAGATGCGACACATCCCTAACAAAATCTGTTGGCATACAAAAATAATCATAAATGTTGAAGCACAACTATTTACACACATAGTATGAGAACTGTACATTGTAAAACCTGCCATAGAAAATTCATTACCAGTTTATTAGGGTAAAAAAGAAATTGACGATAATAGTTGAAACATCCTTGTACAACTCTTTCATGTTGAAAACACAGATGCTGATGCTTTAATCTTTTAGTAAACCATTTCAAATGACATGCTACCTACAAAAGAGTCAAATAGTCAAAATGTACAAGTTTTGTGTTCTAGGTGAGAAATTTACACCAATAAAGGTTTCATGAACATTAGAAAACAACATGTATTCCCTCTGGCTGTTAAACACCGCGGGTAAATAATTTGAAATGTTGGTCTGTCAAATGAGAAAAGTTCAGTCATACATTTGAAAAACTTTTCTGAAGTAAAAAATGATGTGTTTGTCACAAACACATCCAAAGAATGATCTACTCATGTGAGAAAAGCACTTGGTTGCATTATCATCAGGCTATTTTAAAGAAATTAAAGAATAAAACTAAAGTTTAATTTAAAGACAATAGACATCATGACTTGCTTTAGTGACACACACTGGGCCTCATTTACGAAACGAACGTACGACCGAAATTTGGGCGTACGGTCGTTTCTACGCAAAACTTGGAATTTATCAATATGGACGTGAGCGGTGGCTACGATCAAATCTCACGTCAGGTTTGAGCTCGTGTACGCAAGTTTTTGAGTCAGCCTGAACTTGCGTGCAGCATAGAGAATTTCAGAGAATTGTATAAATGACAGCATTTTGTTCATTTAGATTATTTTCCTAAACCGACAAACAAAGCTTTTTTTTTTCTTTTCCTTTCAGGGTTTTAGCTTTATGCGCAAATAGCAGCATAAACAACAGATCGTGAGGAATCACACATCGTCGTATCACGCACCTGCAGCGCTTCTGTGAATGGAGAAAAACAGAAATTATAAAAGGAATAAAATAAATAGGGCTACAGGAAATATATTTATTTTAATTAACAGATTAACAAAAGAAAAAAAACAGTGCGACAAGTATAGGCCACTTTTGTTTTTGTGACACTCTTAATGCATTTTATTTGTTTTCTATAACTTTATTTTTTAAGATTTAACTGCTCGGTGATCACGCAGGTGCCTCACACGCACACACACAACATTTTCAGCGTTACTAACTTGATATTTCAGCCATTAATAAAACTAAAATGCAGTCAACCAAACATAAATGTTACATTGCACAATTTACAAGGTCCACTGTAAAATCAGCATGCAGCGCCGAAACAAACATTAATTGCGCATGTGAAGGGTGATATTTTACATGGATATTGGAAGTGAAGTACAAAGCCTTGTTTACATCATAGATAATAGTTTAGCAACCAAATGTTACATGGCAAAAATGGAAACATTTGGATGTCGAATGAGAGAGGCTCGTGAGCCCAATGCAGTTTAGTTTCGCTTTAATAAATTAATTTTACCTTGACGTTGTATTCTGTTTATAATGAATGCCACTATAGCCTAATTTGTGTTTTACTTCATAGTTTAATATAAAATTTTATAGCTACTCATTTTTTCATTCTTGTTCTGTAATACCGTTAAATTTAAAGGGTTTGTTGTGGATTACGGAGAACTAAATAATCTATATAGTGTTTACAATGTTTATACATTTTTCGTTATATTTACTGGTATTTAATATACATATAAATTAATGCCATTGTTTGCAATTATAAGGTTAACGGGTGTTTTTGGAGTAAGATCAATTTCTCTTTAATGAGATTACTTCCTCTTTTTGGCCGGGTTATGTTTCTCCGTGTCGTAAACTTTAGGGGCGAGGCTTCTAATCCGGGGTGTTTTTAGGGGCGTAATATTCAAATGACGATTGTTTTCAGCCGCCACATTTATCAACGTACGATCTTTCGTACGATGGGATTGACGGCATACGAATGTTTCATAAATCACATGTGAGCTCTGTCGTAAGTTGATTTGTGCGCTCGGATCTGCGCTCGTTTCTACGTTAGATTGATAAATGAGGCCCAATGTGTTTAAAACTTTTTAAACATGTTTAAACCTGTAGGTGTAATTATTTTACTGAGAAGTTTTAAGTGAAAATGTATATTTGTTCTTTTACAGTATAGATATACTAACTACAGGATAGATTAAAATGAAAACATTTCTTAACAAAAAGTAAAAACAACATATACGATTTTGCACATATTTAAAATTTAGCATAATCAGATTTGTGTGGTGTGTGTGTGTGTGTGTGGCTCAGGGACAAAGATGGCAATATTAAAAATCCTTGTCCTTGTGGGGCCATTTTTTGTTTTTTGCCCCCATGAGGGAAAAAAAGCTTATAAATCATACAGAATTAGGTTTTTGTAAATCTTAAAATGCACAAAGTTTTCTGTAAGGGGTAGGTTTAGGTGTAAGGTTGGTGTAGGTTGACGGAAAATACAGTTTGTACAGTATAAAAACCATTACGCGTGTGTGTGTGTGCGCGTTTGCGTGCCTGTTTGCGTTTGCAGCGTATGTTTTAACATTTTATTTTAGGTCTCTTAACTAGTTGCTTATTAGCATGCATATTACTAGAATATTAGCCTGCTATTAGCACTAATTAAGCGCATATTAATGCCTTACTCTACATGACATTATTCTACATGCCTAATCCTACCCAATGCCTAAACTTTACAACTACCTTACTATTTATTAATAAGCAGCAAATTAGGAATTTATTGAGGGTAAAAGTCGTAGTTAATAGCGAATAATTGTTCCCTATTCTAAAGTGTTACCAAACAAACTAAATTAACTAAAATTAAACAACATTATGCTATGGGTTATATTTGGCAGAATCACTGATAGTACCTCAAACTATTAATCATTTAATAATTTCTCACACTTTATATAATTAACACTTGGTAACTCTAAACCTTGAGTAAATGGGATCTGGGGTAATCTTAATGTATGTTTCACACTCCTCATATTTTACCCAGAGTTAACGATTAATCCCGGCTATTCATAATCTGACCTTTCACACTGTACATTCTTAAACGCTGGGTTACTGTTATTATTTGCATATTTCAACAGTCATAAATGGATAAAAACACAGAAGTCACATTTGGTTTTCGACCATTAAAAATTGGTAGGATTCAACAGTTTGGACATGGAGCTGCATAGATAGATATCCCAATATCCCTGGGATTGAACCACTTAGGGCCTTCAAAATCAAAAAGGGCAAAAAGGGCACTTTAATACCTCTTAAGTTACAGGCATAAAAACTTGAAAGAAAAATGAAAAGAAAAAAAAACACCTTGAAAAGGGCTTTTTCCCATTTTGAACACTCACCATTGACATGTAAAGCAGTAGTATCTATATTTTAGCATTGTATTGTGAAAAAATAAAAAATAAAGTAGATAAGTATATTATCCTCTAAAATGTCCTCTCAACTATGAGAGGAAATTCTAAGCAATAAATGTTTGGAAGGTGATGAAACTCAAAATTTAAGAAACAATACAATAAGATGAGCATAAAAATGTAAACTAGATAATTTCCATGAGCAGTGGTACAAGTTGATCTTGGTCTCATCTGTCCATAGGATGTTGTTCCAGAACTGTGAAGGCAAGGGACTGCTCATGATCCTAAGCAAACCACCTCATCAGTGAAGCATGGTGGTGGTAGCGTGGGCATGTATGGCTGCCAGTGGAACTGGTTCTCTTGTATTTATTGATGATGTGACTACTGACAAAAGCAGCAGGATGAATTCTGAAGTGTTTCGGGCAATATTATCTGCTCATATTCAGCCAAATGCTTCAGAACTCATTGGACGGCGCTTCACAGTGCAGATGGACAATGACCCAAAGCATACTGCAAAAGCAACCAAAGAGTTTTTGAAGGGAAAGAAGTGGACTGTTATGCAATGGCCAAGTCAATCACCTGACCTGAATCCGATTGAGCATGCATTTCACTTGCTGAAGACAAAACTGAAGGGAAAATGCCCCAAGAACAAGCAGGAACTGAAGACGGTTGCAGTAGAAGCCTGGCAGAGCCTCACCAGGGATGAAACCCAGCGTCTGGTGATGTCTATGCGTTCCAGACTTCAGGCTGTAATTGACTGCAAAGGATTTGCAACCAAGTATTAAAAAGTGAAAGTTTGATTTATGATTATTATTCTGTCCCATTACTTTTGGTCCCTTAACAAGTGGGAGGCACATATGCAAACTGTTGTAATTCCTACACCGTTCACCTGATTTGGATGTAAATACCCTCAAATTAAAGCTGACAGTCTGCAGTTAAAGCACATCTTGTTCGTTTCATTTGAAAGGCATTGTGGTGGTGTATAGAGCCAAAAATGTTAGAATTGTGTCGATGTCCCAATATTTATGGACCTGACTGTATGTATGTATGTATATATATATATATATATAATGCGTTGTTAATTTTTTTTATCTACGCTTATTATTGTTTGATCCGTGACCATTGTTTGCTATTTTGAAAACTTTGCTTTCATTTTTAAATTTTGTGCAAAATATTTTTACTTGCGTTTTTAAATTTTGGTTTCACACACACACACAGTTCAATTTGAAACGTTTTGCTTTCCTAGCGTGTAATATAAATAAACAGCAAGCCAAACTCTGTTCAAGAGCCAGGATATGAGCACCTTGCTCCTTTAATAGTCCAATGTGTGGTTTACACAGTTAAACTCTGCGGCCACTGAACCGATTAAAACTGTAAATGAAATGAAAGAAATATAGAAAATTAACTATCAAAATTGTAACAAACTTATTATCAGTTTAACAAGTAAAATGTATACAGATACATCGCTAACTCAGAAGCAAGTTAGAAGCATTCTCAATGCAGTGCACTAGTGCCGATCGGCAATAACAAACATCTTTGATTATATCACATTTAAACTGAACATACTCTCCTGCAATATAAACTAGACAGATTAATGAAAATGAACTTACAGCCAATGCTTTTGACAGTTTATACAAGAATGATTAATTTAAATGCGACACAAACATATGTCAAGCGCTTGCTGCGTCAATAGTTTGCTGCTTCCTAATTAGCCTTTTTCACACTTCCGCATTTCTGGCTTTTGGATTGGCGCTTGCAGGGTAAAAGTTTTTCTGGTGACAACAGCGAGGTACTTAACAAGAATGAATTCGAGATTCAAAGTCTTTTTTTACAAATTAGATCCTATGAAAATGCTTGAACTCCCGGTACTGTACTATACAAAGCGCAAACATTTCACAATTAACTGTTTGGTCAGCTCGGGTCATCACAAATACAAGTTTGTTTAATTCTAAATGGTGGCAGTTATAATTCAGTTAGCTTTGCCATTCTGTCCGTTTGGTGCTGGCTGTACATTATGACTCTCCACGTGATTTTTTTTTTTGTTGCTATTATTAGGGGTTCAAGCACGCAGTGCTGAAACCCTATTGTAATTGTAAGGATTTGTATTAGGGGTTCAAGCACGCGCAGTGCTGAAACCCTATTGTAATGGTAAGGATTTTTATTATTATTATTCTTCCCTAAAACTGATCGTGCAGAACAAACCGTAAGGCCTAGAGAGCTGAAACTTTGTCAGAAGGTAGTAGATTGGCTCGCTACTCAGGTGCAAAGACTCACCCCAATCGGCCTATGGGGGGGGCGCTACAGCGAACAAAAATGTGAAATTGCTAATAGCTCATAAACCGCTTGTCATAGACTCAAAATAATTACATCTTTGGAATCCTTGGGTCATGGAGGTCAAAAGCCAAACAAATCAGATTTGCACTGCGAGGTCCGGTTGTTCCGTAAACTCGAGCTGTCCAAAACTTACTTTTGCGAACTAGTCCTAGGTTTTTCGCCCAATCTGAACCAAACCAGTGTAGAAAAATTATATGGACAGTGAATATCAATAATTATAAAAAAAAGTTGAAATTTCGAATCACTGTCGCAATAGGGCGCAAAAACGTTCGAAAGTGGAGGGCCAATTTTACGAAAAAGGCTATAACTCGTGAACGAAATGAGATATCTTCACCAAACTCGGTACACATGTGTAAGAGCTCAATCTTTGGTCAAATAAAAAAAATTGCTCTACCACTTGGTGGCGCTATAAGATGGAAATAACATAAAAACAGCTATTACTACGCAAGAGTTAGTTAAAATGACCTGAAAATTGGTATGCAGGGTCTTGGTCCAATGTGCCATAAGTACCTATGAGGACATTGGCGTATCTCAAAAAACATGGCCGCCATCGGCCAATGAAGTTTGAGCACCTATAACCTAGACAAGGTTAATGGAGGTTGATCGGAACGAAACTCGGTGAGCATGTTCAACCCATGGCCCTAAAGGTCTGTTAACTCTTAAAAAGAGAAGACTTGCAATAAGTATTGTCACTTATCATTTATTTCAAATATATATCTCTGCAACAAAATGTGTGCACATGTATGTCTGCGTATGTGTGTGTGTGTGTAAATATGCTTATAGAGTATTAATATACTAGTTAAATCATTTAATGTCAGTGTGTGTGTGTGTGTGTGTGTGTGTGTGTGTGTGTGTGTGTGTGTGTGTATGTTGTGTGTCTGTGAGCTTATTCTCCATTTTGGATGTGTTTAACCAGGGTTTCCGCGGGGTCTTAAAAAGTCTTAAATTGTACAAGAAAGTCTTAATTATGATTTCAAGAGGTCTTAAATTTGGAGACGGAAAGACCAGAATTGCGATATGGCTGAATATGACGATTAAACTTCAAAAGGCTATGATTTCATTTCATGTTCTGTCTTTACCGGAAAACCGTTATATTTCAGCCAAAGGCGACACCTGCTGGCAGAGCTTAGTTAATCAGTTAACAGGTTAAACTAGTGCCCGTACGAGTTTCACTGCAAGATTCAGTCTATTAAAATACATTTAGAATGATCACATAATTTAAGATATGGGGGCAGAAAATGTATAGCCTATATTTATACCATGTCATATAGTTAATATCACACGAAGAGTGCCATTTTTTCTCCAAAAATCAGCATGATTACAAATGTGATATTGATTTTATGCAACAGTTCAATAAACAAGAAGTTAATATTAAGAGACTTACGTTTTAGACACCATATTTCCTGCTTTTGCTCTATTTCTAATTCCTAACACAGCCACAGCACTGTTTTGTGTCTCTGAGCAACATGACAGTGATTCGTTCCTGAATGAATCAACCGTTTAAATGATTCGGTTCAATCGCAATGACTCACTTATTAACATTGACTTACTGCCACCTATTGGCCGTTTTAATTTCACATTTAAAAGTATCTTCATTTTTTTTTTTAAATAATTTCAAACATCAGTTTTCAACGTTTTATGTTTCAAATATCAAAACATAATTTATGCATTTGTAACTGCAGGTTAGCATTCTGTGTCCTTCCGAGCTGCATTAAACAGTGTGTAAATACATCTAAATGCCACTTCATATGCATTGCAAAGATACATTTTGTTGATACAGATTTAATTTGCTTGGTAACAGCCCAAATGCAAGAATTTGACTCAAAAGATGATGCACACTTTTAGAAAAAAAAATGGCTTAAAAAGGTAAAAATGCCCATAAAACTTGTTGTAAAAGACTCATTTATATCGCTGCTGTGAACTGACCACACAGAAGATGAAGAATATCAAAAAAATCAGCTGTCCACGGTAATCTTTTAGATATCAGCACAACAACACACTCAGCAAAATATCATCTAATTATCGTTATCGATAAAATCCCAGAAAATATCAAGATATCATTTTTTTGCCAATTTCGCACACCCCTAATTCATGTTATTTAATTTATATAATAATTTATTGATAATAATTGTTAAAATCAATATTATTAATACTTTTGACTTCTCCATTTTCTTAAAAATGGTTTAAAGGCTGAAATGTAAAGTTCATCTTTTTTTTTTTTTTAAACTTGTATCTGAATTATAATTATGCTTTTTACAGTTTAATATGGTACTATAGACATTATAGAATCTTCTCATTCTGATCAACTTTGCCTCTAGAATCACTGCTGTCAATCAAACTGTTCTTTAAGTATTTGAGATTATTTAAAAAAACATGCTTTTGTCAACTAGCCTTCAGTTTTTAACTCAAAATCAATCAAATCAGTGCAGTACTGTTCTCTAGACTCTCTAGGTCAATAATTATCAAAACAATGTTGAACATTTGCATTTGGACAACTATGAACCGGTCATTTTAAAATATGTTATTTACTTAGTGTACCCAAAGGCCTATTAATACTAAAAGAAAGCTCACAAACTGTGTAACATGATGCATCATTTTATTCTAAACAAGCATGCAAAATTTAAGAGAGATTGGGCAAAAAAATAACACTATAATAGTTATGTTGAAAACACAGTGTTGTGTGAAAATTTGCTATTTATAACCACTAGATGGCAGCGGAAGACCACTAATGGGCTTATGAAACACTAAAACAGTAGTGTTCATACATTTTCTTATGGAGATATTATAAAATCACTGCTATAACCTTTAAAATCACATTTAATTTAAGTTTACCATTTTGTTCATACAGATATGTCAGTTTTTACAATTTTGCCATATGATCACAGAGAAACCTGAAAATGACTATATAAACTCTTAAAAAGAGAAGACTTGCAAAAAAGTATTGTCACCTGTCATTTATTTCAAATATCTATATCTGCAACAAAATATGTGTGCATGTATGTCCGTGTATGAGTGTGTCTGTGTGTGAGCAAGCTTAATGATTATTAATATGATAGTTTAACCATTTCATTTCTATTTGTGTGTGTGTGTGTGTGTGTGTGTGTGTGTGTGTTTCTGTGAGCCTATTGTCCATTTTCGATGTGTTTCACTGTCAGCTATACATCCAGGTTGGCCTAGACCCCAAAAGCATACCACCTTAGGCCTTAAAATACTTGAAGCCCGGTAATCGCTGCTTGCAGCTATATTTAGGGGTTCGAGCACGCAGTGCTGAAACCCTATTGTATCGTTAGGATTTTTATTATTATTATTCCTTAAAACTGATCGTGCAGCCCAAACCGTAAGGCCTAGAAAGCTGAAACTTGGTCAGAAGGTAGTAGTCTGGCTCGCTACTCAGGCGCAAAGAACCGGCCCAATCGGCCTAACGGGGGCGCTACAGTGCCAAAAACTAAAATTTCAGACGTTTTTGAGCGTAGCTCGTGCACCGTGTGTCGTAGACTCAAAAAACTTTACATCATTGCAATCCTTGCGTTAGCACGAACAAAAGTATACCTGAGCCAGATTTTCTCTAAAACGCATGTTTTTTTTCGCAAAATTTACCTATATCCCAAACCTACTTTTGCGAACAAGTCCTAGGTTTTTCGCCCGATCAGAACCAAACCACTGCAGAAATATTCTGTGGACACTTAATATCAATAATTATTATTCATATATTATTCATATTTTTTGAAGCATGAGGGAACCACAGACAGAGAGAGGGAGAGGTTGAAAATGTCTGTGAAAACTCCGGCTAGCTGGAATGCACATGATCGGAGCACACGGCCTGGGATGCCATCAGGACCCACAGCCTTGTGGATATTCACCCGTTTGAAGGATCGGGTTACATCAGCGACAGAAATGGAAAATGCACTTGCCTCTTCTGCAACAGCCGCGGGAGCGCTCTCTGTGTGGGCGGTGTTGTGAGCCTCGAAACGAGCATAAAAGAGATTAAGCTCGTCCGGTAGAGAGGCGGCAATGTTCACTGTAGCTGGTTTATTCCCTTTACAATCCGTGATGTTATTGATGCCCTGCCACATGCTTCTTGCGTTGTTGGTGTTGAATTGTTCTTCAACTTTGTTTTTATACTGTCGTTTGGCGGCTTTGATGGATTTCCTGAGATCGTTTTGGTCGGGCTTGTTTTCGATCGTCAAAGTTCCCGGATTTAAAGGCAGATGTCCGCGCTGACAAGGCTGCTCGAACATCGCTGTTAATCCACGGTTTTTGGTTGGGGTAGATACGAATTGTTTTGGTCGGAACCACGTCCTCTACGCACTTCCGTATGAAACACGTTACAGAATCTGAGTACGCCTCTATGTCGTCATCAGACGCTGCCCGGAACATGTCCCAGTCCACATGATCAAAACAGTCCTGCAGTATAGCGTCCGATCAGCATTGAATTGTCCTGAGGGCGGGTGCTTCTCGTTTCAGTTTCTGCCTATAAGCAGGCAGGAGCAGAACGGAAGAATGATCTGATTTGCCGAAAGGTGGGCGGGGGAGCGATGTGTAGGCGTCCCGGAAAGGAGAGTAGCAGTGGTCCAGTACACGATCACCACGCATGGTGATGTGTTGAAAGTATTTTAGAGCTATTGTTCTGAAGTTGGCTTTGTTAAAGTCCCCCGTAACAATAAACGCTGCCTCTGGGTATGCGGTTTCCTGCTCGCTTATATTCCCATACAGTTCCTTGAGTGCCTGATCTGTGTTGGCTTGAGGGGGAATGTATACAGCTGTGATTATGATCGCTGTAAATTCCCTCGGTAGCCAGAATGGTCGACACAGAAGCATATGAAATTCCAGATCAGGGGAGCAGGAGGATTTAATAGAGTGTAGATTCCTTTCATCACACCACGAGTTGTTGATAAAGAAACAAACGCCCTAGTTTGTAATTCCTAGAGAGCTGAAACTTTGTCAGAAGGTAGTAGATTGGCTCGCTACTCAGGCGCAAAGACTCGCCCCAATCGGCCTATGGGGGGCGCTACAGCGAACAAAAATGCGAAATCGCTAATAGCTCCTAAACCGCTTGTCATAGACTCAAAAACTCGCCCAATCTGAACCAAACCAGTGTAGAAAAATTCTCTGGACAGTGAATATCAATAATTATCGAAAAAAAATTGAAATTTCGACTCACTGTCGCAATGGGGCGCAAAAACGTTCAAAAGCGGAGGGCCAATTTTACGAAAAAGGCTATCTATAACTCGTGAACGAAATGAGATATCTTCACCAAACTCGGTACACATGTGTAAGAGCTCAATCTTTGGTCAAATAAAAAAAATTGTGCAGCTCTACCACTTGGTAAAAACATAAAAACAGCTATAACTACACAAAGAAAATTGGTATGCAGTGTCTTGGTCCAATGTGCCATAAGTACCTATAAGGACATTGGCGTATCTTCAAAAAACATGGCCGCCAAACCAGTTTCATGCTAACAGCCGATCCGCCTACAAAGTGACGTCATAATTCCCCCACTCTATTACTGTCTCGTATAAGCGTTTGGAACTCGTTTGGAATGACGGACAAAATGTTACCTTGACAACACTGTGCTTGCCTGCAGCATTCAGTGCTTGTACTGTAGTTACTAATGTGGTTCGTGTTAATTAATCACTGTGGTACATCTGGTCAAAACGCAACAAAGATGCTTCTTGCTTCACAGAAGATTTATTTCCACTAGCATATACAAACATGTGGGTGTTTGTGTGGTTCTACAAAACAAGTAGAAACAATAGTATATATCAGTACTTAATATTCACCATAGCATAACAATACAATAAACAAAAGTATTAATATTGTTAAGTTAGAAAGACATTAAAACATATCCAGTAGTAATATTCTTCACTTTCAAAACCTTATTTATAAATTACTCAACTTTGGTCAGACCGGGAATCGAACCCGCAGCCGTTTGCACTAATGACGTCGCACAGAATAGTTTGTGCATACTAGCATGACTAAGCATTTCTTAGCATATTCAACAATACCCTTAAATACACTCAATGAAAGACAAATATACTTCTGCTTCATATAAACAACAAGGAGGAACCGTATAAACAATTATAATCATGCAATTAGGTAGTATACGCGCAGGTTGATCGGCCGTGCGGCCATATTAGTTAAATAAGTCAACGAAACATAATTATGGTGATAACCCATAAACAACACGCTAAATATGATCAATAAAAGAAACTTACTTTTAGATGCACGCACACGATTAAACAACATCACTAGAAATGAGGAAACTCTTGTGCACTTCACACTCTACGGATTCATACCAGCAACTGATTATTCTTATGACGCACTTTCCAGCACGTTCTAGCATACTCCGTATTTCCTCAAGGGGGCAGTAGCAGTCCACAGTCATTGAATAGTCCAACACTCAGCAAGAAAACCGTACTAATAGAACTCTATTACCTAAAAGTGTCTGAATACAGAGCCCTTTGCAACAGTGCTCCAACAGTTGTTGCAAATAAATGTTTCTTCTTATTGTTATTATTTTATTCAAATACTGTCAAATTGTGTCTTATTTACTATTAAATCACTGATGAAAATATTATATGAAAAGAAAGACAAATTTAATTAGCTTATTCTACTTACGTTTGTATGTTGTCAAAATAAACCCCAACTTTGCTTTAAAATTCATCACAAGATCTCCTAACTGAAGATCACATGATCATAAACAGAAATCACTTCCGTGAAGTGACCATCGCATGTTCCCTTCGCTAACAGACTGCTGGAAGGGCCCTTCCGTGAAGGGATTAAGTTGTTCACTTTCGTTTGGAACGTCCCTATAAATGGAACGCCCCTTCCCGAAGTGCCCTTCAAGGGTGCAAAAAAGCCATTTGGAATTTGCCCACAATAGCGGCAGGCAAAATGAAACTTACATACAGAACATTAAACAATTACGAAAGTCCACCATAAATTATACACAGCCTCTAACAGAGGCAGAACACATTATTAATGCCACTATAAAACGTACAAAAGTATATTGGCTAGACAGCAAATAACCTACTTCTCCGCTCTTCAAACACACAAAACATTAGCCTTTACAGACAGTGTTTGAGTAAAGAAAACGCTGTACTATTCAAACATCAATTATTTATTTACTAAGGGTGGAACGGTACATTTACATTTTACATTTAATCATTTAGCAGACGCTATTATCCAAAGCGACGTACCAATGAGGAAAACAATAGAAGCAATCAGACCATCGAGAGAGCAACAGTATACAAGTGCCATGACAAGTCTCAGTTAGTCTAGCACAGTACACGTAGCTAGGATTTATTTTTATTTTTTTATTTATTTTTTTTATAAATAGAATAGGTAAGTGTTAGTATTAGTATTAGTTGGTCAGGTGCTGGCGAAAAAGATGCGTCTTTAGATGTTTTTTGAAAATGGCTAAAGACTCAGCTGTTCGAATTGAGATCGGGAGGTCATTCCACCAGCTGGGCACAGTCCAGGAAAAGGTCCGTGAGAGTGATTTGGTACCTCTCAGGAGAGGATGTTCAATGCACCACCGTTTCCGTTTAATAAATGTTTTGCATCATTTAATCGGGGCTGAACGCAGCCCAGATGTATTCTTTTCTTCATCGGCTCCAGAACTCATTAGCCAATGCCTGCACTCACTTCCACTGACATTTCAAGAGGTATTTTTCAGTCTAGTTCTCGAACAAAGCAGGTACTCCGGGCTTTTGAGTTAAGAGCATTGCTGGAGTGAGTATGCATGGAGAATAGGGATCTGCTGGGACAGGAACCAGAGGTCTAGCATTTATGATTGCTGACACCTCTGCCATCAGAGTGCAAAGTAACTCATGAGTCAAGTGAGCATGTTTCTTCTGCAACAGCATACCCTCTAGAATCCTGCGGGTTACACTGATCATGCAGTAACGCTCGGCCTTATCAGCCGAGTTACAAGAGTAAAATGATTTAACTGTCAGATTTAACTGTGAGAGATGACTAGTGGTTAAAAGAATGAGACAAAAAAGGAGATTGGTTTAAATAGGATTGGTGTATTTACAATGTTCACAAAAAGACTTTAAAACAACACGATAAAACCAGGTAAACTCCATCTGTTAAAAGAATACAGTTAATTTGTCCATACCCTAAAACAGTCCAAGAATCCCAGTGTGTTGATAAGTCCAATGTGAGTGTCCACCAAGTGTATACAATCCACAGAAAGTGTAATCCAAAGTTTGTAGATGGTATCTGGAAAGGTGAGCTCTGAAAGTGGTAACTCCTCAATCCAGGTAAGTTTGGTGACTGTTTTTCCCCCGTTTGTTTGTCATGCTGCTCTTATTCAGTTGTACTTTCTGCTTCCCGTCATGTGTCTAGTCACATGACAGGCCAACCATACATTTCTTAAAGACATACACACACTTAAAATGTTAAGAGGAATAAAATGGACTAAAAAACATGTAAACCAATTAAAACTCCATAACACATTAAATCATTGTAATAAATAGAGTGGTATTTTGTGTGACAGTGTCACAATGCGTTCCCATGCTCCCCCCATGTGGGAAGCGTGTGGCGAATTGAATTCCCACATACAGCCATTCTCATGGAAGTATTTCAGAAGACTAGTCTGGTTTTCTTTTGTTGGTTGCATGCCCAGTTCTTGACTAGCTCCGATAAAATTGGTTCCTCTGTATGATCTGAGCTGTTTGCTGGTCCTCTCACAGCAAAAAAACCTTTGCAGTGCTTTGTTGCAACTGGCAGGCGCTGAGGAGGAAGATTTGCCATCTTTTGAACTTCTGTTGTTGTCACACAACAATGAGGGATAGAGTTTATCAGTCTTTCCCCCCCTACAATCCACAAGCCAGCCAGTCGGATTACTCCTTCTGTGAACTGTCTCCCTTGATGGTGCACTTTGGAGTGGTAGTAACTCACCAACAGTTTAGCAACATGACTTTGCTTTGGGGGGATGATTGGATTCTTTACCTCTGACTCAAGAGAAGCATGTTTCAAACGTCCTCCAACCCTCAAGAGACCGTCATCGATGTAGGGGTCTAGATTCCACAGTGCACTTGAACGGGAAACTTGTTCGTCCCTCTGCAGAGCAGCATACTCCTCTGGATATACAGGTGCATCTCAATAAATTAGAATGTCGTGGAAAAGTTCATTTATTTCAGTAATTCAACTCAAATTGTGAAACTTGAGTATTAAATAAATTCAATGCACACAGACTGAAGTAGTTTAAGTCTTTGGTTCTTTTAATTGTGATGATTTAGGCTCACATTTAACAAAACCCATCAATTAACTATCTCAACAAATTAGAATACTTCATAAGTCCAATAAAAAAACATTTTTAGTGAATTGTTGGCTTCTGGAAAGTATGTTCATTTACTGTATATGTACTCAATACTTGGTAGGGGCTCCTTTTGCTTTAATTACTGCCTCAATTCGGCGTGGCATGGAGGTGATCAGTTTGTGGCACTGCTGAGGTGGTATGGAAGCCCAGGTTTCTTTGACAGTGGCCTTCAGGTCATCTGCATTGTTGGGTCTGGTGTCTCTCATCTTCCTCTTGACAATACCCCATAGATTCTCTATGGGGTTCAGGTCAGGCGAGTTTGATGGCCAATCAAGCACAGTAACACCATGGTCATTGAACCAGCTTTTGGTACCTTTGGCAGTGTGGGCAGGTGCCAAGTCCTGCTGGAAAATGAAATCAGCATCTCCATAAAGCTTGTCAGCAGAAGGAAGCATGAAGTGTTCTAAAATTTCCTGGTAGATGGCTGCGTTGACTGTGGACTTGAGAAAACACAGTGGACCAACACCAGCAGATGACTTACATCATGGTGCCAGGACAACTGTCTCTCTCTGAACGTGAGCAAAACTAAAGAGCTGATTGTGGACTTCAGAAAGAGACACCTGCTGCCCTACACTCCTCTTGTGATCAGCGGGACCCCTGTGGAGAGAGTAAGCAGCTTCAAGTACCTCGGTGTAAACATCTCCGAGGACCTGACTTGGACTACACACATCCAAACACAGGTTAAGAAAGCCAGGCAAAGACTGTACCATCTGCGACAGCTGAGGAAATTCAGGGTCTCACCAACAATCCTGAAAACTTTCTATGCAGGGACCATAGAAAGTGTATTGACTCAGTGCATCTCAGTGTGGTATGGAAACAGCTCCAGCCAAGATTGCAAGGCCCTGCAGAGAGTTGTGCGCTTAGCTGAGCGTATCTCTGGGTCTGCTCTCCCCTCTCTGCAGGACATCTACCTCAAACGCTGCAGAAGCAGAGCTGTCAAAATCATCAAGGACTCAAATCACCCTGGAAACTGCCTATTCACTCTGCTGCCATCTGGTAAGCGCTTCCGCAGCCTGATGGCAAAAACTGAGAGACTTAGGAGGAGTTTCTTCCCCAAGGCCATCAGGCTCCTGAACTCAAACTCAGCCTCTTAACATCATCTGACTTACTTCAAATCACTAATCACACACTCATTACTCTCTACCTCATACTGTCAGTGTCATTTGCTCATTTGCACATTTGCACACAACACTTTCTGTGTCTTGATATCATATCTTATCTTATTTTTATATTTATTTTTTTTTTTGTGATTGGCTGCTTCATGTCAACCATGTTCAACCTGTTTGCACATTCCTCTCTGTACAGTCATGCTTATCTTAATATTTAATTCTACAGCATACTGTCATGCACATTCTTTTATATTTTATATTTTATTCTTTATATCTTATTTTTTATTCATTTTATTTTATGTATACTTCCCTTGTGTTGTATTTTTCAATTTGCACTGTCCATGGAGCGGACCCGACTCTCATTTCACTGCTGGTTATACAATCTCTGTATAGTCGTGTATGTGACAAATAAAACTTGAAACTTGAAACTTGAAACTTGACATGGCAGCCCAAATCTTCACTGACTGTGGAAACTTAACACTGGACTTCAAGCAACATGGATTATGTGCCTCTCCACTCTTCCTCCAGACTCTGGGACCTTGATTTCCAAATTAAATGCAAAATTTACTTTCATCTGAAAAGAGGACTTTGGCAACCACTGAGCAACAGTCCAGTTCTTTTTCTCCACAGCCCAGGTAAGATGCTTCTGACGTTGTCTCTGGTTCAGAAGTGGCTTGGTAGACCTTTTCCTGAAGACGTCTGAGCGTGGTGACTCTTGATGCACTGACTCCAGCTTCAGTCCACTCCTTGTGAAGCTCTCCCAAGTGTTTGAATCCACTTTGCTTGACTGTATTCTCAAGCTTGCGGTCATACCTGTTGCTTGTGCACCTTTTCCTACCCAAATTCTTCCTTCCAGTCAACTTTGCATTTAATATACTTTGATACAGATTAAGATTTAAAATAAGATTAAGATTATTTTTATTTGTCACATACACAATTACATAGAGAGTATATAACCAGTAGTGAAATGTATTCTCTGCATTTAACCCATCCTAAGTGAACACACGCCCGGAGCAGTGGGCAGCCATGTTACAGCGCCCGGGGAGCAGTTGTGGGTTCGGTGCCTTGCTCAAATACAAATATTATTATATGTACTGTATCATAATTATTTAAAATTTATTTTGACAGTGTCAGTTTCTGCAGCCCATCGATGAGTTCTTCCTCTTCATGGTCCACCTTTCAGTCGGTCTTCCACAGAGAGATCTGGCCTTACACAATACACTTTAATTAATGTGTTTTTATTTGTACAAACTGTTATATAAAATATAAATTGAATGTAATGTAAACATATATATATTCATCCCACTCATTGATGTGAGCATAAGTATTGGGACAGTTGAACATAAGGCAGATATAAAAGATGAAAAGCTATTATTTAGTTGCAGATCCCTTGCGCACAATCACAGCAGTGAGTCTGTGACCCATAGACATCACCAGACTCTTGGTCTCATCCTTTGAAATACTTTTTCCCAGCCTTTAATGCAGCCAATTCCAAGTGTTGCTTGTTTTGGGGAGTTTGTGCCTTTACTCTCCTCTTCAGCTGGTGAAATTCATGTTCAATCGGATTTAAATCTGGAGATTGACTTGGGCAATCTAAGACTTTCCATTTCTTTGCCCTTAAAATTCCTTGACTGAACTGGCAGGGTGTTTTTGTTCATTGTCCTGATGAAATATGAAGCACTTCCCAATGAATCTGGTGGCATTTTCTTGAATATTGGTAGGCAAGATGGTTTTGTACCCTTCCAAATTCATTCTGCTACTGTCATCATCCATTAAGTCATCAGTAAAGTTGAGAGGGCCTGTTCCAGAGACAGCCATGCATGCCCATGCCATGACACCACCTCTACCATGCTTTACAGATGAGGCTGTATGGTTGGGATCATTTGCAGTTACCTTTTTTTCTCCACATTTTTGCTTTCCCATCACTTAGATAAAGGTTAATCTTTGTCTCATCGGATCATAAACACAGTTCCAAAACTCTTCTGTCTCACCTTTGTGCTTTTTTGCAAACTCTAATCTTGCCTTTCTATTTTTGGTGCTGGTCAGAGGTTTGCATCTTGCTGTGTAGCATCTGTAATTCTGTGTCAAAGTCTCCTGAGGACAGTAGATTGTCAGAGCATCACCCCTGCTTTCTGGAAGTTGGTGGTGATTTTACAGACACATCTTTTAGGTTTCATTTTCACAGCTTTTATGATTTGTCTGTCATCAACTACTGTTGTTTTCTCAGCCGATCAGGTCGTTGTTGGTTGATGGTGTCGCTGGTGGTTTCCAAACTCTTGATTTCTCCATGCCCTTTGTTTTTGCTATAGCTCTAATTGACTTCCTCTTTTCTTTTATCATCCAAATTGCTTGCTTTTCTCTCAAAGTCAGCTCCTTCATCTTCATCCTGGTTTGTGTGTGTCATCATCGAATGCAAGATTCAGAATGCAGAAGTAATGGATATACTGTAACTGATACGACACATTCCCTGCTTTTAGTATCTGAAGAATTAATGCAACAGGACACAGCTGATCACTTAGAAAGACCTGTGATGCAACTGTTCCAATACTTATGATCACATCAGATAGGGGGATGAAACTCTAAAAGTGCTGAACTTCTTAGCTGGTAAAACATCTATGTGTTGAATCACCCAATAATAAAATGTGACATTCTGTAGTTTTGTCTCATATTCATCTTTTAATCATATTTGTAAATGTCTTGACTCCACAGCCAACAGAGCAATTTTGTCTTTACTGTTCCAATACTTTTGGAGGGCACTGTATATATATATATATAACTTCAATACTGTTTCTGGCTCACCGGTGTAATCTAAACATGTAAATATAATAAACATTGATACCATCTAAATATAAGTAACTTTGATACAGTGTAATGGTTATGTAAAATACTAATACATTAAATACTAATAACTGTGATAGTGTAATGGTCTTTTTTTAACACTTCTGCCACTTGAAGGACTGATAGGTCAGGCAGCTCGCTGGTGACACCAAAGTGTTCTTCTGGGAAAAAAAAACAAACAAACAAAGGTACAGGGTAAATTGACCATAAAAATGTTGCATACATTATGAACAGTACCATATCCACTATGATTGTGTTTTGTCTTTTTCTGCAAGTCCTAATCATATAGGCATGTTATATATTATGAATATAGCAAGATATGAAAAGATAATGTAACAATATTAGACTGTGATACATTTACAGTCTACTCCTACCTTATTGTCTCAGTGAGTCTTGCAAACAGGACTACCATCCCACTGACAGGCCCTGGCTTGACTCTCTAGGCATACCAATGGGGCATGTTAATATTATTAATTATATATGTCATTCATTAAAGTATTTGATAATTCTCTTACACTTACCATTGTTCAAGGTTTGTGCCAACTCTGCTCCATTTCAGTGCAGTTATGTACAGGAGGAACAATCTGTGCAGATAATTAAATTGGGTTACAAACTGAATTGAATTCAGATGCATTTTGAATTACTTTCAGTTGCATTTTACACACGTGGTCAGAATTGTTGGTACCCTTGGTAAATATGATCGTATATTGAAAGTAGGCTGTGGAAATAAATCTGCATTTTTAATCCTTTTGATTATTATAAAAAAAAAAAAAAAAAAAAATCTAACCTTTCATTGGAGAATAATAATTTAAAATGGGGGGAAATATCATTATGAAATAAATGTTTTTCTCTAATACACATTGGACACAATTAACGGTACCCTTTTATTCAATACTTTTTGAAACCTCCATTTGCCAAAATAGTATAGGAGTTTTTTCCTATAATGCCTGATGAGGTTAGAGAACACCTGACAAGAGATCAGAGACCATTCCTTCATCCAGAATCACTCCAGATCCTTCAGATTCCCAGCTCCATGATGGTGCTTCTCCTCTTCAGTTCTGTCACGAATCCTGTCCATGCAATTCCGTTCACTCACCACCAGAGGTCACTCGTTCACCACATTGACTCTTACACCACATTACTGTTGCCATTCACCATCGAACTGCATTTCCCATCATCCACTGCACTGACACAGCTGTTCGCACTGATCATGCTCACACCTGAGAACTCTCACACAATCACTATCACCCAATCACACACGCTTTATAAGCCTTGGACTTCCTCTTGCTCTCTGCCGAGTATTGTATTGCGTTTATCACTCTCATAGCGATAGCTACCTTACGGAGACTTCTCAGTAATTATAGTCTTGCCTTGTTTGTTTTCCCGTGTTTGACTTCTGCCCGTGTTTCCTGGATTTACCCTTAGCCTAGCCCTTTGGACTCTGTTTGCACCTCATTTGGATTATTGCTGTTTACCTGGATTATCTCTCTTTGCCTTGCCCCTGTTTGGTTTCGATCGTCGACCCACGCTTGCCCTAAGGATTACTCTGTGTCTTGCCCCTGCCATACCTGTTTGCTGTTTATTGACCCTGCCTGTATTATGACCATGTTTTGGAATAAAGCCTTGCATATGGATCCGCACGTCTCATGTCTCGTCGACCCCGTTACAGTAACGGGGTCGACGAGACATGAGACGTGCGGATCCATATGCAAGGCTTTATTCCAAAACATGGTCATAATATATAAAGCGTGCGTGATTGGGTGATAGTGATTGTGTGAGTTCTCAGGTGTGAGCATGATCAGTGCGAACAGCTGTGTCAGAGCAGTGGATGATGGGAAATGCAGTTCGATGGTGAATGGCAACAGTAATGTGGTGTAAGAGTCAATGTGGTGAACGAGTGACCTCTGGTGGTGAGTGAACGGAATTGCATGGACAGGATTCGTGACAAGTTCACCCCACTCATTTTCTATAGGGTGGAGGTCAGGGAACTGAAATGGCCATAGCAGAAGCTTGATTAAAGCAAAATTTTTAGTTACATCTGACCATAGAAGCCAGTCCCATTTTAAGTTCCAGTTGTGTCTAACAACTGAATATGCTGGAGATTGTTTTTTGGTGAAAGCATTTTTTTTTTTTTTTTTTTTTTTTTTTTTTTTTTTTTTTTTTTCTTGAAGCCCTCCCAAACAACATGTGCTGATGTAGGTGCTGTTTGATTTTTGTTTTTAAGGTTTTCTGACTCCGAAACTCAACCTTTTTCTGCAATTCTCCAGCTGTGATCCTTTAAGAGTCTTTGGCCACTCAAACTCTCCTTCTCACCGTGCATTAGGACAATATAGACACACGTCCTCTTCCAGGCAGATTCATAAAATTTTCTGTTGATTGGAACTTCTTAATTATTGGCCTGATGGTGGAAATGGGAATTTTCACTGCTCTAGCTCTTTTTCTAAAGCCACTTTCTAATTTGTGAAGCTCAATTATCTTTTGCTGCACATCAGAAATATATTCTTTGGTTTTTCTCATTGTGATGGGTGATTAATTTGGAATTTGGCCTTTTTTATTTCCCCTCCTATTTATATTTCTGTGAAACAAGTAGCCATGGCTGGATAATTTCATGTTCATAATCACGCTGGTGCTCAAAATTGTGAATATGAATGGGAATATATTTCAGATATATTTTACTCATAAGAATTTCTAGGGATACCAGTAATTATGTCCAACATGTATTTGAGAAAAAAATAAGTTCATAATGATATTCCCCCCCCCCCCCCCCATTTTAAATTCTTATTCTCCAATGAAAGCTTAGATTTTTGTGATTTTTTTTTTTTTTTTTTAAAAGAAAAGAACAAAAGGATTAACAATGCACATTTATTTTCACAGCCTTCTTTGATCATATTTACCAAGGGTAGC
Organism: Schizothorax lantsangensis; assembly: GCA_027422415.1. Classification (NCBI taxonomy): domain Eukaryota; kingdom Metazoa; phylum Chordata; class Actinopteri; order Cypriniformes; family Cyprinidae; genus Schizothorax; species Schizothorax lantsangensis. Next base: position 14,597,975 of record CM049860.1, read on the forward strand.
AACAATTCTGACCATGTGTGTAAATTGTAAATTAATTTATATTTTGAATTAAATTATGAAGAATTAATAATCTGTATAATATTTCAAACACAATACAATGTGTTCAGTAATATTTAAAAGGATGTCCCTATCCCTTAACCATTTCTGATCTTGTTTCCTTTTTTTTTTTTCTGAACAGCTTCACCATGTTTGTGTTAGAAAACTGCTATATTAAATTTAAACAATCAATTCATGCTTCAGGGTACAGATAATAAAATAACTGAAAATATAAGTACAGTATATAAACTGTCAGAATTAAGGTGTATTACGATATATGGCAATATAAAAATAGGTACAGTATTTAAAATACTTTATATCAATTGAAGACATTCATCACAGCAAACACCTATCAGAGCCACATGACAGATGCAAACAACCGTGGATTAACTTTTCGGGAGCTCTGTTGTTATTGTTACTATCTCTTAGGGGTCATAAAACTTAAAGTGAATGGCGTTTAAAGCTAAACTCTATTTAAGTGCAGATCAAATCGGCGCAAAGAGTCATGCAGCGTTATCCAGCCTTATTAGTTAGATTTGCTAGAAGACGATAGCACAATACTCACCCTCATGTTGTCGATGTAACTTGAAACTCTTTAAAATGCCTTTCTCCATTTTGGTGTGACAGCTGGCAGACTCGCAATGAGATGGACAGCATTTACAATAATTCAGGGAAGTTCTTGTAAACTGAAAAGTCATCTTCACCTTGGTCATTTTGAAAGTTCTTCTTTAAGAACAATGGCTTCCGGCGCAGCACCGGATGTAAGTAAGGGTCCTGAGGAAAAATGCGGAAGTGACCGTGCATAGAGCCCATAGGGGCAGGCAAAATTAAACTTATACAGAACATTAAACAATCACGAAAATATAATATTAATAAATGCAAATGCCCACCATAAGACTACAAGAGCTACTGTGGCTAGAAGTGATGCAAAAGTAGCATCTTTTCAAACATTTTGTCTACCGTGTGTGTTCTTTCTGTCAGAAATTAACTTCTGTTTTCTTTTTAGGGCGCAAGCCACTAAGGCGCAGGGCCCTCTTGTTTTTCTAAGGATTATTATTATTATTATTATTATTATTATTATTATTAGATCCCCTAAGGATTATTAGGGCCCAAGCCACTAAAGTGCAGGACCCTCTTGTTTTTCTAAGGATTATTATTTTTTTCCATCTTCCGGGGGTTTTTGGGGGCCTTAACATGCTCAAAAACTCTTGAAAATTGGGAGGGAGGCTGGGACCTGGGCGTGGCATAGGGGCTCTACGGCGCCCCCTGGAACACAGTCAGAAAACTTGATGTATAGCTCACACATACTTGCACGTATTCATATGAAACTCAGTACACGTATAGATCACATTGAGCTGAACAACTTTCGCGCTGACAGTCAGTGCTCTGCCCAACAGCAAGTTGGCTATTCAGGGCTGTTTAAAAAGTGCATGCTCTGGATTTTGATATACTCCTCTGAGGATTTCCAACCGATTGCCACCAAACTCCGTGAACATGATCTCAAGACATTGGGGATGCTAAATTGCGAAGGGATTTTTGATATCTCGAATGGTTTGCTCGTGGCGAGGCGACAAATTTATGGCGAGAAATGAGAAACAGGAAGTGTCTAATAACATCCACATACATTGTCTGATTTTGATCAAACTTCAGTGGTTTGTTCGTTATATGATGCCGATCGCATAGATGTGACTATTAGGAGGCAAAGTTATAGCGCCACCAACTGGCAGCAGGAAGTGTGTCATTTTCAAAATGCTTTGAAATCAGCATCTTAATTTTACCCGATTTTCTTCAAACTTCATCAGAATACTGTCAAAACCCGGCCGATGTAAAACTGTTGAGGGGATTATTGATATCTAAAATAGTGTTGCCATGGCAACGTGTCAAACTTGAATATTCTTTTCTGGTGTTTTTAAGGCCCTTAACATGCTTAGAATTTAATGGAACTTAAAACACACATCAGCATTAATGATAGTTAGACACTGGCAAAAGCTCATAAAAGGGCGTAGAAGAGGCTCTATAGCGCCACCTTTTGACAAAACTTGGGGGGTTAGTTTTAGCTACAGTCACCAAACTTGGTACATACTGTATATTGTTCTCATCAAGCCGGACAACTTTCTAATTTACAGTCATTAGCTACTACCAACAGGAAGTCGGCTATTTTGATTTGAATGTGGATTTTTGGAAAAATCAGGCTGTGAATTAATGCATACTCCTCAGAGGAGAGTTATACTATACACGCCAAACTTTGTCTACATGATGCCAAAACATTGAGTAACTTAAATTGCGGATGGACTTTGGATAGCATGAACGGTGTTGCCATGGCGATTTATTAAAATAACAGTCTTTCACAGTCTTGATGGTTTGGATTAACCCTATAATTGCTGTATCCCTTAACCAGACTGCCAGAGGGTTACTGTAAATGCATGTGCCACCGGGGTGGTGGTTGCACTGACGGCTTGGGCCCGTCATCGCTGCTTACAGCTATATATGTTTTTTTTTTTTTTGGGGGATCATCCTCACCTGTTCCTCTGAACTTCATGTGAATAGACATCTTCCCAGTGGCATAGTGACATGAGTGACAGGTTTTAGACACAGAGGTCATGGTTTCGAGCCCTGTGTGGGTCAACTTTTTGAAATTATGTATGATGTTGTGTCATTTTGATTTTTTTATTACCTGTAAGCATTGTACTTATTTTTTTTCTTCCTCTTATTTCAGAAATAAATGTGCTGTTTTTTTGTTGTCTATTTTCAGTTCAAAATTCACACCTGTACGTCTGATTTTTGTATATATTCACTTTATGATGTTTTTGATCTTCCAGCTCTGCACTGCTTTTGCTGACCATTTGCGACTTGGACCCGTATGGTTGCTTGCAGCTATATTTAGTTAATGCTTACAGATATTTATAGTTAATGCATACTTTCAATTCATATGATCATGCACTTTTTTTTGTTACCAACATTTTTTATTTTCTTTTTTTCACACACAACATCACAACATAACATCCACTCAAAACAAACAAAACAAAACAACAGACACATACTCCATGTTTTAAAGGTCCAATCAAAGGGGAGAGAGGGAGGGAGGGAAAAAGTAACAACAAAACAGGTCCTTCCTTTATATTATCACATATGTTAGAAAAAATAAAAAAATTGAAATAAAGTAATAATAATATGCAATCCAATATGCCTCTCCACACACGTGCGGCTCACACCAGTTCTACATCATCGTCCTCCTCGCAGCCGCAAAACCAGCAAACAGCCTTCTCCTTTGCATTAAGCTTCAAGAAGACACACATGTATCAGCAAAGCAATCAGTCCGCAGTGAGGAAGACAAAACCAGGTCTACATGCGTCCACAGATCCATGACAACAGGACACTCCCAAAACACATGGAGAAAAAATACCCGATGACGCAGAGTTACATATCAGGGCACCAGAAATAGATTTACGGTGTAAATATTCTAACACACAGGTTCGTTTAACAGCAGAATTTAAGCCTGTCACATTCAGTAATAAAATATTTAGAGTATACATTAAATATTCATAATCTCAAAATTGTATTCAACAAATGAAGAGAAGCAAACGCACTCCCATTCTGTAACTGACATGTAAACGTTAGTATGCGTTCTAGATATCAAAACACCTAGATGAAAAATCCCCTTAAAAACAAGGTAAAGTAAATAAAAGCATGAATATCTGTTGTAAAAAATAAAAGCAACACAGACAGAGATGACCAACAACTATAGACAAAAAAACAATTCAGGCCCCACGTTACCGAGAACATAGGTCTGATTGAACAACAAAAACTGATGATCCGTGACCGATCCACTTCAGCCCACAACGAGCCTCCCAAAAGGCTCACATAACCAAAACATTATTGTAATGAAACCTACTCTCCATTAGTCCCCTCTAGAAAAAAAAAGAAAGAAAAAAAGGGGGGGTTAGTCTTACCAGCAAGGGGACAATTGTATCGAGTAAAATATAAATACTATCCCAGGAGGAGAGAGGAAAGAAGAAAAAAGAAAAAAAGAGAGATCTAGCAATCATCCATATCCCTCCCGTCACCATCTCCTCCATTCCGACCACCAAGCCCCTCCCACCGGGTCATAGAAAGGGCGGCCGCCGCCCTCCCGCTGCCCTGTGGATCCGCAGCAAATGTCCCACTCTGTGACAGGGAGCCAACAAAATCCTCCGCCTTCCGAAGAGAGTCGAAGCATCTCTGTTCACCCCCGTGCCATAGTTTAATTACCGCCGGATAAGTGAGGAAGGGCTGGAGACCAAGCGCCGTCATCGACCTCAAAACCGGAACCAAGCTTTTTCTCTTGGCGGCTGTAACTAGACTAAAGTCAGGAAAAAATAGTAGCGTGACATTGTCCTGCGTGCATTTCACCGGATAAGCCTGCCGAACACCTTTCAGAATCTCCAATCTGTCATGACATCTTAGCACACGGAAGATGAGAGTACGCGGCCGATCAGAGTTTTTCCTTCCATCATATACGCGGTGTGCCCGGTCAATCTCGATGTTACGACCTTTCAGGGAAGGAATCCACTTGGAAAGATTCATTCTGAGGAAACCAGCCACATCGGATCCCTCCATCCCGTCTGGTAACCCCACCAGTCGTATGTTATTTCTCCTGCTTTTATCCTCCATATCCGTCATCATCTCGGTGAGTCGCTCTAGCTGATTTCTTAAGTCCGTGACTGCATTCCGATCCTCACGTGCAGTTGCCTGAACAGAATCAATGCGGTCACGTGTCTGCTTCGCTTCGGCAGCCATGGCCTCAAACTCCTCTCTTAGCTCTTTAACAGAATTGTTAGTCGCTTGTATGTCCTCACGTAGTTTACGTAATGCTGGAATCAGCACAGAGTCGAAGTCACAACCGAATCCAAAGTGCTTTGCTGTTCTTTAAATGCAAGCTTGATACTGTTAGCAATAGCCTCGTCGATATCCTCTCTGGAGATGGTGGAATCCCTGAATTTTTTCTTTACTGGCGATTGCCCAATCTCTCTTTTCCGATCGCCTTTGACTGTTGAAACACTCAGGATGAGTCCGATGCAAAATGGTTCGAAATTTACTGACAGGATAATAAAATATTTGACAAAGTCAGCAGAGCAAAAGACTACGCGTACTTCGAAGTCGAAGGGTCACGTGATCTATATGATCATGCACTTTAAAAAAATCTACAAATGATTTTAACAGAAATTATACAGTGATCAAAAGCTTATTTGTTAATGTACTTTTGAATGTTAACAAATGTCTTTAAACTTCAGTTCATATATTACCTAATGCTTTTTTTACATTTACAAATATTGTGGAAAAAATAGCTTAATTAGCCTAGCAATTTAAAGTACTTCACAACTATTTGTGTTAAAATATTAATATATTATTTATTAACTCATAATCACAGTCTGTACAAGTCATATATTTTGGGTTTCTTTTGTTGTGTAAACTATTTACACATCTTAGCAGTGTTGGGGAAAGTTACTTTTAAAAGTAATGCATTACAATATTGCTTTACTCCCTAAAAAAGTAACTAATTACGTTACTTAGTTACTTTTTATGGAAAGTAATGCGTTACGTTACTTTTGCGTTACTTTTTAAATATGAGCAGGGCTTGATTGTTTTTAATACAATAAGTTCTAATTATAGCAAATGTAAAAGCCCTTTCACACCAAAAAGTGTAATGAATAAACCTCAGCCTGAAGGAAAAGTAAATTCACGTCTGTAAAATAGAATGCAGGAGAAGAAGGTTCAACACTCTTCAGTAATAAAAAACAATGAAGCACAATTGTTAGTTTATCTAAAGTAATTTTTGCTTATTAGTATGATTGAATTGGATCATCAAAGGTCAGCAGAGCATGTGAGCGGAGCTGAGCGGTGAGAATTTCCGCTCCCCGCTCACGTGGGTGTTCGCTCCCCCCGCTCCACCGCTCAAAGTCACACCAGACCGCTCCGCTCATTTCCGCTCCCCGCTCACCTAAAATTTCATCCCGCTCCGGTGAAATCGCTCCACGCTCGCTCAAATTTAAAATTCCTCTGCATGCCTAACAACTGCCGTTTTCAACCGAAGCCTTACACCTGGGACACACTGCCTGCGTGGCGGACGTGGAGCGGGTTTGTTGCATGACTGCTGCGGAAAAAATCCGCTTCACTTCTATTCTGTCGCGGGGCCGAGGTTGCGGTGTGGTTGGACTGCACCTGATACGCTCGTATTCCGCAGGCAGTGTGGCTGCTCTAATCTGTTAACATAGGCGCAGAAAGGAAAATCAACATGCAGCATTTTGGGTGGATTTTTGCATGCCCTAGACTCGTGGTGTGAGCGGAACCGGAGCGAGACAGAGCGATCGCTCCGGCCTTTGGTTAAAAACCCGTGTGAATGGGATGAATTAATGCATATTCACATTTAGTCTAGATAGAACTACAGTAACAGCATGTTCACACAGCACACTGTCAGTCAATAAATGTGACCCTGGAGCACAAAACCAGTCTTAAGTCGCTGGAGTATATTTGTAGCAATAGCCAAAAATACATTGTATGGGTCAAAATTATCCATTTTTCTTTAATGCCAAAAATCATTAGGATATTAAGTAAAGATCATGTTCCATGAAGATATTTTGTAAATTTCTTACCGTAAATATATCAAAACTTAGTTTTTGATTAGTAATATGCATTGCTAATAACTTCATTTGAACAACTTTAAAGGTGATTTTCTCAATATTTAGATATTTTTGCACCCTCAGATTCCAGATTTTCAAATAGTTGTATCTCAGCCAAATATTGTCCTATCATAACAAACCATACATCAATGGAAAGCTTATTTATTCATTTTCCTTTATTTATAGCTTTCAGATTATGTATAAATGTCAATTTAAAAAAAAAATTACACTTAAGAGTGGTTTTGTGGTCCAGGGTCACAAATGGGGAAAAAAGTAACTCAGATATTTTCTTGTAAATTAAAAAGTAATGCGTTACTTTACTAGTTACTTGAAAAAAGTAATATTATTACGTAACTCGCGTTACTTGTAATGCGTTACCCCCAACACTGCATCTTAGTAAATCATTTATTAATTATTTGTTCATGTTTTTTACAGTACCCAATCTAAAATGGAAACTATTCATCATTTGTAAAGGTTAGTACCTGTATAAGCAGTCATCTCGATGGCAAAAAATTGTTCCAAATGACCTGAATGTACCTATGTACTCATTTGTACAAATAATTTATTAATCATTTGTTTGTGTTTTTGCAGTGCCCAATCTAAAATTGAGACTGCTGTAACAACGTTTGTGTAAAAGGTGGTTAGTTAAATTTAGCTAAATGCTTGCTAAAGACATGAAACACATTGTAATTTGGGTGCAAAACATGGTTTTATGATATTAGTATACTACTGTATATCATTAAACATGATATTCCTTAAATCATACATCAACAGGAGAAAACAAATCAATTTTCCAAGAAAATACTTGTTTTTTTTAAAAAAACAATGTAATATAAAGAGATTGAACTGTGTTCCCTTATAGTAATAAAATTGACCCCTGCACACTGTTGACCTATTAACCAATCCTCAAACCTACCCATACCACCAAACTTGTCCCTAACCTTACCCGTATCACACCTCAAGTGTTGCACCATAACAAAAGCTTTTAATCAATGTATAGCATCTTTTAAAATCATTTGTAGATTTTCAAGAAGTGCATGATCATATGAATTGAAAGTTTAATGACAATTGTAAGCATTTTAATTTACATGAAACAATCATCTGTTAATTATTAGGTAATGTTTAATAAGTTTATTAGTAAACATTAACAAGCACATTATCTCACGCTTCTACCTGTAGCTGTTTGAATATATATATTAACTAATAATCTGTTAAGCATTATATAATGTTTGTAACTGATTTATTAATGAAAATTATTATAAAGTGTCACTGTGGTTTATAATCGATTCTTTGTTTTCGCACAGCAGTGTAGAGATGAACAAAGATTATTTACCAGTCACCTTCTATCTGCAGTACAGTGATAAATAAAGATATGAAAACATTAGGTGATTTCCACAATAAGACAAATCTCTGTTCAGACAGGTCATGTAAGGTTTGCTCTATAAATCAGTATAAAAAATACTGACATTTAGTATAGCTGACACTTAGGTTTAGTATCACAGCCATTTATTTTGCATGAAATGTAAATTAAACAGCTGACAGGGCACAAATATGGAGATCATATTGGAGTAAATAATCTATACTATAGGCCATTGCTGTCTACCTCCTGCACACTGGCGTGGGCATTTTCTAATTTTAGAGGCTGTTTTTGCTTATTTGGTCTACTGAATTATACACAGAGACTGGAAAACCAAAGATGTCTGTGTTTTGGCTCAATCATTGTTTGTTTCCTTATGTTTGTGCTACTGTCAAAATCAAAAATATCAATATAAATGATTGATTAAACTAAGCTGCTTTTGTCAAATTAAAAATACCTCTTTTCCTCTTAGTCTCTGTGATGGAAGTGGAGTGTGTGCAGGAGGGTTGTAAGTCTGAGATGTTGAGGAATCTGGCAACCTCACTCCCAGAAGAACAGTGTCTTACCATTGTGTTCAAGGGAGGAAGGAAGACCTTGGATCTCCAGTGTGACACAAAAGAGGAAGCCCAGCACTGGGTCCGTGGCATTCAAACCTTGCAGGACAGAGTCAACAACATGACCCAGAAAGAGAAACTTGACAAATATCCTTCAGCAGATAATCAGATTCAATTTTAATCTACGGTCCCCATTTATCAGTAAGTGAAATGACAAGTGAGAAGTCCTTACTGTTATTTTGTAGTGATTTAGTCACTTTTCTTTTTGCTTCAGGCTAATAGCTGTTGTTCCTTCAGTGGGTAACAAGTGTTGACATATTTATCAGTCAGGGTTGTGCTCCATCAGAGATTAATTGAGAATTGTTTTTAAATTCCTGAATTTGATGCAGAATTGCAATTTAAATGTAAGAAGGTAGAATTTTATATATACAGTATATATATATATATATATGAAGAGTTCAGATGCAAAAGCCTTTAAGTGCCGTCTGAAATTTTCTTCTAAAATTAGGATTTTTCTAAGGCTCCTATATTTATGCTCAGTTATTTTACTTTAATTGCACAGAAAAGGACCTATACATTGCCATTAGAGTAAAATAGAGTACAGTAGAGGCTTTTGCATCTGAACTCTATACATATATATAAATATACATATGTATGTATTAGGGGTGGCACGGTACATGTATTCGTCCCGAACCGTCACGGTACAGGCATCTCGGTTCGGTGCATGATGCCCTATGACGAATACAGGCAATTCACCCCCAATCCAGAAGGGGGCGCCTGCAGCAATGCAACGCTGTTTGAGAACCGCCAGCAGAAGAACAGCGAATGCCAACGGTGACACAGAGCCACGGCCGCGCTGATGTTTGGCTCACTGTATTTTATTTTGATAAAGTACCAACTGGCTGTCAAGTTAGCAATGCTGGAACTGATGTGTGTGCGCGTGTGCGTGCGTGAGTGTGTGTGTTAGGGCTGCACGATATTGGAAAAAACTCACATTGCGATATTTTGTTTTCCTGCAATATATATTGCAATATGAAGAAAAAAAAAGTGATTTTATAGGTGAGTAAATCAGCATAGAAAATAAACAAATTACAACCATAGCATCTGCGTGGCTCTTACCTTGTCTACACCTGACACGCGAGACGCCACAAAATACTGTAGAACCCATAATCAGTGATGCTGTCTGTCTACACTGGATGCATGCGTGGCACGACAAATTCCCGCTCTAATCCCGGTCTAAATCCCCGCTCTAACTGATGCCTCGCTCTATTTATGACGTACTGACACAAAAGTTCAAATTATTTGTAACAGTAGCTTTGTCGCGTCCAGTGTAGACAGACGTTGAGGCCATAGGCCGTTCACATGTCGTGGCTAAAAACGTGTGAAAAACGCCAGCCGCGCTGCTTTCTCCTTCTTTCCAAAGCGCTCTGGAGCTTGCGCTTTCGTGGCTTCTGCCATTGCTAAGCAACCGTGATCAGCGCTCTCCTCGACAACGCGGAAGTTTCAGCAAAGGATAAATGGATTTCCAGCACTGAAATCTTACAGTAGCTCTGCTACTAAATTTATTTAAAAATGGATATCTCTGTACAGCTGTCGCGTCTGGTATAGATGCAGTGTATGTGTGTGAGCAAAGAAAACAATCAGTATATATATATATAACGAAAAGTATAGGCCTACTAAACATCGCACATCCTGCGATGTGACTATTGCGGATGCGCACATCGCGATATCGATGCTGAAATGATATATCGTGCAGCCCTAGTGTGTGTGTGCGCGCGAGTGTGTGTGTGTTTGTGTGCGAGTGCGAGTGTGTGTGTGTGACGCGATCACTTCAACTGTTTCCTTATACCAGCAGAATCAACTTTAAACACTTAACTTATTGTCTTATTAATAATCACTGTATAAAGGTCTGCTTTTATTTGTGAAAACAAAACGGATTTTATATATATAACATGTAATAATATGTAGTATTTTCACATCTAGATGGAATTTTTTTTATTTGCACTGTCTGTTCAAAATAAATTAAAAGAAACCGAGCATAGTAGATTTCTTTTTTTTTTCATGTTGTACCGAAATCGTATCGAACCGTGACCCCCGAACCGAGGTACATACCGAACCGTGACATCTGTGTACCTTGCCACCCCTAGTATGCATGTATGTATGTATGTATGTAGCAGAGGCCAGCGGGTAAGTGCTGTGCAGGTAAAACCTCACTCCCCTGATCTCAAGAGGCGCTCTAGCGACTGACGCTAGAGGCCGTGGCCTTTAGCCTCCTTGTTAGAGCGCCCAGACACCGCGGTTTGAATCCCGCTCGTCGTGGGGCGAGTAGGACCACAGCATATATATATATATATATATATATATATATATATATATTTATATTAATCACATCCAAAATAAAGGTTTTTATTTCCATAACATATGTGTGTGTACTGTGTATATTTATTATGTATATATAAATGCACACACATTCTGTCACAATTTCACTGAAGCAAGGGAAGGTGGAGCGAGGAAACGAGGAGATGCAGGAGATGCTCAACATAGACTTTAATAAAACAAAAACGCAGGGATACAGACACTGAATGACGTTTAACACTGGACGCTGGAGACAAGGAAACACGGCTTAAGTACAGGGAGTAAACTAGATAATTAATTAAACACAGCTGAAACCAAGGAATAATCGAACACGGGAGAAACTAGACCAAGGGGAAGGCACATGAAGAGAAAAACACAAGACACAGGGACACGGGACTGACATTTACTCCCCCCTCCCGGAAGGCACGTTCTGCACCTTCACAGCATCCAACTGCGGCCACCAGAGCGGCACCCGTTCCGGGACCCATGGTGGAACGGACTGTACAGGGCGCCATGGCGGAGCGGGGAATTCAGGGGGCCATGGCAGAGCAGGGAACCCAGTGGCCATGGTGGAGCTGGGAACTCAGGAGGCCATTGCAGAGCAGGGAGCTCGGGGCACCATGGCGGGACAGGGAGTCCAGAGGGCCAGGGTGGAAGAGGGAGCTCAGGGCGCCATGGCAGGACAGGGAGCTCGGGAGGCCATGGCGGGACAGGCAGTCCAGGGGACCAGGGTGGAACAGGGAGCTCATGGCGCCATGGCGGGACAGCCTCCGTGGCCCTGGCCTCGATCCTCGGCCCGGCCATTACTGGACCAGGCTGGAACAGGTTCTTGAGGGCGATCTGGAGGAGCGGGTATTGGGGGGCACTGGAGGGCGCTCTGGTGGAGTGGGCCCTGGAGCTTTCGCTTGGCTGGATTCGGGAACTGGAGCCCTCTCTGGGCTGGATTCGGGGACTGGAGTCCTCTCTGGGCTGGAACCGGGGACCGGAGCCCTCTCTGGGCTGGAACCGGGGACTGGAGCCCTCTCAGGGCTGGACACGGGGACAGGAGCCCTCACTGGGCTTGACTGAGGGGCAGAGTCTCTTTCTCGGCTGGACGTGGGAACGGGAGCCCTCACTGGGCTTAACTCAGGAACTGGAGTCCTCTCGGGGCTAAACTTAGGAACTGGAGCCCTCCCTGGGCTGAACTCGGGATCTGGAGCCCTCTCTGGGCTGAACTCGGGGGCTGGAGCCAACACTGGAGTGAACTCTGGGGCTGGAGCCGACACTTGAGCGAACTCTGGGGCTGGAGCCGACACTGGAGTGAACTCTGGGGCTGGAGATGACACTGGAGGGAACTCTGGGGCTGGAGATGACACTGGAGGGAACTCTGGGGCTAGTATGAGGGCAGACAGCAGTATTTTCTCCTCAGATTTCTCTTCTGGTTTGATGTGAGGGAGGCAGCTGCTGTCAGCTGAGGGCTTGACTTCGGTGCGGCCGGCGGACTTGACCACGGGGCGGCTGGCGGGCTTGACTTTGTTGCGGCCGGCGGGCTTGAGTCAGCGGCGGATGGCGGGCTGGTTCTGGATCGGGGCCAGACAACAGAACAGATAGCTGAGCTTGGCGTCGTCCAGTGCTGTACTCACGGAGATCCCACAGAACTCACACGCATACTCCACAAAAGGGAGATCTCTGTGGGCTAGAGCGGAGAAGCGAGCGGCTATTTCCATGCCGTGGGAAGAAAACAAGGGAAAACAAAAAGACTTTCAAGAAATGAGGAAACAAAACGGGGAGAAGGGGCGCCATTTACTATTCTGTTTCGGTCCGGTGTTCTGTCACAATTTTGCTGGAGCAAGGGAACGTGGAGCGAGGAAACGTGGAGATGCAGGGGATGCTCAACATAGACTTTAATAAAACAAAAACGCAGGGATACTGACAATGAATGACGTTTAACACTGGACACTGGAGACAAGGAAACACAGGGCTTAAGTACAGTGAGTAAACTAGATAATTAATTAAACACAGCTGAAACCAAGGAATAATCAAACGGGAGAAACTAGGTCAAGGGGAAGGCACATGAAGAGAAAAACACAAGACAAAAGGACACGGGACTGACACATTCAGTATATATTTGGAAAATATTTACATGTATATACATTTATATATTTATATTCTTATATTTTATATTATATATAAATATATTTAATATGTAAACAGCATATTTTTCTTAAATATATACATGCATGTGTTTGTATTTATATATACATAATAAATATACACAGTATACACACATATATTATGTAAAAAAATATTTTGGATGCGATTAATCACGATAAATTATATATACTGTATATATATATAGTGCTGCTTGAAAGTTTGTGATCCCCTTGCAGAATCAGTGAACATGTGAGTAATTTGAACAAAATAAGAGAGATCATACAAAATGCACGTTATTTTTTATTTAGTACTGTCCTGAGTAAGATATTTTACATATAAGATGTTTACATTTATTCGACAAGACAAAAAAATAGCTGAAATTTTTAAAATAACCTCATTCAAAAGTTTGGGAACCCTTGGTTCTTAATACTGTGTGTGGTTACCTGGATGATCCACGACTGTTTTTTGTTTTGTGATGATTGTTCATGAGTCCCTTGTTTGTTCTGAACAGTTAAACTGAGCACTGTTCTTCAGAAAAATCATCCATGTCCTGCGGAATCTTCAGTTTTCCAGCATCTTTTGCATATTTGAACCCTTTCCAGCAGTGACTGTATGATTTTGAGATCCATCTTTTCACACTGAAAAACACTGTGTTAATTCTATTTTACTTCACTGCATCTCTCGTTATTTTTTAAACACAAAAACATGTTTTGTGTGAATAATCACTAAAACAGTAAAATCTATTGAATAGACTGCCCTCACAGCCTCATTTTTGTTTGTGATAAACAAAATATAGCCGCAACCCTAACTAATGTCTATTGGACATCACAATACATTTAAACTAGGGCTATTTTTAATCTGTTTATACCCTTGACTGCTCTCACCTGGATCTATGGCTATCTGAAACAAGCTGACATGAACCATGATGGCAAGATGTCATACGAGGAGGTCCAGACCCTTTTCAAGATGATCAACATGGACCTGAGTGAAGAAAATGCAGCTAGCCTCTTCAAGGTCAGCCTTTATTGCCTGGCAGCACTTGACCTGCTTTGGGATGTTTTGAATGAAAACTCTTTAACCCTTAAATGCATGAATGTTTCGCCAATCATTATTACATATTCGGGTCTTTAGTGACCCGGACCTATATATCCATCATGGATGGATCTCTAACTGCTGCAATAGCAAAAAACTCTCTTGATATTTTAAGAACAATTACAGAAGAATAAAATAAAGCATATTTCGTTACCTTTTGAAACGTAGAAGGGTTCAATTTGAGCAGATGATTGTACCATCGTCGTCATTGTCAGAGCGCACTTCCACAGTACATTCAGCATCTGGCTCGTGATATTCGCAATCTCAAACATATTCGCAAAACTACCATTTTCAGTGACTTCAAAATCAATTGTTTGATCGCTGGCAGCTTATTCACCACATCCACCATCAAATGACAGTTACATTTATATTTTATGGCATACAGTAATTGCTCTGCAGTATAGCCATTCAAACCAGTTAAATTTTTGCTTATGATATTCTTTTGTTTTATGCCTGCGGTGATTATGAGCGAAACATCACGTCATTATTGTCTATTAAACAGTGTCATCTCGAGGAGTAAAGGTGAATTTCATGCATTGAGTCATCAGATATTTGAATATTTTTTGCGCAGAAAAAATATACTTACACTAATACACACCTATTGTTCTGTAAATAAATAAATAAAAATATTGTTCTTAAATAAATTCAAGCGACCCTATACATTTATGCATTTAGCAGATGCTTTTATCCAAAGCGACTTACAGTGCATTCAGGATATACATGTTTTCTCAGTATGTGTGTTCCCTGGGAATCGAACCCACAACCGCTGCTAACGCAATGCTCTACCACTGAGCCACAGGAACACTATACACTTTTTATAAAAAAAATAATCAGAAAACAGACATTCTTTTAAATGTTATTATTTTTTCTTGTTATATTGTTTATAATGAATAGATTGAGGAATACTAAGAAAGTTGATGCCTAGTCTAGTGTCTAGTCTGTGTCTAGTGTCTAGTGTCTAGTGAATGACGTCCCGGGCCGCTAAAGACCCGAGGTATGCATTTAAGGGTTAAAGTCCTTATGAAATCTAAATTTACTTTATTTACTTAGTTAGCACACATTGTTAGTCTTGAGGTGAACAATTAATCCGTGCAAGATAATCCACTTAAAAAAAAAAAAAAATGTTTGTCTTGTTTAATGAAAATCTGAACATTTGCCTCTGCTCTGGAATGGCATTCCTTCTATGATGATGTCAGTTTGATGGCTTGGGCAGAACATCCCTAACCACGCCCCTCCAACCGTTAGGTTGCTAGAGCTGCATCCCAAAGTTAAGGGTGCGCACTTCGAAGACTGCATTTGAAGTGTGATTGCGTCACAGCGGCACTACGAAGGCTGTCCCAATGTTAAGGCTGCGCACTTCAAAGGCCACATTTGAAGTGTGATTGCGTCACAGCATCGCTACATAAGCTGTCCCAATTCAGGATGCACTCACACTTTTCGCAAGAAAATGAAGTGTACATCTGATGGACGCTTTGCACCCTACCCTTTCCCAGAATCAATTGCGAACAGATGATGACGGAATTTACATTCAAAGAACATGGCGGATGAGAGTTCTGTGACAGAAGAGGAAGTCACATTTGAATGTAAGTATTGTGTTTTAATTTACTCAAATTAATTTGTTAGATGGTCTGAGGCAAAACTTCTAATATTTCAGTTGTTTTTAGGGAGTATCTTTCACTTTGTTGCGTTTTTGTAGTGCTGTCATGCAAGATGTGTCTACAAATGTTTTAACCAAACTTCAGCACTTCAGTTTGTATGCGTGTCATGCTGTGTCATATTTTCTAATGCTAAGATTGCACCCCTGTCTTAATATTTTTCACAAGTGTTTCCATTTTCTCTTGTTTTAGGAAAATTCTGGATAAATGGGCCTGCTTGGGAAGGACTTAAAAAAGTAAGCAAGTTAATACACATTTTTGCTGAAATTTATTGTGCTGTTGTTAACAAGCATGGTTTATTTGCTCTGCTTTAGGATTGCAAGTGTCCTGGAACAGGCAAAGGAGTGAGTGGGAAGCTGGTGGAGCTACTCAGGGAGGACATAAAGTTCCAGAGATGGACAGAGGAGAGAAGAGCACAGGAGAGCAGGGAGAGAATGGAGAGAATGTTTTCTCTTCTTGAGAGAATGGTTAACAAATAAATTATTTATTAACAATTCTCTCAAGAGGAGAAAAAAGTGGAAAAAATGGATACATTAAAATGTTTGATATCTTATTTATTTTTTAAATGTCACTTTGTAAATAAAACAACCTAATATCTGTAGTTTATTTTTGTGATGCAAGTTAAAAATGAAATAAGTTGTATACGTTATTCATTTTTGTAGTGTAATTTATTTCTAAATGAGTACTTTTTGTACATTTTGTATTTTTTGTTATGCATGTTCACATGTATAAATAAAAGAGAAGTAATTATGTACATTGTTAATTTTTTTTAATGCAGCTTATAAATTTTACACAAAACATTCATCTATACATTCATCTATACATTTTTTTACACTTTAAAACCAATAGTTCTATATATTACTCAAAGTACTTTTTACAACTATTTACAGCATAATTTAGGTTTAACATCAGAAAAACAACAACAATTTTAAGCCCCGCCCTGCAAACCCACGGCAAACTGCCTCCAGGTCTTCTGGGGTCTTCGGGAGGTGAATTACTTGGTGGCAAATGCCCACCACCTCCTCAGGACAGTGGAACAAGGCATGTCAAACACTCTGGAGACCACTCTGTATAATGTACCACTGGCTAGCCAGAAAAGAAGCAAAGGGTCTCGCCATCACCTCATCAGTGTTGCCATTCCAGCACTGTCAGGGCCACCCTGCTCAGCCAAAAATCAGGCCGTGTGTCAAACCCATTAAAAAACCTGTCCAGCACTGGCACATTCAGGCTTATCCTACAGTACAGGGGTCTGGTCTGATTTTGGCAAAGAACTAAAAGAAAAATTGTTAGAGCTATGACAAAGTAATTGGTAGAAGAAATATTGAGATACTTTAGTATACTACTTTTAGTAACTACTAATACCACATTGGGGAAAAACTATTAGTCATATTTAAAACCTTAGATAAGGGGGGGGGGGGGGGGGTACAATGCTGTTGGACAAATGTATAAAGTAAATAATAATAAATTGGACAGAGTATTTCTGTGCCAAAAATCTTACTTCTGGGTTCGTACAAGTGTCGGAGAGTTTTTTTCGATCGTGGCTCTTCATGACGTAAACGAGGGTGGAACTCCTTAAATGGGCATTTCTCTGAAGAACGCGCCCATGAACGCATTGACCAGAGCGAGAGCAAGACCGCGCCCATCAACGCGCTTCATTCGGCTGCACTGCACAGGACTCGCTCGGGAAGAATGTCTCTAAAGAAGTGTGTTTTTGGTTGTGAGGGAAAGATAACCTTGTTCAGCTTCTCGAAGAACCCAGCGTTATGTAAACAGTGGATGCAGTTTGTTTTTCCGGGGCAGCAACGGAGCTTCTCAAGTGTGTTTGTTGACGAATGTTTTATAAACAAGGCACAGTTTGATGCTGGATTTACACATCGTTTGATACTGAAAGATGGAGCGGTCCCAGCTATAAAAGATCCTGGTCATAATTCAGAACTGCAGACGGTAAGTGAAACGGCATCAAATGTCTCTGTTTTGTTGCCGACCAGCGCTCAAGTGCTCACCACTCTTTAACTCCGCCCACGGCGTGCCTCCAGGAGCTCGGCTTTTTTCGAAGAGAATCGTAAAGCTGTATCTTTCTTTTATAAATATGATAAAACTAAAGACTTTTTGGAGGATGCAATACTACTATAATACGACAAACTAGTGGTGACAAAAGCAGACTGCGGGGTCAGCTCACATCGGCAGCGTCTGACACACCAAGCCGACGCTCGGCACCTGACGGCCAAGTAGCACGTCTGTTCTGTGCCTTTCTCGTGCACTGGTTCGCCAGCTGAACAGCCAATCAGAATGATCAGATGGCCCAACTGACCGACAAGCTCCGACGCCGATTCAACATGTCAAATCGGCCAAAAAAAAAGCAGACGAGGACCAACTTCAGCCAACGGTGCGGAACGCACTGAGAAAACTTAGTCGGCCGACGAACAAAATCTGCCCGACGGCCGACCGTCGGCTTGGTGTGTTCTGGTCTTTAGAGTTGTTCCAAATCTGGAACAACTTGAGGGTGAGTAAATGATTCCAGATTTTTTTTTTTGGGTGACCTTTAAGTAAAAGTATTATCTTGCATTCTCCAAATATACTTAAGGTATCGAGAGTAAAAGTAAAGGTTTGTACAGTATTGTTCTGAAAAAGAACTCGTCAGGATGCTTTTGCATTAATATTACTGCTGCACTACTGTGTATGTTGTATTTTACTTCTGAATATGTTCAAGGTTGTAAAATTTAAAGTAGCCTACTTCATATACTGTTGGGTAGTTTAATCTACAACAATGCATCATGTTGTAAAAGACCATATGTTTGCATTGTTGCTGTCCTGTGCTTAATATCACTATGGTCAAGACAATAAACTATATAAAATCGCACCTTTGTAAGGTATCAGTCAGCATTTGAACCGCTATGTGTGTTCATTAGGGGTGGCAAGGTACACAGATGTCACGGTTTGGTACGTACCTCGGTTCGGGGGTCACGGTTCGATACGATTTCAGTACAACAGGGAAAAAAAAGAAATCTACTATGCTCGGTTTCTTTTAATTTATTTTGAACAGACAGTAGTGCAAATTAAAAAATGTTCCCATCTAGATGTGAAAATACTAAATATTATTATGTTATATATAAAATCTGTTTTGTTTTCATTGTGAGTGTACACAAATAAAAGTAGACCTTTATACAGTGATTATTAATAAGACAATAAGTGTTTAAAGTTGATTCTGCTAGTATAAGGAAACAGTTGAAGTGATCACGGCGGAGCGCGCGCACACACACAAAAAAAAAAACAAAAAACACATCGTTCCAGCTTTGCTAACTTGACAGCACAGTTGGTACTTTATCAAAATAAAATACAGTGAATCAAACATCAGCGCGCGCGCCTCTGTGTCACCGTTGGAACGCGACTGAAGTACAAAGCCTATAATTTACATAATAAATAATAGTTTAGCATTCAGATATGTTACATCGCAAATATGGAAATATTATGGAATATTTGGATTTGTGCCGAATGAGAGAGGTAGGATACACGAGCACAAAGCTCCATTTCGCAAACAGTTGAGTGCGCAAGCCTTTAAAGTATACTCATTTGACAGTCTATGTGAGAGACGCATTCAGAATCAGCACATGGAGGCTTTGTTCTCAAGCACGCAACTCGCGGCATTCGCTGTTCTTCTGCTGGCTGTTATCAAACAGTGTTGCATTACTGCGGGCGCCCCCTTCTGGATTGGGGGTGAATTGCCTGTATTCGTCAGGCCTCATGCACCAAACCGAGATGCCCGTACCATGATGGTTCGGTACGAATACATGTACCGTGCCACCCCTAGTGTTCATGTGTGTGTGTTTTGTATTTTTTTTAATATGTATCATTACATTATTCAAGTAAGTTCCAACCCAACACCTGCATTTAAAATTGTAATCCGGCAATCCAACCCACTCCATTGACTTTGTATTGTGGGAAGCTGCCTCCTTGTCATTTTTGACTTACAACAAAAAACAGAACAATGTCTAAAATCTGCTATGTGACAAGGTGTACAGTAAACAAGCTAAAAAAACAACTAAATTTTTATAAGCTGTCAACTCAAAAAAAAAAGAGCGTTTAAAGACACAAAACCAGAGCGCAACGTTTCATATTACTCTGAGAACTATGCCCACTGGAGGGAAACGTAATTGGCAAGGAATTATTTTTAACCATGTCAAAGGATTATTTCACCACCCTATGTAATATTTTTAGAGACTAAACTTTTTTGGTCTATGCCAGTGCCCCTTTTCCTTACCTTCCTTTTGTTGGAGAAATGATCCAACTGAATGGCCCAACGTGAAATACCCTGAAATCTACAACTATTTTTATTTATTTATTTATCTGTCTATCTATCTAAAACGATGGTGGGACAAGCTGTTCAAAAGCTATAAGCTATATTAGGTACTGCAGTTTAGGCACTAGCAAACACAATGTTACTGCATAGCTTTCTTCTTTATCCACATTCTAAAAAGTTGCATACTGTCAAAATGCTACAGCTTAGCTTACAGAAATATAATATATAAAACTGACATTTGGATATTTGATTTACCAGTGACAAAATGTTTACTGCATACGTAGGCATACTGAGCATCAGGATCCCACAATTTACCCATTCTTCCTACTGATGCTTCACGTCTTATTGCCTGTATCCACTTTTGTCTCCCTAAAGGCTGGCTTTTACGGTTCAGTCGCTTATTAAAACTTTTTTTTTAGCTTGTTAGCTGTACACCTTGTCACACAGCAGCTTTTGGGCATTGTTCTGTTTTTGTTATAAGTCAGAAATGACAAGGAGGCAGCTTCCCGCAATCCAAATCAACCCCGCCCCCCATGGGCATGGCCTAAATGCACTCTGTCTCTATATGGCAGCTGTCCTCTCGCACCGTTGCTATGTGGCAGGAGCAGTAATCAGGAACCCCTGGTGGCGCAATTAGGAAATCCTGCGAAGGTGGAGCATCCTTCATGTACTTCGAAGGGTCCTTCGCACCCTTAACTTTGGGAGCAGCTTATGAGTGAGAGACAGAGAGGAGGAGCGCTAAAATAAAACCAAACCCTCTATTCCAAACTCCGTTTCAGTTGGAAATGCGTCACTACACTGAAATAAAGTCGGCAGAAACTTCTGGTTCACACGGACATTAATCACAGAAAAAATCTGCCTGCGATGCTGAAAAACAACAGATGAAAGACAAAAATGGATTTCAAGAATATGACATAAGTCATGCATATTTTTGTACATGCATGGTATTCTTTTCTAACTTTAAATGCAGAAAGAGAAGAAATACATTTTTCTTTGTGTCTTTGCATATCAGAAGTGTGATAAGTCAGCAGACGGGCGGCTTGAACATGAGGAGATTGAGCTGTTTTGCCGTGAGTTACTCCGTCGGCCTGAGCTAGATGGAGTGTTTCATCAGTACTCCGCTAATGGTTATGTCCTGTCCACCGTGGATTTGCGTGAATTTCTCAAAGACCAGGGTGAAGACCACACGCTTGTACATGCTCAGAGCCTCATCCTTACCTATGAGCTCAATGAATGGGGTATTCACACTTTGCTTACTATGACATAAACATACAATCCTTGGTAGAAACCCTCTAAACATTCAGAGATAAAAACACAGAACAATTGTGAATGACCTCTTAATTTACAGTAATAATTGGTATTATTTTATTGTAAGGGTTTTCAAACCTTTCCTGGAGCACCCCCAGCACTACATACGTATTTTATATGTCTCCCTTAGGCCGGGCATACACTGTGCAATTTTCATCCGATTTTGAGACGAATTCTGACTCGTGCGACTCTTTTTTGAGCCGGGCCGATTTTCAGCTTTGTCGTGCATCGTCTGTCGTGCAGTGTTCGTGCAGTGTACAGGGGGAAACGAGAAGCGATTAGCCTCTCCCGACAGGCAATCGGACGATCGGATTAATTTCTGACATGTCAGAAATTTTGGTCGCCCCTCGTGACGGTATTGCACAATTGAAGCAAAGCTACGAACCGACTGCCCTAAATGCAGTGCTTTTTCCCCTCACTGCGCCTGCGCGGAAACAGAACTTTATCTTAAACTTTATTGAAGCAAGAAAGAAAATAAAAAGAGGGAGATCTTTAGATAAAATAATGTTATTATCATGGGAAATATGAATCATTGTCCATCATTTTGCAATCAGTGATAAAGACAAACACGTTACAAAATTATAAATATTTCAGTTTCAAACCATGAAGGCGACACAGTGCATAACACACAAACAATTTGCAAACTGCATGAGCGTAATGCCGGAGAAGAAGCTTTCAAATCCAGTCAATTCATTAAGCTACAGAAAGTGGAAGTAAAAACTGACCAATCTTTCGGCATCGGTCGCTGCATTAACGGCACATATTCTCTCAGAGGAGACGAAAGACATATTGGGTAGCAGTATTGGGTATTGTCTTAATTTATTTTCTAAAAAAAAATAAAAAAATCTCTTATGGCTGATATACGTAGTGAAAAAACAACAACAACAACAGAATTGAAGTATTTCATGTTAAACAAGTTGTTTTTGGAATTTCCTTGACTGTAATAAAGGTTTTATTTTCACTGACTGATTATTCATTAAGCTTTTCATTCAGTGTTCGGAGTCCAGACATATGCAAGCTAGACGGTTGAGAATTGTAATTATAGGCCTATTAATTGTGGAATATCTAAATGTTTTAATTTACATTACTCCTCACTGAAAATTATTTAAAACATCCAAGGTTCTTGTTTATTTGTCACATACACAGTCACCCTGTATGATTGTGTATGTGACAAATAAACAAGAACCTTGGATGTTTTAAATAATTTTCAGTGAGGAGTAATGTAAATTAAATCTTTTATTATCTGCGCCTCAGTTGTGCGGTAAATGCACAATTATTTCGGGGCAAATAAATTATAGTAGACCTATAGGCTACATTTAATAATAAAACTACAATAATAATAATCATAATAATAATAATAATTTAATACATTAATTGGAAATGTCAAATCCTCACGATATCACCGATAGTTTTTTTTTTTTTTTTAAGTTATCTCTGGCTATCGTCCATATACGGTGTCATCGTCTGCACAAGCGCAACCCGAGTATTTCACACGTACAGTGTGAGTACATAAATCGTGAGCTTTGGCTTTACATCGCATGCGATCTTCTCATACAGTGTGAGTTGATACTTTGCTGAAATCGCACGGAAATCGCACAGAAATCGCACAGTGTATGCCTGGCTTTATTGGACACACCCAAGTCTTACAGACTCTACTAATAAGCTGATGAGTTGAATCAGGTGTGAAGACATAGAAAATGTGCAGTGCTGGGAATATTCCAGGACGGGTTTGAAAACCCCTGTTTTATTGAAATTTGCACTGTTTATCAGGCTTGCAATTCTGAGCCTAAAGATGCAGGTATGTTCTGTCCCATTCAGCCCAGAAGAACCAGTTTATGACACCCAATGGTTTCGCCATTTACATGCTGTCTAAGGAGAATGATGTGTATAACCCAGAGCATGGCAGAGTCTACCAGGACATGAGCCGCCCACTCAGTCACTACTTTATCTCCTCCTCACACAACACCTACCTCACTAAAGACCAGCTGATCGGCGAGAGCAGCATTGACCCTTATATCAGGTACAATGCTCAAATATATATTAAAAAAGACATCACTGGTCATTTTAGCAGATAATGCTATACATACGCATCTGCATGCATACTAAACAGGATGACCTGTTTACTGAAATTTTGCACAAAGACAGAAAAAATGCTTTCTCTAATATTGAGCAAATAAAGTAAAAGTTTTTTATTTTTTTGTTTGTGGTGCAGAGCTCTGAGTCAAGGCTGTCGCTGTGTGGAACTGGACTGCTGGGATGGGGAAAAGGAGCCAGTTATTTACCATGGGCACACCCTCACATCCAAAGTGCCATTTAGCGAGGTTTTGAAGGTCATCGCTGAATATGCATTCAGGGTGAGCACAGGAAGTGCCTCTTCAACTTCAGCTTACTGGGTGATGCTTTTATATTCAACCCAGGCTCATTAGAAATATGTGCCTCTAAATAAATTTCTGCAACACCTTTATTATGTACCTTACTGCACATTTCGAGGCAGTTTCAAAGGGAAACATCCAGTGAGTGGCGCTAAAATGTGGGTTACCCTGGCACGTATTTGTTACATTGATATAGGCACGTATTGCTGTGTTTGTATTACCTTGCTTCAGGTACGCATTGTGGTGGTTCATAATTCAAATATCCGAGGAGTGTCACTAAAAGTAAAAAAAAATGCTCTTGTTGGAAATATCCCTCTACACCAAACCCAATCCTAAACCTACCCGATAGTGTTAACAAATGCAAAAGTGATATAAAAACCATAGGTTCAACAGTGGAGCCCGGTGGAGCTAGTGGGATGACAGGCCACGGTGGAGATGAGGGAGCTAGGAGCCAAGGCGGAGCCAATGGGTCGAAGGACCGAGGTGGAGTCCAGGACTCGGAGGCTGGAGGCGGAGACAGGGGATCCTCACGCCAAGGCGGAGCTGGAGACTGGAAGTCCCCAGGCAGATCAGAGTGCCCAGATGGTGCTGACTGAGGGTGAGCTGAGGGACTGACAGGCATCAGCGGAGATGGGGCTGAAGAACTGACTGGTTTTAAGAGAGGAGGTGGGAGAGGGAGGCTGGGTGGGAGCTTAGGAGTCACCGGGAGCTTAGGAGATGCAGGAGAGCTGGACGGAACCAGCGGAGACTCAGGAGATTCAGGGCTGGGCGGAACTAGCGGAGACACAGGAGACGTAGGAGAGCTGGACGGAATCAGCGGAGACACAGGAGAATTGGGTATTACCTCCCCAAACCAGTCTATTAAGTCCATTTGAAAAATGTCCATTAGTTCCTCATAATAATTCCCAGAGGCTAGCTGCAGCTCACCCTCAGTGGCGGGACTTCCCTCCAAGCCCTCAATCTCCACCAAAAGTCCCACGGTGATACACGGCTCACACCCACAGTCAGTCGCGTCTAGAGGCTCAGGCTCCGGGGCGACGATCGGCTCAGTCGTGGTTGTATGCGCTGGCTCACGTGTCGGGGCAGGCTCGGGCTCTCCATCTGTGGTGGGCTCTGGCGAGTACTCCGTGCAGCGGTGTGGTAAAGGCTGGCTGTTCTCTGGATCGGGAGTGGGGCTGGTGAAGTCATCCTCAGCGGGGCAGACGGTAATGGAGATCCACAATTCACCAGCACCCACTCTACAAAAGCGGCGAAATCCTCGCGGGGACCGTTCGCTGGCAGGTGTGCCTTACACCGCTCGCTCAGGCTGGTGTGATAGAAAACACAGAGTGAGTGGTCCAGGAAGTGGGTAAGGCATGCCAGATCGAGAAAGTCCCTGGTGTAGTCCTCCAGTGAACGGTCCAACTGCTCCAGGTAGAGGAGCTGAACGGCCAGTAAATCCATCCAGGAGGGGAGAGGAGAAAAACAAAAAAACAAGAGAAAGAAAAACGCAGCAATATTCTTTACTCACTTGAGGGTCTGCTATTCTGTAACGTTGCTGTGCTATTATAAGCGCACAATGCAGGAGAAATCCAAATAACAGTCTTTTAATGATAAATCCACACAAGAAACAGAAGGAATCCAGGAGCAAGGGGTAGCACAACACGGAAATACATACAAATAGCAGACAGGGAACTAAGGAACAGACAAGGCTTATAAACACAGGGACTAATGGGATAATTAACCAAACTCAGGTGGAAACGAATGAACTAATTAAACAGACTGGGAAAACTAGGTCACAGGGGAGACTTAACACACAGACATGTGACAAGAACATTGTTGGTATTGTGATGTCCTAGAGCGAAATGAGGTTTTAGTTGCCACAAAACATAACCACAAGAGAGGCAGATGCGGAGTTAACAAAAACTGAGATTTTTATTCAACCAAGAAAATAGGAGGGCCAAAAAGGAATCTAAACTGAAACTTAGGTCCTTCCCGTTCTGGGGTATCTTCGTTGTCTGTGTTCCCTATGTCTGTTTCACCACAGGGCCACCTTCAGAAGGGAGACAGAGCAGGTCAGTAAGCAACACATGTTCCTGTGGCTGTTCGGTGTTGTTCGGTCTGTTGTAGACTCGTGCCTGGGCCTCTTGTGCCTATTTCATGTGCTCTCGAACAATTGGCCATACCTAAGTCATACGTTGGTGTATCTGTTCCACATGTTCCACCACAGAGCGATGTGGCGTAGGTTGGTTCTCCCAGACCTCTTTGGCAATATCAATCAACCCTCTTGGCCTTTCGCCCATAGAGGAGTTCAAATGGGGAAAATCCAGTGGAGCTCTGTGGCACGTCCCTTATGGAGAACAGCACATAAGGCAGCAACTGATCCCAGTTTTTCCCATACACCTCAATCACTTTTCTCGACATTTGCTTTAACTCTCTGGTTGTGTTCAGGTCAAATTGACCCGGAGAAGATTTTCTTTTTCCCGAAAATACTAGATAGTGTTATTGCATTGGACTCAAACTTACTGACTTTGTTCACACAGGGTATAAGTACTTCTCAGAATTTTTTTTGGAATTTTCATATTTTTTGTGGGTTTTATTTCACCTAGTCACACTTGTGGTGTTCCCGGTCAAAAATTACCGGACTCCAAATAATTGCTTATAAATCTCTCATTATGCTATATTATCACCAAATATTGGATTAATTCTTTTTGTCAACTAGTTTTCTTTCATTTAGGACGGGTTTTGTGTTTCTATTTGCATATGATTAATTGTAGGCCTCATTTATCTGAAAGTAGGCACCTCATTTTTTGAGTGAAAAAAGCTTTTTTTATGCATGATTTTCACGATATGAGAAAAAATTATGAAAATTTGCACTGTTTATCACACTAGTGTGCTTTAATGTTTAATCAGGAAGTTTGCTTTTAAATGCTTTTATTTGTACAAAATTGCACAAATTCACACTTGTCAAAAATGGCCGGCATTGAAAGCGAATGGGTAAGATCACAAAAAATACACCAGTACTCTGTGAGAACATGAAAGCCTCAAAACCTATTGTCATAATGGTTGGTCTAGAATATGTGATGAAAGAAAATATTATTTTGAAGTCAATGCAGGCTAAAGACAAGGCAGTTTGAGCATATGTGTGTGTGTGTGAGAGAGAGAAATAGAGAGAGAGAGAAAGAGAGTTATCATAAAAGCATATTGCATACAGTTCAGGGTAGGATCAAAAAGGTGTAATACTCACAATAGTTTGTATGCATGGATGTGTGTGTGTGTGTGTGTGTGTGTGTGAGAGAGAGAGATAGCGTGAGTATACATGCATCCACACACGCACAGGTCCATGGCCTTTATGTTTGCAAGCACAACGTGTCACAAATCCGGACCATGAACTTCCGTTCACTCACCACCAGAGGTCACCCACTCACCGCATGGACTCTTGCACTACACTACTGTTGCACTTCACCTTTGGACTACAGTTTCCATCATCCATTGCACTGACGACACACACACAGCTGATTACACTAATCACGCTCACACCTGAGAACTATCACACAATCACTATCACCCAATCACACACGCTTTATAAGCCTGGGACTTTCTCTCTGTGATTGCCGAGTATTGTATAGCATTTATCACTCTCCAAGCGATAGCTACTCTACAGAGCCCACGTAGTTGTCATAGTCTTGCCTTGCGTGTTTTGATTCTTACCCATGTTTCCTGGATTAACCCTTTGCCTTGCCTTTCGGACTCTGTTTGCCCCTGTTTGGATTATTGCTTGTGTTACTGGATTATCCCTATTGTCAAGCCCTTTGGATATTGTTCGCTGATCGTCGACCCACGCTTGCTCTCGGAATACTCTTGTGTCTTGCCCTCAACATATCTGTCTACTGATGTTTGACCCTGCCTGTGTTTGACCATGTTTTGGAATAAAAGCTTGCAAATGGATCCGCACGCTTCATGTCTCATTGGCTCCATTACAGAATACTCGGCCACACAAGGATCCAGCAACTTTTCAGACGGACATTTGTCAGGTATGGACACTACAAGACTATTGTTTGCCCTTAAACAAGGCCCACGATCACTGGATAACCATATTAGAGAGTTTTTAGCCATCACTCATTATTCTGATTTACCTGACATTATCTTGATTGCGATTTTTTTGTGATGGCATTAATCAGCCATTGCGATCTCAGCTTAGACACGAGGGTCTGCGTTCGTCACTGAGTGTTTTTTTGGATTTTGCTTTGTTGACTGTTCGCTCACTATTCACTGTGGGTGTCGCGGATGAGGATCGCGACACCGCATCTATGACTGAAATGGTGGCTGCACCAGAGCGCACTCACAAAATGGCGGTCACAACCACCAGTCACGTCATTACTGCCATTCATAAATCAAGTAAAGTCACCGCTGATCTTAAAGAGCTAAGTAAAGTCACAGTCGATGTTAATGAACCACGTCAAGTCACAGTTGATGTTAAAGAGCCAAATCAAGTCACAGTTGATCGTCATGAATCAAGCCACCTCACAGCTGATCTGCCAGGGTCTCGTCACGTCTCTGCTGATCGTCATGAGTCAAGTCACGTCTCTGCTGATCGTCATGAGTCAAGTCACGTCTCTGCTGATCATCACGAGTCCAGTCACGTCTCTGCTGATCATCACGAGTCCAGTCACGTCTCTGCTGATCGTCACGAGTCAAGTCACGTCTCTGCTGATCGTCACGAGTCAAGTCACATCTCAGCAGATCTTCCAGAGTCTCTTCACGTCACCGCCGACCATCCAGAACCACGTCACTTAACAGCTGATCATCCAGAGTCATGTGACATCCTGTCTGTCACACCCAGATATTCAAGGTCAGTGCTTCGATTTCCCAGTCTGGTTTCCAGTGTGAGGGATGCACCGCTGGTGTCTGCACGCACGGCTGGTATCCCCAAACCCACTCACTCTTGCCCTCCTGTTCCTGAACTGATTCCCCTGTCTGAAGTGCTTCCCATGATGGGGATCGCTTTTTGGTGTGTTTGGGCTGCGTACACCACCATAGAACTCCCAGAGGTAACGTTGGCCACTATTATGTCTTCAGAGGTGGTGGCTGATGCTGCAGAATCTCCTGAGGTAGTGGCGCTCGTTGCCGTGTTCCCTGAAGTGATGGTACCTGCTGCAGTTTCTCCAAAGGTGGCAGCTGATGCTGCAGAACCTCCTGAAGAGGCGGTACTCTCTTCAGTTCCTTGCATGGTGGTGGCGCCCAGTAATGCACTCCCAGCCTGTCATGTCACGGTTGAAGGTACCATTGCTAAACTCTCTGCATTTGTTGAAACTTCTGATGATACTGCTGTAGAACTTTTAGAGGTGGCGGCATCTGCTGAAGAACCTCCAGAGGTGTCAGTGGTATCCACATATCAATCCTCGTCCTGCCCCGTTCATGGCTATGGAGGCCGTCTATGAATCCTTGTCCTGCCCTGTCACGGCTATGGAGGCTGTCTATGAATCCTCGTCCTGCCCTGTCACGGCTATGGAGGCCGTCTATGAATCCTTGTCCTGCCCTGTCACGGCTATGGAGGCCGTCTGTGAATCATTGTCCTGCCCTGTCGCGGCTATAGAGGCCATCTGTGAACTCCTGCCTTGCTTTGAACTGGCCACGGAGGCCATTAATGAACCTTCTTTTGCTGTTGTCCTGCCCTGAGTCAGCCGAGGAGGCTGGTTGTGAATTACCAGTTCCGTCACTCACCTCTAGGGGCCGTTTGTGAACTCTTAACCCTGCCTGTCATGAACTCAGAAACTATAAATGCACCCCATATCTATCCCGTTAACCCTATCACTGCCATGGAATCCTTAAATTAACCTTCTGTATGCCCTGTTAACCCTGTCATTGCCAAATAAACCATTAGTAAACGGTCTGTCTGTCCCCATCCAGTCAATGAATTGCTATCTGTCTGTCCAGTTTCAACATATACCTATGAATCTGAGTTTGCCTGTTCAGTTGTCACTAATACTCTTGATTTAGAATTATCTGTCTGTCACATTTCGACCAGAGAGTCTGTTTTTGAACTGTCTGTCTTGACAGTTTCAGTCACTAAACTGTCTACTCCAGCCTCAGTTAATGCTCTTGATTGTGAAATAACTTCCAGTCCTACTCCAATCAATGTATTTAATCATGAACTGTCTGTGTTTCCAGTTACAGTCGAAGGACCCAATTATGGACAGTCTATCCATCCAGCTTCAATCACTGAGCTGTTTGTCAATCCAGTACCAGTCAATGCACCCAACTGTGAACTGTCTGTTGGTTTAAATTCTGCACTAAAATTGGATTCTGAATTATGTCTTTCCAGTTCCTACTAATAAGCCTAAGTGTGAATTGTCAGCATGTGATCCTGATTTTGAACTGTTTGCATGTTCTGTGTCTATCAGTGAGTCTGTTTGTGAAATGCCTGCCTGCTCAGTTGTCACCGGGGCAACTGTAGATGAACTATTTATGTTCCTTGCCTCGGTTCTTGAGACCGTAAATTCTATGCCTGTCTCGTGTGTCTCAGTTTTCCCTAGGCTCCAATCTCTGGTGTGGGTTTCTGATCCATCGTGGTGTTCTTCTGTTCCACCGTGGTGCTCCTCTGATCCGTCGTGGTGCTCTCCTGCTCTGTCTACTCTGCACTGGTGGGCTCCTGCTCTGTCTGCTCCGCCGTGGGGGTCTCCTGCCCTGTCTGCTCCGCACTGGTGGGCTCCTGCTCTGTCTGCTCCGCCGTGGAGGTCGGCTGTCTGGCTCTGCTGGTCTTGTCTCATTCTGGTGGTCTTCTGCTCCGCCGTGGTGGTCTTCTGCTTTGTCTGCTCAGGTCTGGTGGTCATCTGCTCCGCCGTGGTGGTCTTCTGCTCAGGTCTGGTGGTCATCTGCTCCGCCGTGGTGGTCCGCTCTGCCTCAATGCCCAGTCTCTCCATTTCCACATGGACCTGGCCCTCCTTCTATCCTCCCCTGTTCCGCCTCCGCTCCACCGCCCTCCTGGATTGTATAGGAGCGTCTGGAAGCCGCTCCTTGTGGGGGGGCTCTGTCACAAATCCAGTCCATGAACTTCCGTTCACTCACCACCAGAGGTCACCCACTCACCGCATGGACTCTTGCACTACACTACTGTTGCACTTCACCTTTGGACTACAGTTCCCATCATCCATTGCACTGACGACACACACACAGCTGATTACACTAATCACGCTCACACCTGAGAACTATCACACAATCACTATCACCCAATCACACACGCTTTATAAGCCTGGGACTTTCGCTCTGTGATATACAATATAGCATAATGAGAGATTTATAAGCAATTGTTTGGAGTCCGGTCATTTTTGACCAGGAACACCACAACTGTGACAGGAATCCGAACACAACTAGAGGGTTAAGGTCTGATTAAACCTCTCGACCAACCCATCAGTCTGAGGATGATAAACAGAGGTACGAATCTGGCTCACCTTCAAGAGTTTACACATCTCTTTCAGGACTTTGGACATGAAGCAGGTACCCTGGTCTGTTAGAATCTCTTCCACAATCCCCACTCGGCTAAAAAGCAGGAATGTCTCTCTGACCACTGCTTTAGCAGTTGCTGCCCGTAGGGGTATGGCTTCTGGATACCGGGTAAAGGAACCAACGGGCTGCAATATATAACCTTGGGGCTGGTCTTCTGGCAAGTTGCACACTGTCAGCAGTAATCTTTGACTGCTTGCTTCACCCCTGGCCAGTAAAACCTCCTCAGTATGCATTCGTATGTCTTCTCTGTTCCCAGGTGGGCACCCAAGAGATGGGAGTGAGCCAAGTACAACACTCTGGAGATATAGGGTTTAGGTACCAGGAGCTGTTTAACAACCTCCCCTTCAATCTTAATGACTCGGTACAATAATTTATTTTTAACAGCAAAATGTGGATTAGTTAGTTCACTCACCACCTCTTGTAACTGGTCATTCACAGGCTTGATGCTTTTCCATTTCCATTTTCCATCTTAGGGTCTTGCAGCTGAGCTGTGCCAAATTGTCCGGGCCTATCTCTTTCCAACACCTCTGCTTGGGGGAACTCAGAGAAGTCTTCAAAGTTTAAGGGAGTCTCTGCTTCATCTTCAGGAGGGACATTTACTACACCGCTTTCTGGGGTCACCGACTCACTCCCTGACTGCTGGTCTGAAGGTGCTGCAAACACCCAGAAGGACTGAGGTTTTTCGGCACTTCGCTTTACCCGGCTTTTAGGCCTTGGAGGGGTTTTTCGGGGATCTAGAGGCCAATAACGCTCATACACTGGGCAGACCCTACCTAACAGGACTGGTACTGGCAGGCAGTCAATCACCCCAGCTTTGAACGTGCATCCTCCTCTGGGGGTTATCATCTCAACCTGTGCAGTGGGGTAGCTCTGGATGTCAGAGGGCTGCCAGAGAGGTGGGTTTGGGGCCTGGGCTGGTGTTACTGACCTTGCCACCTGAGAGTCCCCCTGGTTTTTCGGTGGACCCCCTCTTTCTCCTCTGGTACTGGGATGGCCCATTCTCGATATATCCTGACAATTCACTTTCATTACCTCCACCGTCACCTGATGGTTTTCCAATAGGGCTGTCAGAGTCTCAACGTCAGCAGGACTGGTTTGTGCAGCATAACGCTTTGCCTCAGCTGGCAGGGAGCGAATGCAATGGTCCAGCACAATTCTTTCCACCACGGGGGGGCCTTCCCCTGTAGTGAGTCAGGCCTCTGTCAGTCGGGTCAGTGTGGCTATCTGAGGTCACACTGGCTGAGTCGGATCAAAAGTCCATGCATGGAAACATTGGGCTCGAGCAGGGAGGCTATGCCCATAGTGGGACAAGATGGCCCTCTTTAACTTCACATAATCAGCTGCATCTTTAACCGACAGATCTTGATAGGCTCTTTGGGCCTCCCCTGTCAAAAAAAGGTGCCAACAGGGTGCCCCAGTCTCCTTCAGGCCATTTCTCTCTGATTGCAGTTCTCTCAAACACCTCCAAGTAAGCTTCAACATCATCATCTGGAGTCTGCTTAGTGAGGACCCTCCCTGGGTCTATTGTGTCCCTGGTTTTGGACAAGACTTGACACATTGTAGTAACTGCCTCCCTAAGGGCACATAGCTCCTTCCTCTGTTTGGCATGACTGGTCAGCAAGGCATTAATGGCAGCTTCCATTCTGTGCTTATCTGGGTATAGTTTTGTGGCCACTTAAGCACTGACCTCTATGCAAGCATTCTCCACCAAATGTGATGTCCTAGGGCGAAATGAGGTTTTAGTTGCCACAAAACATAACCACAAGAGAGGCAGATGCGGAGTTAACAAAAACTGAGTTTTTTATTCAACCAAGAAAATAGGAGGGTAAAAAAGGAATCTAAACTGGAACTTATAGGTTCTTCCCAGTCTGGGGTATCTTCGTTGTCTTTGTTGTCTGTGTTCCCTATGTCTGTTTCACCACAGGGCCACCTTCAGAAGGGAAACAGAGCAGAAGGAATGCAGGTCAGTAAGCAATACATGACAAGATTCACCCTTTTTGCTCTTCAGCCGGTTGTCTTAATTTTCAGCTAGTCTGCTCTAAGCCATCCAAAGTTTCAGCATCTTGTCCTGGGGCCACAAACAACAGACTGAAGCAGAGATTCTAGCTTTATGATGATCTCCATTAGGCCATCATTGGCTACAGCTGTGGGTGGTTCCATGTCTGGAGGGTGAGCAGGTGGAAGTACTCATGGTTGATGACTTTTCCTAACCGGGGCCTGCTCCTTTGGTCCGGGGTTCCTCCTTCCCACATTGGCTTGTCACAGTATCCTATTTTTCCATAAACAGTTTAGAGTCGTGTGATGGAGAGACCTTAAACTTGTCTTTCATCACCATTTTTACTATGTTCTTATTGTTTCTGACGCATAGTTATAACTATTCTATTTCCTGATCTAGCTGAGTGGGCGTAGCAATAAGAATTGCGAAACTTGAGGGAAGCACTTATTTTAGCCAATTTATGGAAATTTTTGAGCGAATATGTTATTTCAATTTATCTGTCCTCTTTTTATTGATATTAATTGTATTTATTTACTAAACTCTTGTTACTTATTTTCATGTATAAATCATATTGTGATACAAGTTTATTTTATAAAAAACATGGTATGTTCCAGTTAGTAAAGTGGGAAAATGTGTATTTAAGATGGCTGTCGCTAGTAGTTAGAGAGGTGGATGAATCGAGAGCTTGTGAATGAGATTGTGGTGATGTGTATATAATGTAAAACTCCAGCCTCAATGTAGTAGAGGGGAGTTAATAATGTTTTTAGTACTTAGAAGTTCTAGTTTTAGACTGTTTTATTACAATCTTTGTTTTAAGCTCTTAAACATAGTTATTTGCACATCCACTCTAAATAGCCTTTTGGAAGTGCTTATTTTAGCCAATTTATGGAAATTTTTGAGCGAATATGTTATTTCAATTTATCTGTCCTCTTTTTATTGATATTAATTGTATTTATTTACTTAACTCTTGTTACTTATTTTCATGTATAAATCATATTGTGATACAAGAGTTTATTTGATAAAAAACATGGTATGTTCCAATTAGTAAAGTGGGAAAATGTGTATTTAAGATGGCTGTCGCTAGTAGTTAGAGAGGTGGATGAATCGAGAGCTTGTGAATGAGATTGTGGTGATGTGTATATAATGTAAAACTCCAGCCTCAATGTAGTAGAGGGGAGTTAATAATGTTTTTAGTACTTAGAAGCTCTAGTTTTAGACTGTTTTATTACAATCTTTGTTTTAAGCTCTTAAACATAGTTATTTGCACAATTTGCACATCCACTCTAAATAATCTTTTGGAAGCCAACTTCGCTCCCGTGATTTTCATCCTCCTTGTGACTGCTCGGGTCATTATCCCAAGTGGTTTTCCTTTTTCCTTCTCTAAAACAAAAATAAATACATAAATTAAACAAATAAATACACATGCATATTTGAACATGTGCTTATTTTCTAGACCTCTCCATATCCTCTTATTCTGTCTCTGGAGAACCACTGCTGTGTGGAGCAGCAGACTATCATGGCCCAGCAGCTGCACTCAATTCTGGGGGACAAACTGATCAACAAACCTCTCAATGACAAGCCACTTCAGTGCCTACCATCACCAGAGGTAATACAGTCTGACTTTTCCCAATAAAGTTTTAATCAAACATACTCTAAAACCAATTTGGAAGAGCAGTCTATCTTCCCTTCAGTTTGTTTTGAATTTTATTCAACAGACAGTGCTTAATATTCTTGGAATGGTCTTGGAACAGTTCTCTACAGTTCGTCCATACAGGTTTTCTTTTAATCGTTCACTTAGTGTCTCACTCTGGGTATTGCCTTGAGTGTGACCAATCACTGAAGCATCAGTATCACCACATCTCATAACAGTGATGCACTGACGGGGTGCAGTCCAGAGCTGCAGTTGCAAGGGACAAGCAACTGCACTCATTAAGTGTCACAAAGTATCAAAAATATAGTTATATCTTTCCCCCCTCCCACTGGACACAGGAATTGTTCACTAAAATGTCATAAAGTTCCCTTATGGTGTAGAGTTGGCACTAATTTCCCCAATGACCAATAGAGAAGTTCTTCCCCCTCCACCCATGGGGTTCCAAAGGAACTAAAAAACAGATACAAAAAGAGACATAAAATTAAAAATACAAAAATACAAAAAAAGGTGTTAATAAACCCAACTAGGGCTCAGGAGCAGGACAAAAAAGTGGCAAACAAGCAAAAAACTAACAAATGTCTGCACACTGATATTACTGCTCCAAAAAACCATCAGGGCCCATATTTATCAAGCCTCTAAGAATTACTCTCAAGAACACTGCTAAGAATTTACTTAAGTGAAAAAAAATCTTGGCTCAAAGCTGCACGTAAAAGTTAGTTATCAATCATCTCAGTCGTAATTTAAGCGAAGTGTAGGACTAAATCTTAAGTGTCAGTCTTACGCCGGTTTCACACTGCAGGCGTAAGCAGGGCGTAAGCAGCGCGTATTTTTTCCGGCGCCCATGTTAACGGATGAGAGCGTTCACACAGCACGCAGGGGCGGCGCGGCAGCGCGTAGCAGAGCAGGAGCGGCAGTGCCGCGATCGTTTCGGCGCCGAGTCTATTTTTGCTGCGCCGCTTATGCTGAATTAAAGTCACAGTGCATTGTTCTTGATAAAAATTGACCCGATTAACATTAAAAATAACAAATTTGACCACAAAATCATGTAAGTGATGCGTTTCGTGTTTCACAATCACCATATGGAAAAAAATGCACGAAAACACCACTTCCACGAGTTTTTGCCCAAACTTCAAAGGTCTGTTAAATAATAAAACTAGAGGCATTTGTTAGTTTTAATATTACTTTTTTAATTAAATTGAAAAAGTTCAATTCAATTAAATTGAAAATTATTCAATCCAATTACACTTTATTGTTGGAATTCGTTCTAAAATATGTCTTGGATCTCAGGACAGCGTGTCTCACATCAATTCACATCAATAATTACTAAACAAACAATACAATAGATGCACCTTAATACAGAAAAACAACATCAGTATAATAAACATACGGCTACAGTGCATTAGAATAGTGAGTTCTTTCTATTTTCCAGAGCCCAGAGACCTATTTGAACCCCCAATTCTGATTGATTAATTTTACAGACTGATACACAAAAGATTTACGTAACATAGCCAATTCAATCTAGCATATGCAAGTCTTCTGTTAGATGGCAAAAATTAATATTCCTCATACAAAATGTGAGAAGGGTCAGACAAAATCTTTCCTGACAGGGTCGGCAATTTTTTCGTATACACATCTTGAAAACTTGGCTCAAGTTTATCGTGTAAACTACCTACTGTATATGTATATATATATATATACATATGTGTGTGGGACAGAGGGCAGGGGGACACGGTCGCATCACAGAGTATGCTGGCCATATCATACACCAAAGCACATGGCACACAGACACAGTGTTCGGAGGAGAACGCTGGAAAATATGACAGAAATGATGATACTCATCTGTATTGTACTAACCTACAAGCCGCGGTTCAGCTGCGCGCGACAAACGCTGCCAGTATGAAAGCACAATGGGCGCGCGCTGCTCACGCTCTGCATACGCAACGCTTCTGCGCTGCTCACGCGCCGCTCACGCTTGCAGTGTGAAACGGGCGTTAGAGATGATTCATGACACTTTGCTGTGCCACAAACGGGATTTTGGATGAGACATATGCATGGACCAATCACTGAATAGATTTCCTTAGTTAAGAATATTCTCAGATAAATTCACATTGAATGGTTAAATTCCTAATAGGAGTTTACAACACACATTTGACAATAAAGAATTTTCAAGAGAATACATTATGACAATGAAACGAAGCGTCATCACAACTCAATTTAGGGTGCCGATAGACGAGCGCAGTGGTTCTCAAAGACGTATTTCAAATTTCGTATTTCAAGAGCACTAACTGTATTTCCTACTCTGATAAACTCATATTAAACTTGTAAATAATTTGTTTATTTTTTTGAATGTCTTCTTGGAGATGAAGGCGAGATATTTAAAGCAAAGGCGAGATATTTACAGTTTTCCTGCGTGACATTGTTGTCATGACATCCAGTGAGCATTTGACATAGGCTAATCGGGAGACACTTCACTTCATAATCTAATTTTTGTTATCAATTAGATTATGGTCATTTGATTTACAGCAGTGTCCAAGTGTTTCCCATACATTGAGTTATTTGTGGCACCTCGTCACAATATCAAAACTGACCGCCACAAATAGATTTTCCAAAAGGCTTATACTTCGTTGAATAAACTGAGCACTGCATGTTTTAAAATTAAAATGCAGTGCGAGTGTTTTTATATGAATGTATCTTTGAAAAGAACCGACCGTCTTCAGAAAAGCTCGATGTCATTTTCATTTTGTCTTTACTGTAATGCCTGTTTGAGCGCAGCACTTTGATTACAGCCGTTACCGGGGAAACCGCTATATCTCCCGCTCCAACAGCGCCTCCTGCTGGCAGATAATTAATTTGCATTTGCAAGTCTGTGGGAAACATAAACAAAAAGCTTCAGAACTGTTTTGAGAAGGTGCTTAAGTTTTGAGCCATGTATTATTACTATAAATTAGGCTACTACTACTACTACTACTACCGCTACTACTATTACTATCTTGTAACCTGCAATAAACATTTACTCAAACTCTCTTTTATGAGATGAAATGGGGGAAAAAAAGAAAATTGTCCAAACATATCGGCCCAAAAAAATAAGCATCATATATTGGTCATCCGCTGCCCTGATTTCTAAATATCGGCATCGACCAGAGGAAAAACCTATATCAGTCGACCTCTATTGCTGACACTTAAATTAATTATTTTGCCACTTTTGCACTTGTTATTAATGCATTTTGAATGCAAAACACACTTTATTTTTTCAAAAAATGTGTGTTTATTTGTTATGCATGTTATGTATATTTATTAAAAACAAGTTTTGTAATAACCAATTGTTCCGGTCCGGACCTTTGATATTAATGAAAATTCAGATTTGGACCTTTGAATGTAGACTTTGAGAACCCCTGATCTATAAGATTTTTTAACAATAATTTTAATGCTCTTAAAACTTTTTTTTTTTGACATGCGCACACTGCACAAATATAGAGTTTCTCACTGTTTGCATATAATAAGCATTCTCCTACACTGTTTCTTTATTTGTTTTTAACAGCAGAATTAATATTTATCCATTTCTGTATAAATATACATATAAACTGCTGGGCCGTGCTGCTCATATTTATCAAGCAGTAAAAACTCCCCTCCCCACACCCAAAATGGTTTCTGTGGGTGAGAATCCAAGACAAGGACTGGTGGTAAGTTGTCCTGCTCCACTTCACAGTTGCCGAGTGCAAGGAGAGTTTTATAATGACAGGACACGCATTTATACAACACCTTATTCAAAAGGAAGAACCGCTTGTTCCGCGCATCATACGTCATTACGCTATTTCTGCATCATTGCACATGCGCAGTCCTTTCAGTTCCGGTTTTCAATCCGATCGAGTGTTTACATGCACGCTCAATCGTATTAGAAAAGGAATAAACCACCCCCTTCAATCCGATTGAAATTTCATTCCAATCGAGCTCAATCGGATCGATTAAGGTGTTTACATGAAGGCTTTTCAGTCCGATTGAGCCGTTAATCTGATTACAAACGGATTATTTGGTTGCATGTAAACGTAGCCATTCTGACTCTCCATTGAGATGGAGCTGAACAAGATTAGGGTTAAAATATTTCTTATCCTATGACTCCATCTGGTGGACAACCTTAGTATTACAGCCTTCACCTGTCAATTGAAATGTGTGATAGATTTCTAGAATATCTAGACACTGTTCAAGATATTCACAATCTGTTCGCAATTTAGCATCTTCAGTATCTTGACAACATGTTGACAAAGTTTGGTGTGAACTGCATGTTTCTGCTAGGAGGAAAATTAATTAATTTACAGCCTGAGTTTTCCAAAAGTTCACATTCAAATCAACATAGCCGACTTCCTGTTGGTTGTAGCTAATGACAGTAAATTAGAAAGTTGGCCGACTTAAGGGATTACGTGACACTTTGACGGCGATGCAGGCTTAGTCTTTCACTCTGCTCACTTTGCCACATATTTTACGATCCTGTCAGTAAAACTTAAACCACTCTGCATTGGATGAGTGCTAAGGCAGACAAAGGGGATCAGAAAAGAGAGATTGAGCAATCGCCAATGAAGAAAAAATTCAGAGATTCAGCCATCTCCAGAGAAGACCTCGACAAGGCTATTGCTAACCGCATTGAACTAGCATTTAAAGAGCAGCAAAGCACTTTGAATTTGGTTGTGATTTCGGCAGTAAGAGATGCGATGGACTCGGTGCTGATTCCAGCATTGCGCAAACTGCGTGAGGACATACAAGCGACCAACAAGTCTGTTAAAGAGCTAAGAGAGGAGTTTGAGGCCATAGCTACCGAGACGAAGCAGACACGTGACCACGTTGATTCTGTTCAGGCAGTGGCACGTGAAGATAGGAGGACAGTCACGGACTTAAAAAATCAGCTGGAGCGACTCACCGAGAAGATGACGGATATGGAGGACAGGTGCAGGAGGAACAACGTAAGACTGGTGGGGCTGCCAGAAGGGATGGAGGGTCCCAACGCAGCTGGTTTCCTCAGAGTTAATCTTAACAAGTGGATTCCTTCCTTGAGGGGCCGTGACATTGAGATTGACCATGCGCACCGCGTGTATGACGGAGGGAGGGGCTCCGATCGGCCGTGCACTCTCATCTTCCGTGTACTAAGATGGCATGACAGATCGGAAATCCTGAAGGGTGCCCGGCAGGCTTATCCGGTGAAATGCACACAGAACAATGTCACACTGCTATTTTTTCCCGACTTTAGTCCAGCTACAGCGATCAGGAGAAAGGCATTTGGTCCGGTTTTGAAGAAGATGACAGCGCTTGGTCTCCAGCCCTTCCTCATCTATCTGGCGGTAATTAAACTACCGCACAAGGGTGAGCAGAGGAGCTTTGATTCTCTTCAGAAAGCGGAGGATTTTGTCAGCTCCTTGTCTCAGCGGAGAACGTATGCCGCAGCTCTGCGGGGGGACGACGGGGGAGCAGCGGCCGCTGTTTCTCCAGCCCGGATACTGGGATATTGTCCCTATATATCCGGTACAACGATCTCTTTGCTGGTAAGACTGACACTCCTTTTTTTTCTTTTTTGGAGGGGACTAATGGACAGTAGGTTTAATTAAAACATTTTTTTTTTTGGCTGTGTGAGACTTTCGGGAGACATGTCTTGCGTTGGAGTGGATCGGTCACGAACCGTCACTATTTTTTGTTGCTCAGTCAGACCTATGTTCTCGGTAATGTGCGGTCTGAGTTGTTCCTCGTTTATGGTTGTCAGTTGTTCATGGTTTTTATGTTGTTTTTGTTTGTTACAACAGACATTTATACTTCTATTTATTTTACCTTATTTCTAAAGGGATTTTTCATCTAGGAGGTTTGGTATCTAAAATGCACATCAGCGTTTACATGTTATTTACAGAATGGAAGTGCTTCTGCTTTTTTTATTTATTGAATACAATCTTGGGATTATGAATATTCAATGCATACTCTAAATATTTTATCACTGAATGTGAATGGTTTAAATTCTGCTGTTAAACAAACCCGTGTGTTAGAATATTTACACCGTAAATCTATCTCCTGTGCCCTAATACAAGAGACACATTTAAAACAATCTGACGTGGCACGTTTCCAAAATAAGTATTACAAATTAATAGCTTTTTCCTGCGCTCAAAATAAAACTAAGGGGGTGTTTATCCTTGTTAACCGGAAGTTACATTTAACGATTGAACACCTTGGTAGTGATGAGAAGGGTAGATTTGTTTTTATCCGATGCAAAATATATAATAATAGGTTAGCATTGGTCTCTGTTTATGGTCCGAATGAGACAGACAGTGCATTCCTTACACAGATTTCCAAAACTCTACTTGAGGAGATTGATTGCCCTCTAGTGGTGGGTGGTGATTTTAATGCTGTCA
The DNA here is from genome assembly GCA_027422415.1 of Schizothorax lantsangensis. NCBI lineage: Eukaryota > Metazoa > Chordata > Actinopteri > Cypriniformes > Cyprinidae > Schizothorax > Schizothorax lantsangensis. The sequence continues at coordinate 14,639,302 of CM049860.1, forward strand.
TAAATCCTGCTTTAGATAAATCTCAATCTGATACAACAGCCAAATTACTGAATAAATTTATCACTGAGCTTAATTTAATCGATCTTTGGAGAATTCAGAATACTAAAGCTAAGGACTTCACTTTTTTTTCTAATAGACAAGACTTTCTCTAGGATAGACTACATATTTCTCAGCCCATCTTTAATTTCGTCTAATTCCTCCATCTCTATATTACCAATTTTATTATCTGATCAATCTGCTGTGTTGTGCAGTGTTCCTCTTTCCGATATTAAAGCCAAGTCCCCTAGATGGCGCTTTAACATATCATTATTAAGTAATCAGACTTTCCTGTAGCTCAAATGGTAGAGCATGGCGCTAGGAACGCCAAGATCATGGGTTCGATTCCCAGGGAAAGCAAGAGCTGATAAAATGTAAAAACTGTAACTTGAATGCAATGTAAGTCGATTTGGATAAAAGTGTCTGCTAAAATGCATAAATGTCATTACTTCTCTAAAAGAATATATTAAGGAATTTCTTGAAATTAATATGCCCTCTGATGTGGATCCTCAAATACTGTGGGAAACGACTAAGTGTGCTATACGAGGTTTCTGTATATCTTTCTCTTTTACTCTTGCCAAAGCGAAAACTCACCAGTTTAGACAATTAGAAAATAAAATCCAAACATTACAAAACCTACAAAAACAACATTTTACTGAGCAACAGGCTACACACAGCTGTCCTCTTTAAAAGAAGAATATGATTTACGTTCACACTCAAAGGCGGAATTTATTTTACATAGGACTAGGCAAAAATATTATTTTGAATCAGAGAGACCTAGTCAGTTATTGGCCCTTAGGCTGAAAGAATGCGAGTCTAAGGCATATATTAGCACAATAAAATCATCGGATGATCAGGTCACCACAAATCCTGTGGCAATTAATGACATATTTAAAGGTTTTTACACAAATCTGTATAAAGCTGAAACAGATTTTGATGAACCAATTTGTAAGCAGTATTTAGATAAATTGGAACTGCCTCGGATCTCACAGATAGATAAAGAATCTTTGGAGGCCCCATTAAGTTTGGAGGAACTCCACGTCTCTCTAAAAAGCCTTCAAAAGGGCAAATCACCGGGTCTAGATGGTCTCCCCCTGAATTATATTTAGAAATTTGGGATTTGGTAGGGATACCTATGCTTAACTCATTTAATTTTGCAATTGAACATGGGGTATTTCATAGAGATCAAAAAACTTCACTGATTTCATTACTTCTTAAAAAAGGGAAAGATCCATTAGATTGTTCCAGCTACAGACCGATTTCGCTTATCCCATGTGATCTAAAAATCTATGCTAAAGTTTTTGCTTCTCGTATGGAGAAGGTAATTCATAGTCTGATCAAGGAGGACCAAACCGGTTTTATCAAGGGGCGCAATGCATCTGACAATATGCGTCGACTCCTTCATATTCTTGACTTTGCGGACTCCCACCCAACCCCTTGTGCAGTCTTTTCAATTGACGCAGAAAAAGCCTTTGACAGGCTAGAGTGGAATTATATGTGGGCAGTTCTGCAATGTTTCGGCTTCGGTGAACACTTAATTTCTATGATTAAGACATTATACCACTCACCCGCAGCATCAGTCATAACTGGTAATATTATTTCCCCCTCATTCCCTTTACAGCGGGGAACGAGGCAGGGGTGTCCGCTTTCCCCCTTATTGTTTTGAACAATATCTCTCGAACCCTTAGCGCAAGCCATCAGGAAATCTGAAGTATTGATTAAGATTCATGATCATAATCATAGTATTTCATTATACGCTGATGATATTATTCTATATTTAGACCACTTTGATGTTTCAGTCTCTAGTATAATTAAGGAATTTGATAATTTTAGTAGCCTATCAGGATATACAATAAATTGGAGCAAATCTGCTTTAATGCCAATTAACAATGTTAAGGTTAATTCTTCTATTCCCTCATTTATCCCTATTAAGGAATCTTTCATCTATTTGGGCATTACCATATATAAAAACATTCATATGATTGCCAGAGACAATTTTAATAACATTTTAGTTAAGGTCAAAAATGACATTCAAAGATGGAAGAATCTTAGTCTCTCTCCAAGGAAGAATCTCCACTGTTAAGATGAATTTGTTACCTCGATTTAATTTTTTTTCTCTATGCTACCACTTTCTCCCCCTCCAGGTTACTTTAAGGAGATCAACTCCATAATTTCTAAGTTTATCTGGAATGATAAATGTCCCAGAATTAAACTTACCACATTACAACATCCCAATAGCACAGGAGGACTGGCTGTTCCAAATTTTGAATTATATTATTGGTCATTCCAGCTTAAGGCTCTTCATAATTGGGTTGATCCTCAATCTACAGTTTCATGGAGAGTGATTGAAGCTGACAAGGTTAAACCAAATAGACTTCAATATATTTTATTTACTGGCACAGGAAATAAAGGGGACAATTATAAATTTGGTCCGGTTGTGGCCAACTCTATTAAAATCTGGAAAACGGTTGAACGTCGGATAGGTGGACCCTTTAAATTTTGTAACAGTACTCCTTTATGGCACAATTTTAATTTTGTATGTGGAAATCGTCCATTTGTCCAACCCTCTTGGTCTTCTTTAGGTGTAAACACGTGCGGTGATATATATGATAACCAGGGCCTCTGTTCATTTCAGACATTAAGAACCAAATTTTGTCTACCAGCATCCGCATATTTTGTCTTTCTTCAATTACGTTCTGCTCTCAAAGTGTATGGCGTTCCGTGGGCATCTTCTATTTCCTCTCATCCTATGCGGGACTGGATTGAACCATCTGCTGGTCGGCCATCTGTTTCCTTAATATATAATACAATTATTGATTGCATTACAAAACCTCTTTCTATTAAAACTATTTGGAATAGGGAATTATCTGACCTTAATTTATCTGTCGACTGGGAGAGAGTATGGTCTAATCTCAGCTTAACATCTAAAAATCTGGCTCATCGTCTTATTCACTTCAAAGTCATTCATAGAGCATACATAACTCCTTACAAAAGATTTAAAATGAATCTACAGTCAAATTTGAACTGCCATATATGTAACACTACATCATCAGGCACTTTTCTGCATATGTTTTGGGAATGTCCTGTCGTCATCAGTCTATGGACACATGTAAACCTGGTTTTGTCAGCATTACTGCGAATTGATTGGTCTGTTAACCCAAGTTTGTGTCTTCTTAATGATGATTCTAGTCTCTGTATTAATTCAATGCAAAAGAGAATGTTGTTTGCTGGTTTTACAGCTGCGAAGAAGACAATAATCCAGAACTGGTTTACACTTACATGTGTAGAAAAACATATTGGATCCGTAGCCTCCTGCAAATAGTGTCGTGTGAATGTACAACGGTGCGAGTTGGTGGGGCCAGGCCCTCGACCATTGATGCTTGGCAGTGTTTTTTGTTGGATATACGTGATTGTATAAAGGAGTGACTCTTGTGTTTTTATTGTCCTTCCCTCTCTCCCTCCCTTTTGATTGGACCTTGAGATGTTGAGTATGTGTCTGTTGTTTTGTTTTGTTATATTTTGGATGTTATGTTGTGTTATGTGTGAAAAAAAACAAAAAAAACTGTTGATAACAAAAAAAAGAAACTTGGCCGACTTGATGAGAACAATATTGCCCTACAAAGGCAAAAGACCTTAACTCGCTAGAGTGTGAAACTGAGAAAAATGGCTTTAAAGTTTTTTTATTGCTATATTGGGGTGCTCAAATGTCTGATTTCACATAGAACTACTGGTTTTCTCCCAATAAGTTAATATACAGCCTATTATGATAATGCTGTAAATAAGAATCTGAAAAGAAAGAAGCTTTGAGTAAATATTTTAACGTGCATGAATAAATCCCACCACCCCTATAGATTTAAGTTAAGTTTCACTTTCCATAATACATGACCGACAGAGAAGCAACTTGGCAGCAGGGATTTAAAACTTTAACATGCCTCAACCTGACACAGGCAGAGTTATAGACTGGATATTTTCGATCAGGTGGGGTATACAGTTATGTTCAAAATAATAGCAGTGTGTTTAAAAAAGCAAGTAAAGCTCAAAATCCTTATAATAACTTTTACTTCAATACACACAAATGCATTGGGAACATTGCACATTCTATTCTAAATCAAAACATGAAGAGAAATTTTGCAAATTTGTTATTACTTTACAGAAAGTGAAGAAAAAGGAATATTAGGCTGTTCAAAAAAATAGCAGTGTCTGCATTTTTCTTTACAAAGTCAAACATTTACTGTTTAAACTGAAAAATGCTTGAAGATTTAGCTTTCTTGTGAATGACTGAACTAACATTTAGTTGTATAGCCACGGTTTCTGAGAACTGCTTCACATCTGTGTTGCATGGAGTCTGGCACATGTGAACCGGTATTCCAGCCCAGGACGATTGCACTACATAGCACAATTCCTCTGTATTTCTTGGTTTTGCCTCAGAAACAGCATTTTTGATGTCACCCCACAAGTTTTCTATTGGATTAAGGTCTGGAGATTGGGCTGGCCACTCCATAACATTAATCTTGTTGGTCTGGAACCAAGATGCTGCTCACTTACTGGTGTGTTTGGGGTCGTTGTCTTGTTGAAACACCCATTTCCAGGGCGTTTCCTCTTCGGCATAAGGCAACATAACCTCTTTAAGTATTTTAATGTACTTAAACTGATCCATGATCCCTGGAATGCGATAAATAGGCCCAACATGTAGTATGAGAAACATTCCCATATCATGATGCTTGTGCCACCATGCTTCACTGTCTTCACAGTGTACTGTGGCTTGAGTTCAGTGTTTGGGGGTCGTCTGACAAACTGTCTGCGGCCCCTAGACCCAAAAAGAACAATCTTGCTTCATCAGTCCACAAAATATTGCGCCATTTCTCTTTAGGCCAGTCAATGTGTTCTTTGCCAAATTGTAACCTCTTCATTTTTTCAACAGTGGGACTTTGCGGGGGCTTCTTGCCGATAGCTTGGCTTCTCATAGGCGTCTTCTAATTGTTACAGTACTCACAGGTAACTTTAGACTTTCTTTGATCACCCTGGAGCTGATCATTGGCTGAGTCTTTGCCATTTTGGCTATTCTTCGATCCATTTGAATGGTAGTTTTCCGTTTTCTTCCTCATCTTTCTGGGTTTGTTTGCCATTTTAAAGCATTTGATATAATTTTAGCAGAGCAGCCTATCATTTTCTGCACTTCTTTAAATGTTTTCCCCTCTCTAATCAACTTTTTAATCAAAGTACGCTATTCTTTTGAACAATGTCTGGAATGACCCATTTTACTCAGATTTTCAGAGAGAAATGCACAGTACAACATTTGCTGCCTTCGTCCTTAAATAAGGGCCACTTGTTTGACACCAGTTTTTTCACAGAATGGTTTACCTCTCTAATTAAACTCCACACTGCTATTATTTTGAACACGCCCTTTTCAATTAATGATTTAGTTACACAGAATCAACAGCATGCATGTCATGACTGTTGGGTCTGTTGGTTTTCTATTACTCTAACACACCTACTAGTAAAATGTTTGCCATGTAGAAATATAATTTCTGCCAAAAACAGTGATTGATCTGGTTAGTGATATTGGACTGCTATTATTTTGAACATAACTGTAAGTGATTTCAAAACATGGCAGCCGGATTATATATTGTGTATTATTTATCTCGCATAAGATGCATCGCGCTGAAGTAAAGCACTTCATTGTACAGTGATTATCAACGCGCAGCGCGAGCAGTACAAACAACAATGCATAATATTAATAACTGACTGGGACTGTCATATACATAACATTATAATGAGAACACTATTATAACAAAACGCTGTGAATTTTTAGAGTTTGGTTGCCGTGTTTCTACACGTTGTTGCGTGAAGAACGTGTCCACAAAAGGAGCTCATTCAGAGCCGCGCGGATACGTTCACTTCTGCATTCGATGCATTCTGTGCAGGTAGCCTGTAAGTCGTAATATTAACGTTATGTTTTATAAATAACGATGCATATTCTATATTAGATAAATGAGTTAAATAGCACTGATTAAAAAAAACTGCTATCAAATTCTTCATTCTACTGGTCATCTTCAATGCACATCTCAAAACAAAAATGCAGAACATTAATAACTACTGTCATATAGCCTACATAACGTTATAATGAGAGCACTGTTATAAAAATGTTTTGAATTATTAGGGTTTCACCGGCGTTTAATGTTAACTATCTTTTAATCAAAACATAAAACATTATTTTTGTATCTGCGAGGTGTCCATTACACATTTTTGCTGTGTTAACGTCAGTAATTATGACTGTCTCTTGGTAATGTATTTTGCCCCGCCCCCAAACATATGATCATCAGTCTATCAGTCGAATTGACTATCAGTCGAATATCGGCAAGATTCGAAAATTCCGATTGGATTATGAAAATCCTTAGTCGGGGACACCCCTACTGTTCTCTGCTTTTGCATTATCTGCAAAAAGTGAGAAGTCACACCAAGGCAAAAGGCAGTAACTTCCACATTATCAATATTTGCTTGCTGATCACCATTTACAAAATTGTTACAGTAACACCTGTATAAAATCTAGTGATCATGGGCTATCTCATATAGGCTATTGCATATAGTAATGTGACTGTATTTATGTTTTTTTTTTACCGTAACAAGCAGACTAAAAGTAAAACATGTGACCGTTTTGCAACCAATTTATTTGCTATGCTCAGTAACGTAAAAGAATGCTAGACATAGCATAATTGCTTTTATATTGACTTGAATTAAATAGCCTAACCTAAAAGAACGACTTGTGGATTTATGTGAATGCCAGCAAGCAGGAATAGTAATGCTCAGAATGCTTGTGGATTAAACATCTCCGACGATGTTCATCGCCATGGATTGATTTTATCGGGTTACAAGAAAAGGTACAGAAGGATATGGATTTAATTGCGAACTGTTAGTAGGCTACTGATTTTATGATTGATCATGCTACATGCTACGGCATTCGAGTCCACACACGTCCAACTAGAAGTGACAGCCTGGTGAATAATCTGCATTATAAAAAGGAAAAAAAAATCTATAAAGGTTATTCAGGATTACGTATTGCTGCCAAGGTATTTAGTCTTTACAGTGCTATGTTATATGGAGCTGTTCTATCTAATTCGTTTGTCTACACCATAATTTAAATGCGTAAAAAAAAAAGGCAGAATACCGTATAACTCCAAGCCGTAACCGTAACTTCATTTTTATGCGCAGTTAAACAAAGGCAGAACGCCGTAACTCAATTTGAGCGTTCCAAACAAAGTGAAAGAGCCATAACTGGTGTTATACGGTGTTCTGCCTTGGTTTCTCCGGGGCTTTTCGAAGTTACGGTTGAGACGACCCATTATTTTCTCGGAAAAACAACGAAATTGACTCAAGATATTTATGCACACGGTAAAGGATGTCTTGAATGTCCCAAAAATATCAATAACCCATTCGACCAAAATCGAAGTTGCGGTCTTTTGCCTTTGCACGTCAGAATATGTCCTAAGTTGGGTTAGGACATATATTAATGTCCTAACATTAATATATGTAGGACATTAATATATGTCCTACATGTCCTATATGTCCATTAATATATGCCCCCCCCCACTTTTGTCAAAAGTTATCGCTATATTGTGCCTCCTCCATGCCCATTTATGAGCTTTTGCCAGTATCAAACTATTATTAATACTGATGTGTGTGTTGAGTTTCATGAAATTCTAAGCATGTTCACCCAAAAATGAAAAATAGCCTGTGTTTTACTCACCCTCAAGTCATCCTAGGCATGTCTGACATTCTTTCAGATGAACACATTCGGAGTTATATTTGAAATGGTCCTGTCTGTTCCAATCTGTATAATTGCAGTGAATGGTGCCTCTGTTTCTGAATCTGAAAAAAGTGTATCCATCCATCATAAAACTATTCCACATGGCTCCGGGGTGTTAATAAAGGTCTTCTGAAGCGAAACGATGCGTTAGTTTAAGAAAAATGTTGATTCTTAAAACTTTATAAACTATAATGTCCAACTTCCGGTCGCTCAAGCAGGCGCGTTCACGACAAGGGGGTCAAGCGTATGACGTTGGCGTAATGAAAGGCGCAACATAAGATCCAGGGAGAGAGTGACGAACACGGCTGCACAAAGGAGAAAGCAAAACAAAACACCTGTCACAAACTTATTTAAACATCCCAGGTATTGACATGAACGCACCATTTTACAACAACAAGATGGCAGCCGCCGTGGCGTGCTCCGCAGTTGTTTTCATGTTTTTGTTAGTTTGTCCTGGCTTTAGTTATATCCCTGCAATCAGTTTCACCAGAGATGAATTGCTGGACATTTGGCAGTACACACCACCCGATATTTCACCGGTTTTTGACTATTCTGATGTTTTGCTGGACATTGTAGTTGGCGGAGAAGCGGCGCTGATCAAACGCTTCAGGACACACAGACAGGGGAAGCGAGCCAGCACGCTCATGAAGCTCAGACAGCGCGAAATTTCGGACAGCGCTGCCTAGCATCCATCTGGCGAATCTCCGCTCTCTACCCAACAAAATGGACGAACTCCTTCTGCTCTCCTGGATAAATAAGGATTTTTCAAACTCTGCTTTAATTATTCTCGGGGACTTTAATAAAGAAAATCTCTCCCGTGAACTGCCAAAAATACAGACAGCATGTTACATGTCCCACCAGAGACAGTAATATACTGGACCACTGTTACACAACAATAAAGGAGGCATGTCACTCTGTCCCACGGGCAGCTTTAGGATTCTCTGATCACTGTTTGGTTCATCTTATACCGACCTACAGGCAGAAACTGAAATCAGCTAAACCTATATTAAGGACTGTTAAAAGGTGGACTAATGAAGCATTGCAATATTTAAAAGCCTGTTTTGACCTTACTGATTGGAGTGTTTGAAGCTGCTGCCAATGATCTGGATGAGCTCACAGAGACTGTAATATCTTATATCAGTTTCTGTGAAGATATGTGCATTCCTACCAGGACTCATCTAACATACAACAACGACAAACCGTGGTTCACTGCAAAACTCAGACAGCTCCGTCAGGCCAAAGACGATGCTTACAGCATACTCTCGATGGTCTACTGATTTATCTTGAAGATTTATGATTTATGAAAGTCTTTTAGTCATCCACACACTGGTCGTAGTATTTTGATATGTTGTACTATTACTTGTTTGTCTACACATTTGATTTATCTTCTTATCATTGTGCACCACAATAATATCAGGATGGGAGCTGATTGCAGTCCTATAGCATCACACTTTAGACAAGCGGGTCATAATGTGAGTGCCCTAAAATACATCGGCGTAAAGAGGGTACAAAAACCATTAAGAGGAGATTTTGAGGGGAAACTGTTGCAATGTAAATGTTTTTGGATTTATACTTTAAATACTTTGTTGCCATTTGGGTTGAATGAGGAATTTGACATTAAGCCATTTCTATAGTGTTGTGTATTTTTCTTCTATAGTGTTGTATCTGTTGTTTTGTATTAGTCTTTGTAGTATTTAAATTTATTTGTACATTTTTGATGTTTTAATGGATATGGATTTGTACTCTTTTAAGGTTCTAGTGAGTTGTATTTGTATTTTTCCCCCGACGTGATTGAGAATGCACCTAATTAAGGTGATCACCTGTTGTTTATAAAGAGTTGTATATTCTATCTCACTAGGTTTTTGCCTGATGAAGACCTGATGGTCGAAACATTGTATATCAGTGTGGGGTCATTTCATTTGTATTTTTCAAAAACAAAAATAACCAAATCAGAGCTGTAATCCCCAACTGCCATGCCATTAGTGGGTTAGAGCTGCAGCAGTCCACTTGCCATTTATGCAAAGAGTTGGCGTGTATCTGCTGTAAACCCTTGGGTTAAGGTCTAGGTCAGATCAGGTTCTGGAAGAAGAAACAGACATTTTTTTTGAGCAAATGAGCAAATCTAATTGTGCCACCAGAGGACGGCCATCACTTTTACTCCTAGTACTTTGTCATTCCCAAGAGAGGGGGAGGTCTCCATCCCATTTGTGAGAAAGAGGACAGCTATCAAATTGACCTGACCCAGGTCTAAAGACTTCTTTAAAGTGCCTTTGAATACATTTCTGTAGAATATATTGGCATTTGTCTATTTCATAGATTTCACTCTTAATATATGCATAATGTCAAGATTTTATAATAATGTCAGCTAGCAGAGCTACTATTACCGCTAGCATGAATTAAAATGATTTTAAAGGGGTCAGTGGTCTTTTTGTTTTTTTTAATATAATACACAGATAATAAAAACAAATCAAGATCATTAGCAAGTGCTATTTGTGTCACACTTCACAAACATGGGGAGCACAGAGAGGAGGAGACGAGGAATTCACAAAACGAAGGTCTTTGATTATCCATTCACTTGGAACACAGGAATTGCAGGAGACACAGAACACAAGGATGACGTATGACGTACACAAGAACCGACAAACACTAACTGAAAGGACTGGGGCTTTTAAAGTAGAGGTCTGCTACTCGACCCGAGCCCGACGGGTCCTGAAATACTTTCGGGTTTCGGGTCGGGTTCGGGTTAATGTTTAATGAATAGCCTCGGGCTTGTTGCTATATGTAGGATACGCTGCTTTCATAGACGCACACACACATTATTGATATCAGAGAGATCGCGCAGCGAACACACAGCACAGAAACTTTTATTAGTAAAATAGCTTCGATAGGCTACTGACTCGCAACGTTATATTTCTCTGCAATGAGGGGGTAAAATCGTTGTTTTTGAAGTAACTAAACCTCATTGCTTGTAGAGAGAGACGCGCAGACGTAGGTTCACACATGCAACTTTCATCCCTCTCTCTCTCTGTCTCTCGCTAATTCAAATAAATGCGATCTTACCGCTCTACATCTCTGAGTCTGATTTAAAGCAGGCCGAATGCTAACGAGCCTTAACTGACGGAAATTACCATAATTTGCACGGTGGAAGAATTATCGTCTTGTTGTATACAACCATTCAAAAACTCGGCAGAATTTATGTGACCGCTGCACCTGATGTTCATAAACTTTCATAACTGGTAAGTGTTTGTTTTTTTGCCTTGTGAACTGGCCGAGCCTTGATGAATCTGTTTCTTTAAGGAAAGGAAAAGGGGAAAGGGAAGTGGTGTGTGGCCAAGTATGGTGACCCATACTCGGAATTTGTCCTCTGCATTTAATCCATCCAAGTGCACACTCACAGCAGTGAACACACACCCGGAGCAGTGGGCAGCCATATTGCCGCGCCCGTGAAGCAGTTGGGGGATCGGTGCCTTGCTCAAGGGTCTCACCTCAGTCGTGGTATTGAAGGTGGAGAGAGCACTTGTTATTCACTCCCCCCACCGACAATCCCTGCCGGACCTGGGAATCGAACCTGCAACCTTTGGGTTACAAGTCCAACTCTCTAACCATTAGGCCACGGCTGCCCCAAAAGTAACTAAACCTCATTGTAACTCAAATACATGTAACTCAACCTTACATGTATTTGTTTACTGCCCTTGCATGCAATCATGAAATACAGCATCTTATTTTTTTATTTTTTTTTAAATTGGCTATTCGTTGTAAATAAAAATAAAAAGACTTCGGGTTCGGGCTCTAAATTTAACTGTGCCGGTCGGGTCGGGTCAGACGATCTCAGGCACGGGTTCGGACTTCAGTTTAAAGCCCGTGCAGACCTCTATTTTAAAGACAGGACAATCAGGGAGGAAGTTGAGACACACCTGGAATCAAATTAACAATCAACGTGAGGGAGAAACTGGGTCACAGGGAACACATGGGGAGCAAAACACACACAAAACAGTCCACAATCCTGACAATTTGTGCTATTACATAATTCCAGTGTTTAAATGTTCAACATTTACCAATTGAAATGATAGTATAATGCTGAAATTGAAATACTTGTGGTGCTCTCTTTCTGGCAGGACCTAAAAGGGAAGATCTTGATAAAAGCAAAGAAGATCAAAGTGGAGGAGGACAGCTCCAGCTCTGACTCGAGCTCCTCAGATGATGAATCTAAAGCTGAAAGCAAACCTAAGGCACGGAAGGTCAGTGTTTGTCTTTGTCTGTACATCGTGCTTTTATATTTTTCTAAAGCAGCAGTGCTCAATTCTGTTCCTGGAGATCTACTTAATCTTCCTGCAAAGTTTAGCTCCAACTAGGGATGTAACGATTAACCACGAGCCGGTTGAAAATCGATTCATATATGTGACGATTCAAATCCGTTGAGATGCTAAACAAATCGCGATTCAATTAGGGGTAGGAGTTTATATGAATGTATGTCTGAGGGGAAGTTACTGTCTTTAGAAAAGTTTAGATAGTATTTTTTTCTTTTCATCTTGCCTCTGTATAATGCATATTAAAGTTCATAATATGCAAGGAAACCAAGGAAACGCTTAAAGCGCCACCTGCTGGCAGAGACTGAATCTGCGTCTCATTCAGCTCATCTTCTTTTTCATTTCATGCAGATATTTTTTTATGTATACAGTAGTCACAAAACTGAAGTCAGACCATTCTGTTTTTGCTTCAAATTTCGAAATTATACAATCTAATTTAGATTAAAAACTGCTCTGCATGTATGCAACATCTTTGTTTGTTTAATGATTAAAACGGCAGTGGTTGCCTCTAATTTTAAATGGAAAGAGCAAAGACAAAGCCTTAATTTGTTTATATGAAGATATTTCTTTTATTTGTGTTACTTATTTATTTGATTTGGAGCTTGTTTTAAAATTTCAATTTAGTTTTGTTATTTACATTTACATTATATTTACATTTTGTTATTTAGCAGAGGCTTTTATCCAAAGCAACTTACAAATGAGGAGAATAGAAGCAATAAAAACCAACAAAAGAGCAATAATATGCAAGTGCTATATTAGTATATTATTATAGTGTTATATTTCAATCTCACAAAGAAACATGCTGCATTTTGTCCAAGCAATAATAAAAGGACACATTTAATTTACAATTTGTCTTAAATCTCATTTTGTAAAAAAACAAACAAACAAACAAAAAAAACGTGAATCGAATCGAGAATCGAATCAAATCGTGAGTTGAGTGAATCTTTACATCCCTACCTCCAACCCTTATCAAACACAGTTTAGACAGGTAATTAAGAATTGATCAGCAGAGTGGATTGATGGCTGGATCGTGACCTGAGCAGCACACACCTCAGTTAAGCAGAGACTGGTAGGTATCAGGATGATTAACAGGGAATGTCTTATCTCTTAGAGATGGAGGAAATCGAGAAAATCTCTATATAGAGATGCTGGAAAGGATTCTGAGATCACTGGAGAATTAGTAGTCTGTTGATTGAGAGCGTTGTGTGATGGTGCTGGGGGAGCCTGGTGAGCCTGTGACAAAAATGTAATATAATCTAATATAATTTTTTAACATTAATTTCTATCCTACATTATGTACTTCTAGTATTCTGTTTTATTACATTTAAATTTATTTTAATTAATTTGCTATTTTTTATTATTAGGGGTTCAAGTAAGGATTTACTTACAAGTTTTTGTAATTGTAAGGATTTTTAGGGGTTCAAGCACGCAGTGCTGAAACCCTGTTGTATTTGTTAGGATTTTTAGGGGTTCAAGCACGTAGTGCTGAAACCCTCTTGTAATTGCTCAGATTTTTATTAGGGGTTCAAGCACGCAGTGATCTGATCTGATCTGATCTGAACCAAACCACTGCAGAAATGTTCTCTGGACACTGAATATCAATTATCAAAAAAAAGTTGAAATTTTGATTTTCGTGCGAAACAGTACGCCAAAAAGCGTCTATGCTAACATTAGCCAAATGTTAATTGAAGCACAACTCTTGAACGGAATGAGAGATCTTCACCAAACTCGGTTCACATGTGTATGAGCTCAGTCTTTGGTCAAATAAAAAAAACATTGCACAACTCTGCCACTTGGTGGTGGTCCGATCGACTTGAAAATTGGTATGCATCATCTTGGTCTAAAGAGGCACAAGTGTATATGAGGACATTTGCGTATCTCAAAAAACATGGCCGCCATCGGCCAATGAAGTTTAAGCACCTATTTGACAAGGTTAACGGAGGTTGATCGGAACGAAACTCAGTGGGCATGTTCTGATGCACAATCTGACTCTGCTTTAGCCTAGATTTAAACTGCTGATTTTGTTCAGCAGTTTAAATCTAGATCCTCTGGACAGATTTTGTCTGGCCAGCGGACAATTACACTATTTCAACACACTATTTCCCCGTCTAAATACTGTAAAGCTGATATAAAGCCACCCAGCTTTATATCAAGCTGATGTAAAGCTGCTTTGACACAATTTGCATTGTTAAAAGCGCTATACAAATAATAGTGACTTGACTTGACTTGACAAACACTAGATCTTCATATCATATGATAGATCTCCTAATTCTGAACAGCTTTGTTTCTGGGACCACTGTTGTCAATCAAACTGTTCTTCAAGTTTTTGAGATTATAAATAAAAAAAAAACTGTGAACTAGTCCTCAGTTTTTAACTGAAAATAAATAAAACCACTGCAGTACAATTCCCTAGAGTCACTAAATCAATAATTATTAAAAGAAATGTTGAACATTTGCATTTGGACAACTATAAACCGGTCATTTTATAATATGTTCTTTACATAGTGTACCCAAAGACCTATTAATACTAAAAGAAAATCCACAAATTCTCAAAACTGTGTAAAATGATGCTTAATTCAATTCACTAAGCCTTTCAATTAACTAAACTTATTTCCTCCTAGGGCTTTAAAGCCACAAGCCCCAAACTCTGCAGAGACCTGGGCCCTGATGTCTACTTTGTTGCTACATCTTTTCAGACTGATCAGACTTACATTTTTTTATTATTAATTATTAAAAATAAAATAAAAATTCCCATAGACTTACATTGGCTGAGAAAAATTGCACCTCTACAGGAGCAATTCCACCTCACTAGAGGTAGGAGCTCCTTTGACTTGGTTTCGCTTTAAATCGGTTAAAAATACAAATAAGTACATCAATTTTATTCACACGGACAAGCTACACCAACATGTGTACACCAACATTTAAAATTACTGTCTGGCCAGAGAACAGTGTAAAAGATCACGGATCTGTGACCGCACCGATCAGTGAGTGCACTCCGTACATGTCACAAAACCAAAAATTTGTACTTGTTTTACAGACTTTTCAAATAAAATATTCCAGCGATTGTAAACAATCCACCCATTAGAACACAACAAGAGCTAAATTCAGGTGTTTGTGAGTCGATTTGTGTGAAACTGAAAGCCTTCAGTCAGTTTGTGTCGATCGCTCCCGGAGCGCGGAGATCGCGAGCTCACTGCAGCCTCCTCATTAAACTTCTTTATTTGGACGTCTTTAAGCCTTTTGAATTAAAACACTCCAGCGAATTTACAGAATACATTTATAAGAACATATTAAAGAGCTAAGTTGAGTGCATGTGAGCTTTATTTATGTTTCACTAACATCCGCTTCGCGTCGCACCGGGTTCTCAGCACTGGAATGGACTGTATACAGAAACTACATCATTTACATGTCTTTCAAAAGCTTCTACATTAAAACACTCCAGCAAATTTGCGATACCATTATAAGAACATATTAAAGAGGTAAAATAAGTGCTTATGAGTGCTTGTGAGATATTCTGAGCAGAGCAACGTGTCACGTGTCGATCGCTCCCGGAGCGCGTTGATTGCAGCGCTAGAACGGACAATCACATGCAAGAATATTTCAAAATACATGATAGCTTGGCAAATATCATCGAAAATAGTCGTTTATGTCTCACGTGAACATAAACTGTTGAGAAATAAATCGGAGGTGGATGGATTTGAACATTAAAGCGACCACAGCTGCTTTCTGTCTTCAATGTTAATCCATAAAAAACAGAAAATCATTCGTCTTGGCTGCTTTTTTGAATGTATGTATGTATTTATGTATTTTTTTTATTTTTTTTTGCTTAATTAATCTATATTTACTGAAAACTATGACATGTTATTTTACATTTGATTTTTCCATTTCTGGATCTAAACACCTACCTAAAACCTGCTCTTTTATACTATTGTTTGCAATTTGTTTATCGCACAATTTAACTGGGGCCCGTTTCAATAAGGAGGTTCAACCAACTCTGAGTTTAAACTTGAACTCTGAGTTGACTTACCCTGAGATGGGAAACTCAGTTTTCAGTTTCAGAACAGCTGAATTGTGTTAGTTTATTCAACTCTGAGTAGGTTGACTTTGAGTTTAGCACGTGCACCACGACTATGAAAAGTCATGATCAGTGGAGCTCCGAAATTACGATTCACCATGACAACAGCTCCCGCCAAAAAGACGTCCGCGCGCGTACTTCCGTCAATGTGTAATTTTAATTATTAATAACTGTCAATAACTTAATAACCGTTATAATATCAGAGTTGAAAACTGTAAATTATTGAACTAATATTAATTTTAATGGTATCCCATGGCCAAAAAAAAAAAAAGGAAAAAGACAGAAAAAAGAAACAAGAACGTGGCAGCAGCTAAAAATGAAGTATAAAAACACAATTCAATCAAGGTACAGCTTTAAGCATGAAAGGTTCATGGGTGTGGGCTAAATTACTTTACAAACATTTGACATTAACTATCATTCATTGTCTATTTCAATGCGCTTGCAGCTTTTTCCACATAGTCTAACACTATTTTCACATAATTAAATATTCTCTAATCCAACCTGTTACATTTCTTAATTGGAGTAATAAAATTAACTACTATAGCTTGTCGACAGCAAGAAGGCAGAGGCTCCCAAAAAGGGGGGAGAACCTGCACCAGCATCACTGACAGATGAAGAGGAGATTGTCAAGTATCGGAAGAATTCTAAAATGCAAAAGTAAAAAGAATAACTTTTGCTTTTGTATTAGGAAATAAAGATGACCAAAAAAAAGTGAATAATTTGTTTATTTAACAGCGGTGGTGGTGGTTACGGCTCGTACTACCCCTCCATCTGGCATCCTTCCATTCCATACAGTGATCAGTTTCATTTTCAGAAGGTGCAATGGTGGAGCGATGCTTGTCAGGAAATTCTGATTATTGGGTTACTTCCAGAGGTCACAGAAAGATGTTATCAAGTGAACATCATTTATCAGATTAGCCTCATTTAAACCGATTTCTACACCACTGACCTACAGTCCTGTGATAGCCTACTCCTCTTTGACGGATTTGTGCCCAGGAAAAATTTCTCAGAAAGAGCGTGAGAGCGATGCTGTCACAAATCCTGGCCATGAACTTCTGTTCACTCACCACCAGAGGTCACTCCTCCATCACATTGACTTTCACACCACACAGACAGTTACATATCACCCAAAGACTACATTTCCCATAATCCATTGCACTGATGACACACATCTGATTTCACTGATCACTCATCACACACGCTTTATAAGCCTTGGACGTCCTCTCTGTGATCGCCGAGTAGTTGCACATATCACCCAATAGCTACCCTAGCCATATCCATTGCCTGATGACATTGCCTTGCCCACATCTAGTGTTTTGATTATTTCGTGTTTCCTGGATTAATCACTCGCACATCACACACGCTTTGGATTAGCCTCTGTGACGTCCTCTCTGTGATCTTGCCGAGTATTGTATGCACATGGATCGCTACCCTAGACGATAGCTTGCCCTACCTTACAGACTCCTGCCTTGTCTGTGTACCATAGTTTGCCTTGCTTTTTTGTGCTTGTTTTCTGTGACCATGCCTGTTTTGATTCCTGCCCGTGTTTCCTGGCATTAATGGATCCGCACGCCTCTGCCTCGTCGGCAGAACTCGTTTGGATTATTGCTCGGTACCTGGATTATCTCTCTGCCTTGCATTGTTGGATATTGTTCGCCTGATATGGATGCAGTCGATCCTGTTGCTACGCTCAAGCTAGGCACATTATCTTCGAGTCATATTGCAGAATATTTGCTGATGTTTTTGACCCTAATGGCTCTAGAATTAAATGCTAATGACAAATGGCCTTAACCAGACTGTAAGATCAAAAGTGATTCCTCAGGGACCGTAACAGAATACTCGGCCAAAGGATCCAGTGCTTTCCAATTCCTTATGGATGCAGCGATCCTGTTGCTAGCGCTCAAGCAGGGCACACGGCTCACTCGAGCGACCTTACATTGCAGAATATTTGGCTCTGGCTAATGGCCAGAATCTGTACCAACTGCATGCTAATAGACTTTTTCTGTGATCACGGCCTAACCAGACTGGATCAAAAGTGATTCCTCAGGGACCCATTCGTCCTGAAGCAGCGGTGCTCTCTTTAAGGTTCATGGTGGTGGCTGTGTACTGCACTCACAGCCTTGTCCTGTCACGCTAAGGAGGCCGTCTGTGACCTCGTCGCCCTGTCCTGTCACGGCTAAGGAGGCCATCTGTGAACTCTCGCCCCTGTCACGGCTAAGGAGGCCATCTGTGAACTCTCGCCCTGCCTATCATGTAAGGAGGCCGTCTGTGAACTCTCGCCTTGTCCTGTCACGGCGTAAGGAGGCCGTCCTCTCACCCTGTCCTGTCACGGCTAAGGAGGCCATCTGTGAACTCTCGCCCTGTCCTGTCACGGCTAAGAAGGCCGTCTGTGAGCTCTCGCCCTGTCCCACGGTTATGGAGGCCGTCAGCACCCTTGCTTTGCTCTGGGCCGGCCCCTGCTGAACTCTCGTCCTGTCCTGAGCTACAGAGGCCGGTTATGAACACTTAAACCCGCCTGTCATGAGCCCAGAATCTGTCTGTTCGATGACTTCAGTGTTCCTGTCCCATGCTCTGTCTGTCTGGTGTGTCTCAGTGTTCCCTCTGTCCCAGTCCCTGCCGTGTGTCTTCAGGTTGTTCCGCCGAGGTGGTCTTTTGCTCAGGTCTGGTGGTCTTCCGCTCCATCTGTTCCAGTCTGGCGGTCGTCCGCTCCGCCATGGAGGTCCTCTGTTCCATCTGCTCCACCCTGGTGGGCTCCAGTCCCGTCTGCTCTCTGACTTGTCTGTGTCATACCTGTTTGCTGATGTTTTTGACCCTGCTTGTTTTGTGACCATGTCTATGAATAAAAGCCTGCAAATGGATCCGAACGCCTCTCGTCTCGTCGGCTCCGTAACAGATGCACACTTTCCTTCAAATCTGCATAGAGGACTTATAACGTGCTCTAAATCTCCGATATTTTGAAGAAAACTACCATTTAAAATGGTACTGTTCAAATAAATATGCACATGAATACGGTGTAAAAAAATATATCTAATAAAATAAATAATATATTTAGTCTTGTTTCCATGAAGGGAAAGAAACTAATTTAAGTTATTTTTTTATTTTATTTTGCAAATTATCTGGCAATGGTGTTAGAAATTAAAAATAGCCTATTCTTGTTTCCGTTTGCATTAAGATTATTTTTCTTACCCTATGGAGAACAATTTTAACAAGACTAAATATCTAGATAATTTTTCATCAATAGAAAATGCATCTTAACTTAGTAATTTTTAAATATTTCTACTTGAAATAAGACAAAAATACTCAGTAAGAAAAGCAATTTTGCAGCGTGAATGAATGAGGTATTAAAACATCGCTTACACTTTAAAAAGGGGGAGGAGATGGAAAGAAACTCTGGGTTTACCGAAGAAAACCTGCTCCCGACCAGGTTAGGTTCACAGAGTAAGTTACCACAGTAACTGACTCTGAGTATAAGTCACCTCTCTTTCAGAAACGGGCTTGACTTACCCTGCTTTCCCGGGTGTGACAAACCTCCCATTTTGAAACGGAAAACCCAGAGTTTCCCTCATTTCAGGGTTAACATACTCAGAGTTTTCACTTAACCTCCTTTCTGAAACGGGCCCCTGGTATATACACTTTTATTTTCATAATAAACATGTTTGTTAGAATAGACAATTACTGCGGTCTATAACAAATATTACCAGGTTTCGTACAAGCTGCTTAAAGTGCCTGAAGTACTTGACTTTTACTTTTTGAAATGTAAATCCTAAAAAAACATTAGAAACAGCCATATTTATGAAAATATGCTTGACCTATTGAAAAACATTATAAATGAAATTTGTTTAATTTTTAGTAATGACAATTTTGGTTGTCATGAAAGCCTTCATTACAATACAAAATAGCAAGTGTCTATAGAAAATATTATGAAAACAATAACTGTTGTACTTTTTTCAACATTATATTGTTTATATCTTATAATTCTTAAATAACCATTTAACAAGTCACATAATAATCAATCATTACTGCTTAAAATTACAATATTATATTATAAGTAAACTAATCATTAAACATTTGTAATCATTCAAAAAATATTGGTCATTTCATCTTAATGTAGTTCAGAAATGAAGGCCATAATGCTAATGTTGCTCCACACGAGGGAGCCACAGGATAGCAAATCCTTCAAGATCTGTCCAGACTTTGAAAATGTTTCATTTGTTTCATTTAAGTGACTAAATTAAAAAATGCATATAAATTCATTACATTTTCATAAACTTTAATAAAGCCCAATATAGTAAGTATGCAAAAACTGTAATCTCCTACATACCATTACTTTTTTATCTTATTTTAATTGTATTGACATTATATTTTTTAAGTTGTCAGACATAACTTAATGTACGTCCAACTGAAGAAGGGACACTATATTAGTTATCTATTTTCATATTGTGCATATAATAGTACTCTTATAAGGACTCATAATTTACTTGAAAAGAGACATGTTCATTGTGTAATTATATAATCTACACAAACCATTGTGCTTGGACCCAGATGATGGCCTTGAGTTAAACCGTATTGTTTCAGTTACCTTCTGTGTCATTGCCCACAATGCTTCGGTGACAGGACTTTGAAATAACAAACAGGGAAAACAATAAAATGCATTACTTATTTTGTCATAGCCTAGTAGGCTTTTTTATTAGAATAGAAAATAGCAAGGGTCCATAGAAAAATATTATGAAAACTATAACTGTTGTACGTTTTTTTTGCAGCGGGGCAGCTCAAGAATGCGGGACACACAATTACTCTGGCTCTTTTGCCACAAAGCTGCCCAGATGGGCTTTGCCAAGCCAACATCAAAGTTTGTCTTTGAACTTTAGCTTCTAGTTATTATTATAATATTATTATTATCAATGTTGAAAACAGTTGTGCTGCCTTATATTTTTGTGGAAACATTGATACAGTTTGACAGAATGCTTTGATGAATAGGAACAAATTTAACCCTTGTGCATCAATAAAAAAAAGTTACACTTAGGTCCATAGTGGACAAAAATGTCCATGTCAAAAAAACGGTCATAAAAATTGGAAGCTTGGGAGCACAGACTTAAGTCTCATTTTAAAGAAGACCCATGGCAGATTATTGTTGAAGTAAGAAAAGTTTAAAGTAAAGTGGTTTAAGTTTATGAAAATGATTTATGAACAATATTTTATATTTTATTTTATGAATATTTTATATATTAAACATGTTGAACTCTAAACCTGCTAGAAAATCAAAGCCATAAATCTAAACAAGTTGTGTTCCAAATTTGAGGTTGATATCTCAAAAAATGAGCTTTCAGTAAAATTTTGTTTGGGCGGATTACCAAATTTTCCCCATTAGATGCCAGCAAAACTCCGCTGGTGCACACAGTGCTTGGACTTGTGATTTGCAGGAGAGTTTCTCTCTCTCAATTTTTACAAGAACACACATGTACACACACACAATTTTTTTTATGACACACATACAAACCACACTCTGACATCCATATCAACACACCCACACAATTATAGCTGCATTATTTATCCAATTGGCTCTATAATATGCAGAAGCAGAAAACAGGAATAAAGTGAGTATTTGCTTTATAGACCCTTTATAGACCAAACCTGAAAAAATTGCACCATCTGGTAAAAAATAAAATTTTGAAGCCTTGCCAACAGAATGAAAGCCTATTGACAAAAATTGCATCATTTTACAGTTAAACGGCACTGCGATTAAAAATAGCAGTTTTAATGGGTTTCAATGGGGACATTTTTGTCCAAAAGGTGCTGAGTGTTTCACTTTTTTGTACCTAGTGTAAAATAGATTTATTAAAGGAAACGAGGGTGGAATATAAAAATTCCAATAAAAATAAAAACCTGAGCCAAAATTTATGCTGTTAGCATTAACACAGGCAAAATTATCAAAAAAAAAAAAAAACTAAAATGGACAAAAATGTCCAATAGGGTGCACAAGGGTTAAATGAAATTCAAAACCATTTATTTTAAATATATATTTGTGTGTGTGTGTGTGTGTGTGTGTGTGAGTGACACAATGTTGTCTTTATTGTAGTCCATTTTCTTACTGACCCCAAACTTTTGAACTATATATCTCAGCCATGTTCTTGGACCCCCCCCCCCCCCCACACCAATTCAGGTCATCAGCTTATTAGTATAGACCAGTGGCGGCTGGTCAATATCCGATCAAGTTTGCCAGGGAGGAAGCCTACTTCAACATGTTAAAAATAAGTAAAATATATATTACAAAATAATCATGAAATTGTATTATTAAGTCAAACTATTTGACTGGTAGTCATGTTAGCACCTACTAAAAATAAACATAAAAACTGGATTTTGTTTGTTTTGTGTGTGCGGGGCGCCAGACTAATGGATGTCTATTAGGTCTGCAAACATTTGAAACGCATGTGACTTGAAACTGAGCTCTAATTGGCTTGTTTCAGATCATCCTAATTGGCTGATTTCAGATCAGAGCCTCCTGCTTTTGATCTTAAGTAAATTCAATTTTAACTTTTAAAAAAATCCTTTCACAAGTCGTTCAAATGAAGAAGAAGAAGAAGAAATGGATCATAGACTTTGAACGGAGCTGGCTAGCTGGATGCAATGTAAGTCGTGCCTTTTATTGTTTTCCCTGTTTGCTATTTCAAAGTCCTGTCACCGAAGCGTTGTGAGTAATGACACAAAAGGTAACTGAAACAATGCAATTTAACTTGAGGCGATCATCGGGGTCCAAGTAGCATAATGGCTTGTGTAGATGATGTAGTTATACAATTGATGTCTCTTTTAAAGTAAATTATGAGTCTTTATTAAGTATTATTATATACACAATATTAAAATAGATAGTGTCCCTTCTTCAGTTGGACATACATTTCAGTTATGTCTGACAACTTGACAGATATATTGTCAATACCATTAAAATTAAGATAAAAAATAATGGTCTATAAGTATTTAGGAGATTACAGTTTTTGCATACTTGTTATGGGGGAAGTCGTGGCCTAAGGGTTAGAGAGTCGGACTCATAATCCAAAGGTTGCGGGTTCGAGTCTCGGGCCGGCAGGAATTGTAGGTGGGGGGAGTGAATGTACAGCGCTCTCTCCACCTTCAATACCACGACTGAGGTGCCCTTGAGCAAGGTGCCGAACCCCCAACTGCTCCCCGGGCGCCGCAGCATAAATGGCTGCCCACTGCTCCGGGTGTGTGTTCACGGTGTGTGTGTGTGTTCACTGCTGTGTGTGTGCACTTTGGATGGGATAAATGCAGAGCACAAATTCCGAGTATGGGTCACCATACTTGGCCGTATGTCATTTCACTTTCACTTTCACTTATATTGGGCATTATTAAACTTTATGAAAATATAATGAATTTATATGCAATTTTTTTTATTACAAGTCAATTCATTGAACCATTTTCACAGTCTTTATCTTGAAGGATTTGCTATCCTGTGGCTCCCTTGTGTGGACAACATTAGTATTATGGCCTTCATCTCTGAATCACATTAATATAAATGGCTAATATATATATTTTCTTTTTGAAAGATTACAAATGATTAATGATTACTTTATTGATAAGATGCCCACATTAAACTCAAATTCATTGATTCTGTATCTTTCGTGCTTTAACAGTTGAATTTTTAACTTACATTTTTAAGCAGTAATGATTCATTAATATGTCACTTGTTAAACGGTTATTTAACAATTGTATTCAGTCCTGCTGCCTGCATTAACGGTGTGATTCAGTTTGTTTGTGCCCCCCCCAATTTTTTTTAGCACCAGCCGCCACTGGTGGAGACTCAAAAGAACTAAAGCGCTAAATGTGCAGTGTTGGGGGGCTCCAGGAACGTAAGAACCACTTCTATTCATGTTTTTATACATGGGGGTGAATGCACAGCGCTCTTCTCCACAATCAATACCCAAAACTGAGGTGCACTTGAGCAAGGCATCTGACCCCCAATTGCTCCCCAGGTGCTGCAACAAAATGTGTGTATGTGCTCACTATTCACTGCTCCTAATGTGTGTGTGTGCACTAACTTAGTTTAAATTCAGTGGACAATTACATGTATGGGTCACTTCACTTTACTTGACTTGCTATCAGTATTCATTTCATATCATCATCATCATCATCATCATCATCATCCTCAATTTTGTAGATAACTAATTTAATCACATTTTGCTTTTTCCTTTCCTCAGAGGGACTGCAGGCTGAGTACAGAGCTGTCTGATCTTGTGGTGTACACCCACAGTGTTGCTTTCAAACAATTTGATCCATGTGCCAAGAAGCATCCCAATGAAATATCGTCGTTCTCAGAGAGTGATGCGTTAAAGCTAATCAAAGAAGCAGGTACTATATTCAAGCGCATGTTTGGGAGTGTGTTTCTTCATTCTACAGGTACTTTCTTCCCTGTAGACTTTCAAAAATTAAAGTCTTTTTAAAACATTTCATATTCTTACTGATTCATTTAATTTGTCTATTAACAATGTTATGTTCACAGTTAACAGTGGACAAAATTTTGTCTTTTTTATTTTAAGTTATGATTTCTATCTCACAGAGTAGTTTTCTCCACATCTCAAATGATGTATTGCATTTATTAACATTCTGAAGTGAAGATATCATTTTAAACATTACTGGAATAAAATAGCAGAATTGTTTGTGATTTTATATATTATTTTATGTATATTTAACTACACACAAATATATATATATATATATATAAAATGTTGTGCATAATTTGATTACTAAATGACAGTTTGACTGGAAATGACAAAGAAAAATATTTTGTGTATACACAAGGAATATCTGCTGTGTTTTTTTTACATAACATATATAAGTAAAACATCACATCTACAGTAAAAACAAATTTAACTTGAACTGTAAATCAAATATAAATAATAAATATTTTATCCTATTTGTTTGTTTGAATGGGTCCAAAATGGCTCTCTTTTTTCATAGGGAAGTTGTTTGTACGTCACAACAGCATGCAACTGAGCAGGATCTACCCATCTGGTCAGCGCTTGCAGTCTTCCAACTACAACCCTCAAGACATGTGGAATGCTGGTTGTCAGATGGGTAAATATTTAAGCAAAGAAAACATGCAGACTATGACATTTTTCAAAATGACTGCATTGTCAACATTTATAAAAAACTGACAGAAAAAATATTTTACAGTGGCGTTGAACTTCCAAACCCAATGTGAAGAGATGGATCTAAACAGAGGCCGTTTTTTACCAAACAGCCGCTGTGGCTACTTACTAAAACCAAGATTTATGTGCCATCCTGATTCAGATTTTAACCCGGAAAACACTGGGGGAGGCCCTGGCCACAATCCAACACTGCTTACTATCAAGGTATAGCACTAAACAGAGAGGTCTTTATCAAAACAAAACCCCACATCCATTGAGAATAATTTCCCTGTCTATTTCCTGAGTTGACACTACATGATGTCACAGTGTTACACATTTGACTTCATTTAAGATGTTACACATTTGAGATGTATTCTAATGAAATATACAGGGCACAGCATAAATGAGTGCACCGCCTCTGAATAAATACAAAAGATGTATTTTCTTAATGATCACTAATACAATTCATGGACAACTTTGTGCAAAAATGTGCACTTAAGTATACTTTTATAAAGTGCACTTATTTCAGAAATAATATACTTTAAAAGAACACACTTAAGTGCAAATGAAATGTGAAGTGTTCACCGCTTAAGTACATTTTATATGTAATTAATTTAAAATGTCTCACATTTTAAAGTCAACTTGTGAAAAAGAAGTGCACTTAAGTATACTTTTATAAAGTGTACTTATTGCGGAAATAATATACATTAAAAGAACACACATAAGTGCAAATTAAATGTAATGTATTTGTAATTAATTTCAAATGCATCACATTTTAAAGTTATATTAAATGCAATAAGTTGAACTTTTGAGTGGGACTTTAGAAGCAATTATGAAAGTACATATAAAGATGTACTAGTGTCTTTAAAATATGGTTAAAGTGTACCACTAATGTACTGACAAGCAATTAATGTGAACTAAAATATACTTTAATGTCAGTTAACAATACACTTAAGTGTGAATTAAATGTAATGTTTTTGACAGTACTGGTCTCGACAGTACCAATCAGTACTGGCCTGTGTTTCCACACTGTATATCCAGTAACAATTCTGTACTGATCCTGCAAAATGAATAACTCCAGATAAGTACAAAAATATTACATGTTAAAAACGCAAAAAAAAACATTCTCTCTAGAGGTGGCTGATATATTGAATATTACTGGTGGTTATAATATTGATTATATACATTAAATGTTACAAGATCGGATCTTTTAATTTTGTTCAGTAGCTTAAATTGAATTTTAAATTGTTTAGTTAACAATTAATAAAATATTGTATTTTCAGCAGCCAAATTTCTTGGTCCACACACGCGATCACATTCCGATATAAGAATGAAGTCATAGATAAATTATAGGACACGATTAATTCACCTCCCCAGTTCATCTTGTAAGAACTGCAATGTTACACTGAAAGCCGCACAAATGGCAAGACTAAATTAGGAATAAAGAAAGCTTATATTCAATTCAATTCAAGTTCAATTCAAGTTTATTTGTATAGCGCTTTTTACGATACAATCGTTGCAAAGCGCTTTATAGGAAATTAAGTTTCTACAATATATTTATACATTGTAGAAACTTAATATATTAACTTATGGCAAAATTTGTTAATTCTGCATGTTGTTGGGGGATCAGAGGTTGGCATCCTCTGAGGTCCTCCGAGGGGTCGGCATCATCTCTTCTCAGGTGTTTGGTCATCTCAGATCATTTAAGGGCTGGATCCAGACTGAAGCGTGTGTAATTCCTAGTTACCACGGGATGTTAATCCCGTGGCAGAAACAGAGAAACAAAGAGACATAATTAGCGTAGCTGTTGTTCCATTCATGCAAAAATTATTTGTTCAACCCAAGCTAAAGAATAATAATGTGCGTTTGATCAGATATAACTGCAGTACAAGATTATGAGATGCATTATATGAATGCATTATGTGAATGCTTGGCTAAAGAGATGTGTCTTTAATCTAGATTTAAACAGAGAGAGTGTGTCTGAACCCCGAACGTTATCAGGAAGGCTATTCCAGAGTTTGGGAGCCAAATATGAAAAAGCTCTACCTCCTTTAGTGGACTTTGCTATTCTAGGTACTACCAAGAGTCCAGAGTTTTGCGACCTTAGGGAGCGTGATGGATTGTAGCGAGATAGAAGACTAGTTAGGTACGCAGGAGCTAAACCATTTAGGGCCTTATAGGTAAGTAATAATATTTTGTAACGGTACTTAATAGGTAGCCAGTGCAGAGACTGTAAAATTGGGGTAATATGATCATATTTTCTTGACCTGGTAAGGACTCTAGCCGCTGCATTTTGGACTACCTGTAGCTTGTTTATTGAAGATGCAGGACAACCACCTAGCAGTGCATTACAATAGTCCAGTCTAGAGGTCATGAATGCATGAACTAGCTTTTCTGCATCAGAAACAGGTAACATGTTCCTTAGCTTGGCAATGTTTCTAAGATGGAAGAATGCTGTTTTTGTAACATTGGAAATATGTTTTTCAAAAGACAAGTTGCTGTCTAATATAACACCCAGATTTTTGACTGTAGAGGAAGTAACAGGACATCCGTCTAGTTGCAAATTGTAATCCAAGAGATTCTGTGTACTGTTATTTGGTCCAATAAGTAATATCTCTGTCTTATCTGAATTTAATAGGAGAAAATTATTGGTCATCCAATCTTTTACATTTTTAACACACTCAGTTAACTTAGATAATTTAGAAGTTTCATCTGGTCTTGTTGAGATATATAGTTGAGTATCATCAGCATAGCAATGGAAACTAATCCCGTATTTTCTAATAATATTACCAAGGGGCAGCATGTATATTGAAAACAGCAGAGGACCTAGGACAGATCCTTGTGGTACTCCATACTTTACTGGTGATAATTGAGATGACTCCCCGTTTAAATAAACAAAGTGGTAGCGATCGGACAGGTAGGATCTAAACCATCTTAAAGCCTGCCCTTGAATACCTGTATAGTTTTGTAATCGATCTACGAGTATGTCATGATCTATAGTGTCGAACGCAGCACTAAGATCAAGTAAAACTAGCAATGAGATGCAGCCTTGGTCTGATGCAAGAAGCAAGTCATTTGTAATCTTAACAAGTGCAGTTTCTGTGCTATGGCGGGGCCTGAAACCTGACTGAAATTCTTCACAGAGATAATTTTTTGCAAGAATGAGCACAATTGAGCAGACACAACTTTTTCTAAAATTTTGGACATAAACGGAAGATTTGAGATGGGTCTGTAATTTGCCAGTTCACTAGGATCTAGTTGTGGCTTCTTAATAAGAGGCTTAATAACTGCCAGCTTGAATGGTTTAGGGACGTGACCTAAAGATAACGATGAGTTAATAATATTGAGAAGCAGTTCTTCTGCTACAGGTAACTCTTTCAGTAATTTAGTGGGTACAGGATCTAATAGACATGTTGTTGGTTTAGATGCGGTGATAAGTTTATTTAGCTCTTCCTGTCCTATAGTTGTAAAGCACAGCAGTTTTTCTTTGGGTGCGGTGAATGAGGCTGAAGTACTAGTCTATAGCTGGACATACTGTTTTTCCACGCAATTCTAAAAACTTCCAAGTTAGTTTTTCGCTATTTGCGCTCGAGATTACGAGTTTCTTTCTTGAGAGAATGGGTATAACTGTTGTACCATGGCACAGCACATTTTCCTCTAACCTTTTTTAATTTGATGGGAGCAACAGTTTCTAACGTATTAGAGAGGATAGTGCCCATGTTGCTAGTCATTTTGTCAAGTTCATTTGTATTTATGGGTACACAGAGCAGCTGAGATAAATCAGGCAGGTTATTTGTGAATCTGTCTTTAGTGGCTGGAACAATAGTTCTGCCCGGACGATAACGTGGGGCCCTACAGTTAATATCAGTAATACGCAGCATGCACGATACAAGGAAATGGTCAGTAACATCATCACTTTGAGGTACGATATCTATATCAGTAAGATCAATTCCATGCGATATAATTAAATCTAGCGTGTGATTATAACGATGAGTGGGCCCGGTGACGTTTTGCTTGACTCCAAAAGAGTTTATTAGGTCAGTAAACGCAAGTCATAATGCATCATTTGGATTATCAACATGAATGTTAAAATCTCCGACAATTAGCGCTTTATCAGCATTAACCAATAGGTCTGAGAGGAAATCTGCAAATTCTTTTAGGAAATCTGTATATGGCCCTGGCGGTCTATACACAGTAGCCAGAGCAAGAGATAGGACAGATTTATTTTGCATATCTGACAGTGTAACATTAAGCAGAAGTATTTCGAATGAGTTAAACCTGTATCCTGTTTTCTGAGTAACATTGAGAATATCACTATATATTGTTGCGACACCGCCGCCACGACCAGTCTGACGGGGCTCATGCTTATAACAGTAGCTTGGTGGAGTAGACTCATTTAGAGCAATATAATCATTTGGTTTAAGCCAGATTTCAGTCAAACAGAGTACATCAAAACTATTATCTGTGATCATTTCATTTACAATTACTGCTTTAGGTGTGTGTGTATTGGCGGCTCAAAAAAACACCTTCTTTACCCTGTCAAAATCAGCTCTGTTTTCATCAAGCCGTTTTTTAGTCCATGTCCCCTTAAATGCTCATGACTCTGCTGACCCCGCCCCTCTCTTCCATGGAGTGACCAGAAGTACAGAACTACGTCATTCTGACAGGAATCTCAGAACAGCCTGATTTGAGAAAGGGGATTTAAAAAAAAACACTGGGTGGATTTTTATCATTATAGGGTGGATGTGTACAGACACTTCCAACACACATTTATGTTCAAACAACTTGAAAAGTGAATTTGGCATCCGACTACCCCTTTAAAAAAACGTCCCAACATTTCCGGAATTCGGGTTGTACCTAGGTACAATCAACACAAACACAAAATGGAAAATCCCTCTACATTTATTCTCAAAACAATCTCTAAAACAAATACACAAAAACCCTTTTTGTTGATGCACAAGAAAAACCCAACACTATACACAGTTAAAACATTTTAACTCACCTAGAGTCTGGAGAACAATGCAAAATCATTTTCTCCCTTACATACAAAATTACCTAATCTCGCCATCACAGAAAACATCATTCTGTATGATTTATAAGCCTGTTTTGTCATTGGGGACCTAAAAATGTCCATGAGGTCTAAATTTAGTGGTATTACTATCCTTGTGGAGTCATTTGGTCTCCATAATCTACAGGATTTCCAACACACACACACACACACAGAGAGACAACATACTTAAATTGAAATTAAAATCAATTATTTACATGTGCTTTAGCACAGTGGTTCTCAAAGTGTGGTACGCGTACCACTAGTGGTACGTGAGCTTCCTCTAGTGGTACGCAGAGGAATCTCTGAATTAAATATAAATTAGGCCGCGTCCACCAAAGCGTTTTTTATTTATTTTTTCCAGAGGCTAGCGAATTTTTTAAATTGTTTTAAAAGGGAGCGTCTTTTTCATGCTGAGCACTCGGGCGTTTTTTTCTTGGCTCCAAGAGTTGAAGAATGTTCAACCAAAGTCTCTTTAAGACAAGTCCTATCACTCGGCGGCCATCTTTGAAACGCCTCTCAGGCATCCAAGTGCAGCTCCTATCACTTTGTATGGGTAAACATCAAATTCTCCAAAACTGCTCACTAAGCTCACGATAAAATTTCATATTTGGAAATCACCAATGAAATGGGACAACAACTGTGTCATAAATGTTGATTCTTTTGCTCAAATAACGTTATAAAAAGCTTATTTCTCAGGCTAGATCAGCCAGTGTGCATGCGCAGTCCTGAGTGCGTGTCTGACTGTTTCTATAGACTGTTTCTATAGTGCTTTATTTACCTGGAAGTAAGCACAGTGCCATTTTAATGTTTAAACTGTGTATTTACAATGTTTTAAGAGGCTGACAATAATAAATAATTGTAACACAGTTCGTAGAACGGGAAGAAGGAGGCGGGAACCGGCGAACATTTAAACAAGTTTAATAAAAATAAACAAACACAAAAGTAAAGCGGCAGCCCCTCACGGACGACTGCCGCACACAAAACACAAATTAAAATCCAGGCCTGGTCCTCTCTCGTCTTACACTGTCGTCACTCCTCCTTTTATCCTTCCGGAGCTCCTCCGTGGGACTCGAGACTGGTGAGTGGTGCAGGTGTCGCTCATCATCATTAACTCCACCGGCCTCGCTCCGTTCCCACGGCTCTCGGCCCCGCCCCACTCGTCACATACCCCCATCGCCCCTCGCAGGCCGGGGGGTACTCCCGAGACTGCGCTCTACTCCCCCCTCCCCCCCCTCTCTGGGGGGGAGCCGATCACAGTGGCCGTGGCGTACCTGGGGGTAAGGACAGACGAGGCGAGAGAAAAGGAGACAGAAGGATGAGGAGAGACAGAGACGAGAGAGGGGAGAGAAATTTTTTTTAAAAAATCTCGTCCCGGTTCCCGGACACACTGCCGCTCGGTCCTCAACCAGCTGAGAGGCTCTCACTCGCGGTGCCGTGCGATGGTACTGGACATCCTTTGGTGGACGGCTCGACGCTCCGCCTCCTGGCGGACGGCGATGGCTCCTCCAGTTTGAGGGCAGCCGGCAGCGAGTCCCCGTTCCCTGCTCCTCCCCCAACATGGCGGACGGCAGCAGGCTCCGGCCTCCTGGCGAACGGCGCCGACTCCTCCGCTCCCTCTCGGACGGCAGCCACCCCTCCTTGACCCCGGAGCATGGCAGCGAGCCTTCCGTCCCACCTGATCTTCTATCGTTCCAGCACCACCGCCTCGGGCAGCCACTGGCGGTCTCCACTTCTCCGTGCTGCCCGACCTCCTCAGCACCGCGATCCCCTCAGCAGCGAGGGCTTCTTCTGACAGCATGTCCCTCCTTCCTCCCGGGTTTCGGCACCAATGTAACACAGTTCGTAGAACGGGAAGAAGGAGGCGGGAACCGGCGAACATTCAACAAGTTTAATAATACAAATAAACAAACACAAAATTAAAGCGGCAGCCCCTCACGGACGACTGCCGCACACAAAACACAAACTAAAGTCCAGGCCTGGTCCTCTCGCGTCTTCCACTGTCGTCGCTCCTCCTTTTATCCTTCCGGAGCTCCTCCGTGGGACTCGAGACCGGTGAGTGGTGCAGGTGTCGCTCATCATCATTAACTCCACCGGCCTCGCTCCGTTCCCACGGCTCTCGGCTCCGCCCCACTCGTCACAATAATCTTATTAGGAATAAATCTGACAGTTTTATTTTTTTTTTTAATTTTTACTGTGCATAGTGCTACTGCATTTTAATGTTGGTCATAATGGTGGTACTTGGAAAGCGAAATATTTTCTGAGGTGGTACTTGGTGTAAAAAGTTTGAGAACCACTGCTTTAGTACATTGTAGACATGTGCCTGTATTCGGTAATGCGATATATCACGATAATGAATATGCACGGTATTGTTATTGTGGGCACTTCAAAATACCGAGAATAATTATTTATTACAAATTATCCAGATTTTTGAATGCATTTTAAGAATACTTTTCTCATCAACTGGTTAACTGCACAACACCGCTGTAAGCTGCGTCAAAGACGCATGCTCACTCACATG
Source organism: Schizothorax lantsangensis (assembly GCA_027422415.1). Classification (NCBI taxonomy): domain Eukaryota; kingdom Metazoa; phylum Chordata; class Actinopteri; order Cypriniformes; family Cyprinidae; genus Schizothorax; species Schizothorax lantsangensis. Next base: position 14,672,229 of record CM049860.1, read on the forward strand.
TAAACAAGCACGGATGAGAAGCGCATGGCAGAACACGTGAAGAAGACGCGCTGAATGAAAGCGCACATTCACTCTCTGACAGCAGATGGCGCTGAACAGCCTAAATGCAGCAGTTACTCCGGAAACCCCGTGAACAAAGCAGCTGTGCTACTTTCTAAAATGTATTTAAATGATTTAAATAGCCATTCAGATGTTCGTATTCGCAGTGGTGTTCATCACAGCGCCAAATACTTTAATATTTAGACTCAATAGGCTATTTATTTTTAAACTTTTTTTTACATTTAAATCTGGACTACAACATGCCGTAGATATTATATTGTTTGAAAGTGTTTTGATTCTTTATTGTTCAGTCACATTTTACATTAGGGTTTCATTAGTTAACATTAGTTAATTAATTCGTTAACATAAACTCCCAGTGAAAAAATCTTCTAAACGTTCATGGTAACACTTTACAATAAGGTGTCATTTGTTAACATTAGTTAATGTATTAACTAACATGAACAAACAATGAACAATGCATTTATTACACTATTTATTAATCTTTGTTAAAGTTAGTTAATGAAAATACAGTTGTTCATTGTTTGTTCATGTTAGTTCACAGTGCATTAACTAATGTTAACAAACACAACTTGTGATTTTAATAATGCATTAGTAAATGCTGAAATTAACATTAACTAAGATTAAAAAATGCTGTAGAATAATTGTTAATTCTTAGTTCATGTTTACTAATGTTGTTAACTAATGTTAACTAATGAACCTTATTGTAAAGTGTTACCACATTCATTAATCTTAGGTAATTCCAATATTCAATAACACATTGTTAAAATCAAGTTTCAACTGTTTTTTTTTAATGGACCCAAGCTAACATGAACTAAGAGTTGTATATATTTTTTTAAACAAAGATTAATAACTTATGTAGCAAATGTAGTTTTTGCTCATTGTTAATGTTAATGCAGTTTATACTACGGGGCCGTTGAATGCTTGAATCTGATTGGCTGGTGTGCAATTATTAATTAAGGTGTGCAATTATTTTCAGGGAAACGCACGGTGAACGTAGTTCCAGGCACCGCATTACATGTCCATATCACTTCGCCAAATGATTTGCGTTATTTCAAAGGTCCTTACAGCCTAAAACAGCAAAAGAACCAAAACCCACAACGACACTGGCCAAACAAATAAATATAGTAAACAAAAGGATAAAAACAACAGATCATATCCATGTTTTTGCCACAAAATTACACTTTATTATGTACGGAAAGCACACTCTATCTCTCCCGCTCTCTCTCCTTCACAGACAGTTGCACACACGTTAAAGTCCGCATGAACCGGAAGTTTGCGGCTGTTTTTACTTCCGTATTGTGACGTACTTCTGAGAGAAACAGAATATTGAATGAGGAAAATAGAGGGCATGGCTTGTTTTTTCGACTGCGAATTGATTGGATGTAGTAAAGTAGGCGTTTCATTCAAAATGAACACTGACAGTTGGAGGGGCGTGGTTAAGGATGTCATGCTCATGCCCAAGCCGTCAAACTGATGTCACCAGAGAAGGCCCATCATTTTAGAGGGGAGGAGCATTTTCAGATTTGGATTAAAGATTATGAAGGCAAACTATTTTTTTTTGTGGATTGACTTGCATGGATGAATTGTTAGTCAATTTTGATTTCATGCGGACTTTAACATACGTGCTAATGTTGTTAGCGCTACTCTGACGATTTTATCAATAACATAGTTTAACAACATAAAAACTACATGACTTCTCACAAGCGAGGTAACAACAACGGCGCTGTTTGTGAAGAAAATTAACTTTAAGTTTCACTATAACTAGAGACATTGCTGCCGAACACTTTTGAGAGACGCACAGACTCACAGAGGTAATCTCTCTATCTCTCTCTCTCTCTCTCTCCTCTCATAACTTAGTTATTTACTGTATTAACTGCATCTGCATTAGTCTGCTATCAACGGCTCAAGCCTCCTTTACGGTTTAAAATGACGTTTTGCAATTAGCAAGGGAGGTGTTGGATGAGATGCGGAAGAAATAATCCTACTCACAATAGCGATTCAAGTAGAAAAACCAGATGAATCCTTGAAATATATCATCTGATCAATGTCTTGAGGTGTGGCAACTGTAGTATAAGCAGAATAATTGACTTCGGTCCGTTGAATTATTAGAAAAATAATGCATTATTTTTCTAATAATTCAACGGCCCGTCGTCAATTATTCCTTACTTAACTAATGAGATCTTATTGTAAAGCGATACCTATTGGTCTTTTAATTATTTTGCACTTTAATCTGTGTAATTTTGAACTTTATACAGATTTGTTCAGATATTTCTGTTATAAGAAAAAAGTTATTAAACCTGTCATACTGTATTATGACAACACTTATATTATAAGATTATTTTTATTTGTCACATACACAATTACATAGAGAGTATATAACCAGTAGTGAAATATATTCTCTGCATTTAACCCATCCTAAGTGAACACACACCCGGAGCAGTGGGCAGCCAAGTTACAGCGCCCGGGGAGCAGTTGGGGGTTCGGTGCCTTGCTCAAGGACACTTCAGTCGTGGTATTGAAGGAGGATACTCCCCCCACCAACAATCCCTGCCGGACCTGAGATTCGAACCCACAACCTTCCGCTTACAAGTCCGACTCGCTATCCATTAGGCCACGACTGCCCCTTAGTTGCACTTTTTTGCAACTACATTTCAATACCGTGATAATACCGCATACCGTGATAAAAGCATTAGCAATTAATCGCAACATGAAAATTTGATACCGGCATATCCCTAGTACATTGATAAATATATCACAATAAGTGTACTTATTTAAAACACTATATAATCATAATTATGTCAAATTTATGTTTAAGTTATACTTAATTAGACATTATTACAAATTTTTATGCATTTTTAAAAAGTGCACTTAAGTGTGTTAAGACATATTGGCATTAAAGTGTACTCTAAGTACACTTGAATGGCCTTTAAATTAAATTATATTATATTACTTGCAAGTGCACTTTTTTAAAAGTATATTTTTAAGATTTGAAGTACACAAAAAGTACACTTTTAATACAGTTAAGCACACTTCTTTTTCACATCTTAAGATGGCAAAGTTGAAATGCATTAAACGTACTTAATAAAAACAGAGAAATATGTCATTAATATCAGTAAAATAAGTAATTTAGGAAATTTTGTTTAAATGAAGGACTGTAGAAATGAGTACACCCTAGATTTAATTCAACACATGCATAATATTATAGTTCTTAGTATGTCCTAATTTTAAATGTACTGCTTTGACCCTTCTTGGCACTGAGTGTACAAGTTCATGACAAATTGTCACATCTTTTCTGTTTAACTCCTGGAGGATGACCTCCTTAAATACCCTGGTCTTTAATGGGGAGTGTTGCTCAACTCGTTTCTACAGAATCCCCCACAGGTGCTCAAGAGTTTTTTCACCTTGGGAGAATGCATATCATCATTGTCATGTTGAAAAAATGCCCAACAATGCAGGGAATGAAGAGAGGATAGCATATTCTGTTTCAAGATTTTATTTTACATCACAATTCATGACAGCAATAAAGAAGCTCAACTCCCTCACACATTCAGCACTCATACATCCATATATTAGATCTTTACTACCACTGAACCTCACTGTGGGAACCAGGCACTTCTCACTGTACTCCTACTCTAGTAATACCATAACATTTTGGATGCTGTTAGATCCGAAATTATTGACTTGGTGTCATGAGACCAGAGTATGGATTCCCAGACGTCTATATTTTGTAAGCATGGGCCTTGGAAAAGGGTGAAATTAGTTTATTGTGCGTTGGCTACAGTAGATAGTTCCAGTCACTTCTGCAGGCTGCATCTTACTCTGCGAGATCACAGACACTGTCACTTTTTTCATAGATTTTGCTGGCTCTGAGATGCTTTATATTTCTCCTGCTCTTTTTCTAGCAAAAAAAATCACTCATCACTAAATGAAAGCTTAAAGGCAGGGTAAGCGTTTTTTCAAAAACGTTTTGGAAAACTGAGTCAGGGCCGAGTACCAAAACAAACTTATAGCCAATCAGCAGTAAGGGGCGTGTCTACTCATGATATGGAGGAGAGAGCGTTCAGTGAACAGCCGAGCCGAGCGACAGAAAGATAGAGATGGCGGATAAAAAACAAAAGAGCAAAACATCTGCGGAATGATAAGGCAAGAAGTAGGACCTGTGTAAATATCGGATTGGATCAGCTTTCCAGCGCTGGAGAGAACTCAGGGAGCGGAAGGCCTGCAATCGGACGCCGAGGATGCTTTGTTTCTTCCCGATTGGTGAGTAACACTGTGTCTACACCGGACATGCCACGCCGCAACAGCTAAAGTCTGCCTACACTGGACGCGTGTATTTCAGGCAAGAATGCAGTTGTTTAAAACTCAAATCTGCGGTTTATTTATAAAAACAGTGCCTATTTGAAAATGTGCTTCGCTGAATTCGGAGACGTGAGCTCCATGCGATCACCGGGCGCACAGTGCTCATGTATCCCGAAGAGAGGAGCATAACCTAGTCCTTCTGACATTTGCTGCTGGCTGTGATGTCTCTGTAGTGGTTAAACATAAGATATAATTCGTTTTGGGTAAACCTAACAGGTAACCTTTGGTCTTTATTCTATTGTTCTATTAATATGTTAAAATGAAAATGAAAACAGGCAATGTTTGATATAATATTTTGTTTCATTGTAATGTATGTACGTTCCCTGAACTACATTTCTGCGGCTATTAATATGTTTAAATGAAAACGAAAAGAGGCAGTGGTGTTTGATATACAGTATCTCACATAAGTGAGTACACCCCTCACATTTTTGTAAATATTTTATTATATTTTTTCATGTGACAACACTGAAGAAATTACACTTTACTATGATGTAAAGTAGTGAGTGTACAGCTTGTATGACAGTGTAAATTTGCTGTCCCCTCAAAATAACTCAACACACAGCCATTAATGTCTAAACCGCTGGCCACAAAAGTGAGTACACCCCTAAGTGAAAATGTCCAAATTGGGCCCAAAGTGTCAATATTTTGTGTGGCCACCATTATTTTCCAGCACTGCCTTAACCCTCTTGGGCATGGAGTTCACCAGAGCTTCACAGATTGCCACCGGAGTCCTGTTCCACTCTTCCATGACGACATCACGGAGCTGGTGGATGTTAGAGAACTTGCGCTCCTCCACCTTCCGTTTGAGGATGCCCCACAGATGCTCAATGGCGTTTAGGTCTGGAGACATGCTTGGCCAGTCCATCACCTTTACCCTCAGCTTCTTTAGCAAGGCAGTGGTCGTCTTGGAGGTGTGTTTGGGGTCGTTATCATGTTGGAATACTGCCCTGCGGCCCAGTCTCTGCTTCAGTATGTCACTGTACATGTTGGCATTCACGGTTCCCTCAATGAACTGTAGCTCCCCAGTGCCGGCAGCAATCATGCAGCCCCAGGCCATGACACTCCCACCACCATGCTTGACTGTAGGCAAGACACACTTGTCTTTGTACTCCTCACCTGGTTTCCGCCACACACGCTTGACACCATCTGAACCAAATAAGTTTATCTTGGTCTCATCAGACCACAGGACATGGTTCCAGTAATCCATGTCCTTAGTCTGCTTGTCTTCAGCAAACTGTTTGCGGGCTTTCTTGTGCATCATCTTTAGAAGAGGCTTCCTTCTGGGACGACAGCCATGCAGACCAATTTGATGCAGTGTGCGGCGTATGGTCTGAGAACTGACAGGCTGACCCCCCCACCCCTTCAACCTCTGCAGCAATGCTGTCAGCACTCATACGTCTATTTCCCAAACACAACCTCTGGATATGATGCTGAGCATGAGCACTCAACTTCTTTGGTCAACCATGACGAGGCCTGTTCTGAGTGGAACCTGTCCTGTTAAACCGCTGTATGGTCTTGGCCACCGTGCTGCAGCTCAGTTTCAGGGTCTTGGCAATCTTCTTATAGCCTACGCCATCTTTATGTAGAGCAACCATTCTTTTTTCAGATCCTCAGAGAGTTCTTTGCCATGAGGTGCCATGTTGAACTTCCAGTGACCAGTATGAGAGAGTGAGAGCGATAACACCAAATTTAACACACCTGCTCCCCACTCACACCTGAGACCTTGTAACACTAACGAGTCACATGACACCGGGGAGAGAAAATGGCTAATTGGGCCCAATTTGGACATTTTCACTTAGGGGTGTACTCACTTTTGTGGCCAGCGGTTTAGACATTAATGGCTGTGTGTTGAGTTATTTTGAGGGGACAGCAAATTTACACTGTTATACAAGCTGTACCCTCACTACTTTACATCGTAGCAAAGTGTCATTTCTTCAGTGTTGTCACATGAAAAGACATAATAAAATATTTACAAAAATGTGAGGGGTGTACTCACTTCTGTGAGATACTGTATATACAGTATATATATAAAAATATATATTTTATATATTTTGTCTGTAAATACAGTGAGGAAGATTGCAGCAGCCAAGGCGAGCTGACTGATGTTATCAAGTACGCTGCTCTTTGCAGAATTACCGGATTTGCTTCATTCCGTCCGCGGGAGTTCACACTCCCGAGTCTAACTCGTGAAGTCCGAACTACCGATGATGCAAGTCCGAAATTTGCATAATTGGTATTGAGAATCTAATCTTCTCGGTAGTTTAGACCGCGATGGAAACACAGACAGCAACAGGTCTGGGGGAAAAAAGTTCCTGGGACATATTGTTCCAGTGAATTTCGGTGGAAAAGCAGCTTATGTTTCACAGAACTAATCGTTGCCTGGGTTGCGTAGGCTACGTATAGCTTTGTGGGGCGGATCTATCAAAATAGGGGCGAGAACCTTTTGGGGTAGGGGTGTGTTTGTTTTGGTGATTTCAAATATCAACATTGGCTTCCAGAAATCACTTACCCTGCCTTTAAAGTGAAGGCCTGGTTATTTCAGGGGCCTTGTCATAAGTCCATTGTTTTTGAATTTCTTTGTTTCTTTGAATTTCTTGTTACATTTGCTATATTTTTGCAACACAACATTTTTTTTGCAACACAAATCACTTTGATAAGACTTTTTTTTTTCCTGAATAATTTTGACATGCTTCTTTGGTAATTGCTCAAGCAGACTTGCTGGCAAATATATCTCTAAAGAACTCTAACATGTTTTCTAAGTAAAGAGTAATTGCTGAATTTCTTAAATTCCAGAGGGGGTGTACTCAATTATGCTGTGCACTGTAGGTGACAGGGTGAATTCAATACAATAGCAATGCATCATCACTCACTTTAATCAAAGAGTGTGAGCAAACAACTTCATGCACTGATTATTTTCCAAGTGTTTCAGTCTTTTTGGTGGAAAACAATCTGATATTTAATTAAATTACAATGAAATTATGGCAGCCTCCATTGCCATAATTTTACCATATTTGTTGGCATACATGCACAATTTTTTTGTCTTGTTCCAGGTGATTTCAGCCCAGCAGCTCCCTAAACCTGACAAAGAGAAGCTCAGCTCAATTGTAGACCCTCTTGTATGGGTGCAGACTTATGGGGCTCCCATAGATAACAACACAAAGAAGACACACCGCATTGACAATAATGGTACTTCAGAATTCTTATTCTTATTCTTATTTTATTCACCTATTGTGAAATTTGGCACACAGAGAACAGTCTGAACCATACCCACAACAAAACTCTAAACAAAACTCTAAACCCTCTAGTGCCACCAATGGTTCAAATTTGCACTCAAGTTTATGCTTATTGCCTACCTTTTGAACTGGAAGGGTCATTTTCCTCTGATTTCTTGGCTCAAGATGATTTAATTGCACCCTATGACGTCATTTTCCGTCATAAACATTTTTCCACCATTTTTAATTTTTCCTAGACGGTTTCTCTGATTTTCACCAAAATTCACTCAGATAATTTTCAGACCATGCTAGACATCAAGTCAAACCATTCTCAAACAAAGCGTGAATGAATTCTATGCCAAAATTATTGTGAGGCTGTATCTCTGTAATGCTTTAGCGTATTCAAACGGAATTGGTGTGTGTTACAACAACCATGACCTGAGGGTACCTGCATTCTTTTCTTCAGGAGATATGAAAAAACTTATGTGTCTTCAGCACAATGACCTTAAGGTACTCAAAAAATTGAATGAAAAAAAATTATAATAGCTTTTTGATTAGTTTTGCCTATTAAATGAGGTCTTGATAGTATCCTTGGATCATGCCAAGAACATCAATATCAATTAAAGCTGCAAGCAGCGTTGAATGGGCCCTCGCACCCAGGCTCACCACAACCCAGTTACTTTAGGAAGCCAAAGAATGGTGAGCAATATGCATTTAAAGCGGTAAATAGTGGAGGAATATGTCAAAGTCATTTATATGTGCCAAACTTCCTGCTGCCAGCTGGTTGCGCTCTGTTTATAACTGAATATTGGCATGTAGATGTCTTCAGCCCAGCACTTTTATCAAACATATGAAGTCCGGTGCAGACTGAACATTGCATGTTTGAGTTAGCATAAAGCATGAAATATCCTGTCGTCAACAGGTGGCGCTATGGGCACACCTGAATATTGGCACTTTAGATGTGTTCAGACCAGGACTCTTATCGAACGTGTGAAGTTTTTGGGGCAGATCAGACACTGAATGCCTGAGCTACAATATCTTATATACCCATGGGAAAACATCAAACTTGGTCAGGCCGCCACAGACACGCCCTTTAATGAAAACTCAAGATCTTCGCAATTTAACATCACAAAGGCCTTTAGATTAGACTGACCAAATGTAATGTTGATGTCATTAAATATCTATGAGGAGTTTGACTCCTCATAGACTGTAAAACATGCCACTTCCTGTTGCCAGCAGGTGGCGCTATGACTATAACTGAATATGGGCATGGGCATGTGTTCAGGACTGGACTCTTATCAAACATGTGAATTTTGGTGCAGATCGGACATTGTATGGCTGAATTATAACAACTTCCTTTTTCATGGCGAAACATCAAAGTTTGCCAGGCCGCCACGGATAAGCCCTTCAACTAACTCAAGATCTTCCCAATTTAATGTCACAAAGGGGTTTAGATTACACTGACCAAATCTGGTGTTGATCTATTTAAATCTCTAGAAAGAGTTTGTTTAAATACAATGCCTGAAAATGGCAAAAATGTCACAAAACTTGCAGAGAAAATTCAAAATAACAGACTTCCTGTTGGGTTTCGGACTTCGTATTGGGGAACGTTTTTGTAGGTATTGGTGTGTTACATGTGTCTACCAAATTTCGTACTTCTACACTGCCACTCAAAAGTTTGGGATCAGTAAGATTTTTTATGTTTAAGAGAGTCGCTTCTGCTCATCAAGGCTGTATTTATTCCATCAAAAATACAGAAAAAAAACAGTAATATTGTGAAATCTTATTGCAATTTCTAATATTGGTTTCCTATTTTAATATACTTTAAAATATAATTTATTTCTGTGATGAAGCGCTGAATTTTCAGCATCATTACTCCAGTCTTCAGTGTCACATGATCCTTCAGAAATCATTCTAATATGCTGATTTATTATGAGTGTTGAAACTGTTGTGCTGCTTACTGTTGTGCTGCTTAATATTGTTTTTTGGAACCTGTGATACTTTTTTCTTTGATTCTTTAATGAATACAAAGTTAAAAAGAACAGCATTTGTTCAAAATAGAAATCTTTTCTAACAATATAAGTCTTTACTATGACATTTATTAATTTAATACATTCCTCCTGAATAAAAGTATTTATTTCTTAAAAAAAAACTTTTGAATAGCATTGTATATTGTAACACAACATTTCTTTTTTAAATAAATGCTGTTCTTTTTAACTATGTATTCATCAAAGGATCAAAGAAAAAAGTATCACAGGTTCCAAAAAACAATATGAAGCAGCACAAACAGTTTCAACACTCATAATAAATCAGCATATTAGAATATTTCTGAAGGATCATGTGACACTGAAGACTAATGATGCTGAAAATTCAGTGCTGCATCACATAAATAAATTCTATTTTAAAGTATATTAAAATAGGAAACCAATATTAGAAATTGCAATAAGATTTCACATTATTACTGTTTTTTCTGTATTTTTTATCAAATAAATACAGCCTTGATGAGCAGAAGAGACTCCCTTAAAAAACATTAAAAATCTTACTGATCCCAAACTTTTGAGCGTCAGTGTATGTGAAACATAGCTTGAGAGGCACTTCGTTGAAATTTTAAAGGTGGCGCTATCGAGCCATTTTGCCACACCCACTTCTGAAACCCATATCAGATGTAAATCTTCACAACCTTTGGCATGTGTGCAAAGTTTCATGAGTTTTCGAGCATGTTTAGGCCCTCAAAAATGCGATTCATTTTGGAGAAGAAGAATCTGAGCAATTCCAATAGGGTCCTCGCACCACCGGTATTTGGGCCCTAATTATACCATAATCAGCCAAACTTCCTGTTCGCCATCTTGATTTTCTTTGAAAACCCACTTTTTCAAACTACTCCTAAATGATTAGTCTGATTTTCCCCAAATTCAACTCGGATCATCTTTAGACCATGCCGGTACAAAGTTATGGATTTTGTGCTCATAGACAAAATGTTTTTTTCATTTATATAATAACATTTATTATTATTATCAATGTTGAAAACTGTTGTGCTTCCTAAATTTTTTGTGGAAACATTGCTAATTTTTTTTTCCTAAATTCTTTGATGAATAGAATGTTCAAACAAATTTTACTGACATTCAAGGTAACACTTTATTTTGATGATCCCTTATGAATATTCTATCTACAATAAGTAACTTTGCACCTACACGTCAACAAACTCTCATTAGAATATTAGTAGACTGTCTGATTAATATCTGCCAACTCTTTATTGTGATGGCGTCACAACAGACATTCTACTGACGATAAGTCATTTTGCAAATACACGTCAACTTATTCTAACCCTAACCCTACCAGTCTACTAATACTCTAATAACACTCTAATGAGAGTCAGTAGATATGTAGGTGCAACGTTACTTATAGTCAACAGAATGTGTTAAAGGGACCATCAAAATAAAGTGAAACCACGTTCAAAACCATTTATTTTGAAATGTAACTTGGTATGTGTTATACCAAGCATGACCTGAGGGAACATGAGTAGTTTCAGCACAGTGCCACCTACTTGTCAAAAAATCTTTAAAAACACATTTTTGTTTATAACTTCTGAAAAGTTTGGCCAAAAATCATAAAATTCTCTTTAGATTTGGTGCATCATACCAAATTGAATGATACCCAATTTTCCTATGCCAGCCATTTTGGGCATTGGCCATTTTGAGTTTTGTAGAAAAATGCTGTATCAACAAATGTCTTTAACAGGGGTCTCCAACACTGCTCCTGGAGAGCTACCATACTGCAGAATTCAGCTCCAACCTTAATCAAACATAACTGAACCAGCTAATTTAGGGGTTCAGGAGTACTTGATAATTACAGATGTAGTTACAGGTGTGTTGAAGCAGGGTTGGAACTGAAGTAAGGAAGGTAGCTCTCTAGGAGCAGAGTTGGAGATCCCTGGTCTTTAAAGGGTTAGTTCACCCAGAAATGAAAATTCTGTCATTAATTACTTAATTACTCATGTCGTTCCAAACCCATAAGACCTTTGTTCATCTTCAGAATACATTAAGATATTTGTAAGGGCTTTTATGCCTTTTTAATGAGACAGGATAGTTGAGCGCTGACAGGAAATTGTTGGGTGAAGAGAGGGGAGCGGGATCAGCACAGGACCTCGAGATGGGAATTGAACTCGGGTCGCCGTGAGCGCAGTTGTATGTCGGTGCACTATCCACGAGGTTATCAGCGCCAACACAAGATATTTTTGATGAAATCCGTGAGCTCTCTACCTCTCCATAGACAGCAAGGGTCCTACCATGGTAAACGCACAGAAATGTAATAAGGATGTTGTTAAAATGTTCCATGTGACATCAATGGTTCAACCGTAATTTTACGAAGCTACGAGAATACTTTTTGGGCACAAAGAAAACAAAAATAACATCTTTATTCAACAATTTCTTCTCTCCTGGGACAGTCCTCCACCATTATCGATGCATACATATTGCTTTCCTCTGCTTGTAAACAAGGCAAAGCGCATGTGTGTTCTACGTCAGCAGGACCACATGCATGTGTCGATAATGGCAGAGGACTGCCCCAGGAGAGAAAATTATTTTTGTTTTCTTTGCACCCAAAAAGTATTCTCGTATCTTCATAAAGTTACTGTTGAACCACTGATGTCACATGGACCATTTTAACGACGTCCTTACTACGTTTCTGTGCCTTGACCATGGTAGGACCCTTGCTGTCTGTGGAGGGCTATTGAGCTCTCGGATTTTATCAAAAATATCTTAATTTGTGTTACGAAGATGAATGAAGGTCTTACGGGTTTGGAACGACATGGGGGTGAGTAATTAATGACAGAATTTTCACTTTTGGGTGAGCATATGAGTAATTAAATACAGCTCTTTGGCTTTTAATTTTGTCTCTGTTGTGCTTGACCCCTTAATTGCTGCTTCCAGACATATTTTTTTTATTATTATATGTGAATACAAATTTCTCATTCTCCTCAGGCTTTAACCCCACATGGGACTGCACCTTTAAGTTCCAGCTTCATGTGCCAGAGCTGGTATTAGTACGCTTTAAGGTTGAAGACCATGACTACGCCACCAAGAATGATTTTCTGGGCCAGTTTACGCTTCCTTTCACAAGCATGCAGACAGGTATTATTTGTTGATTTTTTACTAAACACAAACTGCTCTATTGTGACTGCACAAGCTCATTCTATAACATCTGTTCTGCAGGTTACAGACATGTTCATCTGCTGAAGGCAGATGGCTCTAGCATCTCTCCCTCCAGTCTCTTCATCCACGTTAAAATCACACCTGGCTACAGCAGCCCTGCTGGACAAATGGGCTCTCATGGTACCAGAAAATAAAGCAATGAGTTAAAGGTGTGCCCTTATTTGGGAAATTACATGTTTTATATCAAATTTGAGACCCAAAATTGTCACCGTTGAGTGTGAGACATTATAATCTATTTAAAAATGATGCAGAAGCCATTTCACACAGTGGAAAATAATATGTTTGTCTTGTTTTCCAGTAAAAATAGATAAATATCCTCAAAATTTTAATTTTACAGGGAAACAAAATGATAAGACTGAATACAGTGTAAAATTGCAAGGCATGTTATGTGTCTTGAATTAAGTTAAGGCTTATAGTTTAATTGTGACAATTTATGTATATCATTATTTTACTGGAAAACAAGAAGATATGTTCAAGAAAATTATTATTATTATTATTATTTTATATATAAATATATATGTGCAGATGTAAGCATATTCCAAAGGTACAATGTTAATGATGTTATGTGATGTCTTAAAATGGCAATGCAATACATTTAATATGCACCAGCCCATGTTATACAAATATTATGTTACATTTCCTAACGAAACATTTTACTATGCAGTTAAGAGTGGAATTGACTCATACTGAAAGATGAAGCATACTTGTATATGTTGTGTTGACAATCGCTGAGTCCAGCCAACGTAATCCTTATGTACTTGGTACAATAAGAGCTCTCTAAAACTACTGCACTTAGATGTCAACACAAAGACAAGTAAAGAAAGAAAAAGTGATTTTATTTGTTTCTTAGATGTCAGATTGCCAAGTTAACTCTAAAACCTTTTGAACTTTTATGTTACAGTATTTACAGCATTTAACTTGTGTAGCAGTTATTTAGTCAGTTTCTCAAATTTTTCTCATGTATTTATAGAATAGTTATCTTTAGGATATTTCTTTCAAAGTGCAGTTTTGGCTTCAGTAGTTTTAGTCTAATTATAAATGCTTGGAAATGCTATGATCTGTTTGTTTTGATATGTTTTGATGTTACCTAATTGGCCAATATGATATTAATATTAATGAACAGAATCAATGCCAAGTACTCTGTCATGTAGCCATTTTAAAAAAGCCATGTTAAAAGAGTCATGAAATGGAGAATCAAAATATTCTTGATATTTAGACATACAAGAGATTACTCTACATTAAAAGCATAATGCAAGGTTCAGAACTCAAACTAACTCCCTAGTTTAAAATATGAATTATTTTCAACCCTTCTGATATGCCCAGATTTAAAATCTTAAGAATCGGGACATCACAATTCTCCTTGACACGCCCCTTAACATGTGTCATCATCATATGAAATTAAGAAGGTGTGTTCTGAACAACTCATGTCTGTCCATCAATCAATTACAATAATGCTGTTAGGTAAAGAAGGACCTTTTTGGTGCAATATAAGGTGCATTATATAAACTAACCTAGAAAAACATCAAATAAAAATCTGAAACTGTATTTCATGACCATCATGACCTGTGATCAGTGTAATATGTAAGGGCTCATGTACATACATTCTTTGTCGCAAAGTGGTTTACTGCTGTTTATGCATTAGTGAATCAAACCAATAAATAAAAATTCACCTTCACACTGTTCCTGTTAGTAGCATGAAAACCATCTGTTATCTATATTGTGATTATTTTATATGCAGAAAGTTGAGTCCGAATGCAATGACAGGGCATTCTACATGCCTGTCAACCTATTTGCATACCTCCGTGCAGCCAATAGCGAGAGTTTGGGGTATGGCTACTATAGCAGTCTGAGCCAGAAGGTGTTTAAGCCAGTGTGAAAAATGGAATTCAGATTCTGTTACAGAAGTACAGTGGCAGAAAATTTGCCTAAAAACACAGAGATGAACAATGGTATAACAAGGGTACACATGGAATTATGTTTTGTAAACAAAGATTAAGGAATTTGATGAAATGTTTAAGTTTCGATCGATACAGTGAACTTGCAGAGTTTTTTTTTTTTTTTCTCAACAGGTAAGCTAAACTTAAGGTAAACGTATTCCTAATATGTTGAACCTTTTATTGAAAGTAGCCTACTTTTACCTGGCTGAGGCATGCCTTCACTTTTATAGACCCGTAAGAGTTGTGTTTGTGTTGTTTGAATTAGAGGCATTTGCAAAGGTTGTTTGAAAACATACTTTATTTTTGTAGTTCCACTAGATGACATCAGTAGCACAGAAACGGCCTACCCTACCTTTAATATTGGCAGCTGTTATATTAAAAATAGTGATGTGTAATAACCAGTTTGTCTGTTGCGAACTGTGATTTTGTTGTAAATTCTGTTTGAAAAAACACAATATCCTACATAACATGTCCAAGTACCTGTATGTGTGCAAAAAAATCTACAAATGTATTAGAAAATAAATGTATTATTTGTCATTCCCATACAGAAATGTAATCCATGATAAATATCCCTAATCGCAAGTGCTGTTGTCATATGTTTTCTTATAAGACAATATATTATTATTACATATATACATCCTCAGGATATGTGAAGCTATAAGTTCATACAATATATTAAATACCCATATTAAAATTTGTTTAAATACATACACTGCCCTCCAAAAGTTTGGAAACACCCCTGGCAAAGTGTGGTTTTGGACGATATCAGCATAAATCCTTATCATTTTTTGGTGCAAATACTGTACATTAAAGTAACTTGACATTATCATTGAAGACCAGTAATAATAATTTTCATTTTGATTACATAATAATGGCAAGATATACATGTCAAAGTCAGACATGCCCCTTTGCCAGCTGTGATGCCTGGTTACTGGTTTAAACTTGGCCCAGGTTTTTAAAAGATTTTTGGGTCAGCACACCTTAATAGCTTCAACAATTGATTGCTAATTAAGTTTAGAATACAATGAACCAATTAGAACACAATTTACTGTAGGTTCAGTATACATATGCAACTATTACAGAAGGTTCAAATGCTCACTGATGCTCCAGAAGGAAAAACAATCTCAAAATCATACTGTCATTGTTGGAAATGGTTCAAATACACAAAAATGCTGGAAAACCAAAGAATTTGTGGGACCTGAAGGATTTTTCTGAAGAACAGTAGGCAGTTTAACTGTTCAAGGGCAAACAAGGGACTCATGAACTATCACAAAAAAAAAAAACAGCTGTAGATTATTCAGGTAACAACACATTATTAAGAATCAAGTGTATGTAAACTTTTTTGATGGGGTCTTTTTTTATTAATTCCAACTATTATTTTGTCTTGTGGACTAAATGTAAACATATTTTATGTGAAATCTTATTCAGGTCAGTACTAAATAAACAATAATATACATTTTGTATGATCCCTCTTATTTTGCTAAAATAATTAACATTTTGCAGATTATGCAAGGTGTATGTAAACATTTGACCTCAACGGTATATGATGATTTTTTATATGATAATGAATGTGAAGGCCATACATGTGAAAAATATGTTTAACTGATATATATGCAAGTTTATTTAAACAACATATATGCAACTATTTGGTATGTTTATACCATATATGAAAAACACATAGTAAAATGGGTATAGACTTATATGAAAAAATATTTATGATTATTTAAATGATAATTAATGTCAAGACCATATATGTTAACAATGTATGTGTAATTTATATATGCAAGTGTATTTAAACATAATATATGCAAACAATCATTATGCTTATATGGGATGTTATTGTCACGGTGCACACACGAGGAGGAAACAGGAACACGCAGACGAGGATTAAACTCAAATAATAATATTTAATAAGGACATCAAGGCAGGACAAGGCAAGGCTTACAGACAAGATACACCAGGAGTAACGAGTAGACCAGACGAAATCAAACTCAAAAGACAGGGCTAATATACACAGGGTAATTAACACATAACGAGACAAACACAGCTGGAACATACTTAACTAATAATGACATGACAGGAAGGACAGGAAACAAACCATATGGACACAAGAGGCGGGAACACATGACACACACAACAGAACCCTGACATAACTCCCCCCTCCCGAAAGGCTCGAGCCTTAAAAGTTCCATCAGGGAGGGGGGGTGGGCGGGCGCTCTGGAGGCCCCTCAGGACAAATACGGACGAGAACACAGGACGGGGACCTCCAGAGTGGAACAGACAGACAGGGACCATGGCGGAGCTGGGAGCTCTGGAAGCCATGGCGGTGCAGGGAGCTCAGGAGGCCATGGCGGAGCTGGGAGCTCTGGAGGCCATGGTAGATGGTCTTCGGGGGCCTTGGCCTCGGTCCCCTCGGCCCGGCCCCTATAGCCGGAACCCCTTTTACCCCCCCAAAAAAAAAATTCCCTGGGGAAGTGAGGGGGTATCAGGAGCCCTCCGGGGCTAAACAGACAGGACAGTACAAAACACGACAGGAAAGCCCTCCAGGGCCAGACAGACAGGACAGGACAGTACAAAACAGGAACGCCCTCCAGGGCCAGACAGACAGGACAGGACAGCCCACAGGAACCAGAAGCCCTCCTGGGCTGGCTTGGAGGCTGAGGCTTCATCTGGGCATGACCAGGAGTCAGAGGCCCACACAGGGTCCCTCAGCGACCGCCTCCATATCCGCGACAAGGGGGCAGGCGGCTAGAATGGCCTCCATGGCCACAACAAGAGCAGCCGCCTGCCCCAGACGAGTCTCCATGGACAAGACAAGA
The DNA here is from genome assembly GCA_027422415.1 of Schizothorax lantsangensis. NCBI lineage: Eukaryota > Metazoa > Chordata > Actinopteri > Cypriniformes > Cyprinidae > Schizothorax > Schizothorax lantsangensis. The sequence continues at coordinate 14,689,826 of CM049860.1, forward strand.
CATGGTTCTTTAAAATGTTCCTGTGGGCACAACAAAACAGACACACGGCACTCCTGGCCGTGACATGTGGACTCTCCACGGGGCTAGGGTTAGCGGCGGCCAGCGGGCATGAGTCAGCGTCAATCCGGTGGGCTTGAGTCAGCGGCAATCCGGCGGGCATGAGTCAGCGGCGATCCGGCGGGCGAGTCAGTGGCAATCCGGCAGGCTTGAGTCAGCGGCAATCCGGCGGGCATAAAGTCAGAGGCGGGCCGGAGGGCATTGAGTCAGAGGCGTTCCGGTGGCGTGATCTCCCGCGAACGGCGCACCTGGGGGAGCGGCAACCAGACGGCGGGCTTGGGATAGCCACAGCCGGAGGCAGATATCTCCCGCGATCGGCGGGCATGAGGGCTTGCGGCACTCGCAGCGATCCCGCCGAACTCCCACGCCGAACTCCCATGCCGTCCTGCAGTGGGCTAAGGCGGGAGGACGAGTGGCGACTTCCTTGCCACGGGACAGACAAACAGGAACAAATAAAAACTTTTCAAAAAACGAACAAAACAAAACGAGGTGAAGGGGCAACACTTACGGTTAGGTCTGGTCTTCTGTCACGGTGCACACACGAGGAGGAAACAGGAACACGCAGACGAGGATTAAACTCAAATAATAATATTTAATAAGGACATCAAGGCAGGACAAGGCAAGGCTTACAGACAAGATACATCGGGAGTAACGAGTAGACCAGACGAACTCAAACTCAAAAGACAGGACTAATATACACAGGGTAATTAACACATAACGAGACAAACACAGCTGGAACATACTTAACTAATAATGACATGAAACAAGGACAGGAAACAAACCATATATGGACACAAGAGGCGGGAACGCATGACACACACAACAGAACCCTGACAGTTATATAGGTTTTTACTATGGAGTTTATTTTGTTTATTTTTTATTCAATCAAACATACTGTGTTTGAGAGCAAAACTAATTATTTTGTAATTAAAAAATAAAAGTTAACAAAAAAATTCTTCCAAAGGCTCAAAAATAAAGAAATTGAAAACAAAATAATTTGCAGTGCATGTAAATCTTTGAAAAAATCATATTTTTCTTTGTGCACTTCAAACACTTTTCATCACGAATCCACAAATGTTGCTCTCTTTTCTGCTGTCTTTTTTTTGCGGGTCTAAAACTTTTGTTTGCGAGTTGAAAAGTTTTGCTTGCGAGTGAAGCTGTCTCTCAGTGGGCGGTCTCTACCCACCAGGATGAAAGGCCTTTTTCTATTGGTCACTCTCGATTGAAGTCACAGGTGGACCACACCCACTACATTTCCCCGGAATCGCCGCCAGTCTGACAGAAGAGCGAGCGAGGTCGGATCATGGCGAGCAACAGGTCGTTTACTGGGTAAGATAACTAATTTAACATCTTAAACTCAGTGACATGTGATTTTAATTATTCTCTCTTCTCATGCTTTCCCATCTGAGCATGTAACGTTAGCTAAGCCCGTCTGAATAGATTTGATTACCCAACAGTATAGCTAGCTGACAGCCCCCGATAGTAAAGCATCAGGCCAATATTTTCAGAGATTATAGATTATTATAGCTCCAGTGGAGTCAGGTGGGTAATGCACATCAAATCACTAGCCCATTTGGCGGGTTATGATTCATAAATTATGCACACTCAAGTCTATTCTCGGCACCCAACAGCTGTTCAAAATCATGCCGCGCCACCTAATGTTACAGTTTGCCATTCAAAGTTTGCTAAAATACCACGATTTGGGACCGATGTCTGTACATTCTGACTTCACCCTAGTCTGCAAGACTGTGTATTGTGCATTTTAATAACAGGTTAAGACCTGTGTACTGATAATTGCAAAACTTTTTAATACTTCAATAGTATTGTTTACTTCAGTTACTTCACTAGTAACGATTGATAATCAGGACTTGTCAGCCAGTACCACTGTAGCCTTGCAGAGACTTTGCTTTGAAGACCTTTTAATTAATTAACTTCCACATTTCAATATGCCCCTGACTTCTAAGGGTTGATTTTATTTGTGACTACTCCCAACAGCCAGAATTCTATCAGTACATCACCATTTTTCTTCTCTGTTGGCAGGAAAAGATTTGGTGTTGATAGAGGAGGCGACATCTTCAAGGCAAAACCAGACCTCATTCAGACACAGGTGCTCACCCTGTGCTGTGTGGGTCCTAATGCCCCAGTATAATGACGGGGACCTATACTTAAAAAGCACCGTCTTTCGGATAACGTTAAACCGAGGTCCTGACTCTCTGTGGTCATTAAAAATCCCATGACACTTCTCGTAAAGAGTAGGGGTGTACCCCGGTGTCCTGACAAATTCCCTCCACTGGCCCTGTCTATCATGGCCTCCTAATAATCCCCTAACTTGATTGGCTCTATGACTCTCCCTCCTCTCCACCTGTAGCTGGTTTGTGAGCGACTGGCGCCGTTGTCCTGTGGCTGCCGTCGCACTCCAAGTGGATGCTGCACACTGGTGGTGGTTGAGGAGTGACCCCCCCACATGATTGTAAAGCGCTTTGGGTGTATGGCAATACACAATAAAGCGCTATATAAATGCATCATTCATTCATTCAACATCATCCAATGTTGCAATTACCTTCAGGTGGTACACAAGCAAAAGCTAAAGCGAACATTGTCAATTATAAATTCCTATTTTCCAAAAATTGCCCTGCATACATTTTTGTCTTTAATGTGTAGGCACTTGAAGCCCGGTGCCCGATATGCACAGGAATATTTCCAGTGTCAGAAGTAGAACTGCCATGCCAGCTTTTGTGGAGAAAGGTAATGGTAATAGTGACTCACATTAAAGCTTAAAAAACACAGAAAAAGGGACCATGCTCTGATTTGGATCATATCTCATGGTAACCTACCTGACTATGTTCATTACATTGGTTCAAATCAGTACATTGCAAAGGTCATAAAAATATCATATGAAATGTATATATAAACACACCCAAAGTTGTTTGGAAACATTAAGGTTTTTTGACATAAGTCTCTTCTGCTTATCAAAGCTGCATTTGTTTGAACAAATATACAGTAAAAGCAGCATTATTGTGAAATATTATTACCATAACTGTTTTCTATTTGAATACATGTTAAAAAAATTTTTTTTTTGCTGTGATCAAAGCTGTATTTTCAGCATCATCACTCCAGTCTTCAGTGTCACATGATCCTTCAGAAATCATTCTAATATGCTGATTTGCTGCTCAAAAAACATTACTGTCAATGTTGAAAAAAAAAATGGGATTCTTTGAATATAAATTTATATGAAGTAGAAATTGTTTCTAACAGTATAAATGTCTTTACTGTCACTTTTGATCAATTTAATGCATCCTTGCTGAATAAAAGTATTAATTTCTTTCCAAAAAAAAAGTCTTACTGACCCCAAACTTTTGAACAGTATTTGTTACAAAATCTTTATATTTCAGATAAATGCTGTTCGTTTTAAGTTTCTATTCATTATTGAATCCTGAAAAAAAAAAATTTCACAACTGATCAACATTTTTTGAGCCCAAAAAAATAAGCATATTGCTACATTGTGACACTTAAGACTGGAGTAATGATGCTGAAAATTTTGCTTTACATACACATATAATTATTTATTTATTTTTACAGTGAGGAGGATGTGATTCGTCATGCAGCAGCACAGATAAACACCACGAAGTCATCTGAAATCTGTCACGAGATAACACATCTGAAGTTGTGGAAATGTCAAAAACAGGAAGCCCTGTCAGTCCCTTGAAAATCACCTTTCTTGGAGAGCCTGTAAGAACAAATAAATACAATTATTTGTATATAAAGTTAAAAACAATAAAGCAAAATGTTCTTTATTTTTTAGGTGTTTATTTATTTTTTATTTTTTTAAAGATTTTTAATGTGAGTCACTATTACCATTACCTTTCTCCACAAAAGCTGGCATGGCAGTTCTACTTCTGACACTGGAAATATTCCTGTGCATATCGGGCACTGGGCTTCAAGTGCCTACACATTAAAGACAAAAATGTATGCAGGGCAATTTTTGGAAAATAGGAATTGATAATTGACAATGTTCGCTTTAGCTTTTGCTTGTGTACCACCTGAAGGTGATTGCAACATTGGATGATGTTGAATGAGGTCTAAGGTTTTGCCTTGAAGATGTCGCCTCCTCTATCAACACCAAATCTTTTCCTGCAAACAGAGAAGAAAAATGTGATGATGTACTGATAGAATTCTAGGCTGTTGGGAGTAGTCACAAATAAAAACAACCCTTAGAAGTCAGGGGCATATTGAAATGTGGAAGTTAGTTAATTAAAAGGTCTTCAAAGCAAAGTCTCTGCAAGGCTACAGTGGTACTGGCTGACAAGTCCTGATTATCAATCGTTACTAGTGAAGTAACTGAAGTAAATAATACTATTGAAGTATTAAAAAGTTTTGCAATTATCAGTACACAGGTCTTAACCTGTTATTAAAATGCACAATACACAGTCTTGCAGACTAGGGTGAAGTCAGAATGTACAGACATCGGTCCCAAATCGTGGTATTTTAGCAAACTTTGAATGGCAAACTGTAACGTTAGGTGGCGCGGCATGATTTTGAACAGCTGTTGGGTGCCGAGAATAGACTTGAGTGTGCATACGGTCATAATTTATGAATCATAACCCGCCATGATTAGCTAACGTTACATGTTCAGATGGGAGAGCATGAGAAGAGAGAATAATTAAGATCACTTATCACTGAGTTTAAGATGTTAAAGGGGTGGTTGACTGTTTTTTTTCTATGCTTGATTGTGTTTATGGGGTGCAGTAAAACATGTGTTCATGCTTGATTTTTTAAAAAACGCATTATTTTTCACATAATGTACCTTTATTCCACACCACTCTGTCCCTTCTCTGACAAACGCCTCGATTTATTTCCTGTTTTTATGAAGCTCCTCCTTCAGAAATACGCGATGGGCTGAGATTGGTTAGCTGGCTCAGTGTGTTGTGATTCGCTAAACCGCCTCTACTGCACGTCTGAACGTCTCGCCCCTCAGCTCAGTGGCATGTGCTCCGGTTGAATTGTAAACAGTGGCGTTGTCTATAATGCTTATCAATTTGAGCCCGATTGAGACCCAGAGGATATTAGTGAAGAGAATCGTGCAGAACCTGTGCAAGCAAGGTTCAAGGTTCTTGTTTATTTGTCACATACACAATCATACAGGGTATAATCAGTAGTGAAATGTAGGTCAGGACGGGTCCGCTCAATGGACAGTGCAAAAAAATAAAATAAAAGATGATACATAACACAGGAGCATATATTTAAATATAGGTAGGAATAAGATAAAAGAATAAGTAAAAACAAAAAAATAAAATAAGGAGTAAAATGTGCAATGAACTAAAATGTGCAATACAGTCTACTGTGGATTTAATAAATATTAATATAACCAGGGATGTGCAAGAGGAATGTGCAAACAGGTTGTACCGGGTATGTACACATAGCAGCAATGCGGATGATGGAGAATGATGGGTGTTACAGTTAATTAAATTGAGTCCTGTAGATGTTAGGAGACTGAGTTCAGGAGCCTGATGGCCTGAGGGTAGAAGCTCCTCCTCAGTCTCTCAGTTTTTGCCATCACGCTTCTGAAGCGCTTGCCAGATGGCAGTAAGATAAAAAGATGGTTACCGGGGTGATTTGAGTCCTTGATTATTTTTACAGTTCTGCTTTTGCAGCGTTTGAGTTAGATGTCCTGCAGAGAGGGGAGGGCAGACCCAGAGATGCGCTCAGCTAAGCGCACGACTCTCTGCAGAGCTTTGCAGTCCTGTTTTGTGGCGTTACTGTACCACACTGAGATGCACTGAGTCAATACACTTTCTATGGCCCCTGAATAGAAAGTTTTCAGGATTGCTGGTGAGACCCTGCATTTCCTCAGCTGTCGCAGATGGTACAGTCTTTGCCTGGCTTACTTGACCTGTGTTTGAATGTGTGCAGTCCAAGTCAGGTCCTCGGAGATGTTTACACCGAATTACTTGAAGCTGCTCACCCTCTCCACAGGGGTCCCGCTGATCATAAGAGGAGTGTAGGGCCGCTGCTGTCTCTTCCTGAAGTCTACAATCAGCTCTTTGGTTTTGCTCACGTTCAGAGAGAGACAGTTGTCCTGGCACCATGATGTTAGTCTCTCTACCTCACAAATATGTCTCGAACAAAATTCTGCACATTAATGCAATTCTTAACTCTGCAGACACTGATTGAAAAGCATTTGTTTCAGTGTAGTGACGCACATTTGTGAATTTTTCAAATCGTGTACGCGTTAATGAATTGCACTGGGCTTTGTTCATTGGTAGTTGTGTGTATGAGGGTCGTGAAATGTTGTAAAGTGCGAAAATGAAGTCTCAAAATCCAAATGAACCGAACAAGATTGACTCGAACAAGACGTCGATAAATGCACACGTGTCACCTGCTCCGCAAATGCACGGATTGCTTTTTGCATGAGCAATTTATGATATATTAATGCAGAACATAATTTTTTTATTCGCAAACATGTCTGTATTTGTATAAATCGCTGCACAATCATTTAATCCTGAATTCCACAGACTCAAATTGAAAGGCATTTGTTTGTGGTTAGTAAGATACACGCATAAAATTTATGCAGTCCATGGATAATTGTGCGTGCATCTATAAATCATTTTGAGTCTAATATCATCCCATACTCCAGACTCTAGGACCTTGGTCTCCAAAGGAAATACAAAACTTGCTCTCATCTGAAAAAAGGACTTTGGACCACTGGGCAACAGTCCAGTTCTTCTTCTACTTAGCCCAGGTAAGACGCCTCTGACGTTGTCTGTGGTTCAGGAGTGGCTTAACAAGAAGAATACGACAACTGTAGCCAAATTCCTTGACACATCTGTGTGTGGTGGCTCTTGATGCCTTGACCCCAGCCTCAGTCCATTCCTTGTGAAGTTCACCCAAATTCTTGAATCGATTTTGCTTGACAATCCTCATAAGGCTGCGGTTCTCTCGGTTGGTTGTGCATCTTTTTCTTCCACACTTTTTCCTTCCACTCAACTTTCTGTTAACATGCTTGGATACAGCACTCTGTGAACAGCCAGCTTCTTTGGCAATGAATGTTTGTGGCTTACCCTCCTCATGAAGGGTGTCAATGATTGTCTTCTGGACATCTGTCAGATCAGCAGTCTTCCCCATGATTGTGTAGCCTAGTGAACCAAACTGAGAGACCATTTTGAAGGCTCAGGAAACCTTTGCAGGTGTTTTGAGTTGATTAGCTGATTAGCATGTCATCATATTCTAATTTGTTGAGATAGTGAATTGGTGGGTTTTTGTTAAATGTGAGCCTAAATCATCACAATTAAAATAACCAAAGACTTAAACTACTTCAGTCTGTGTGCATTGAATTTATTTAATACACAAGTTTCACAATTTGAGTTGAATTACTGAAATAAATGAACTTTTCCACGACATTCTAATTTATTGAGATGCACCTGTATATGTGTCAGACTTTGTCTCTCTGTGTCTTGTGTTTCCCCTCCTCTCGTGGCCATATTTGGTCTTCCTGTTCCTGTCCTCGTTTGTCATCATTAGTTAATTTGTCCCAGCCCTGTGTTGTTAATTATCTAGTTTACTACAGTGTTCATAAGCCCTGTGTTTCCCTGCCTCTGTGTCCGGTCTGATCGTCTTCATGTCGTTTTCCATGTCTCCAGCGATCCCTGAATTTTGTGAAATAAAAGTATAAGTTGTTTGAAGAAGTTCCTCGCCTCCTCATTCCTGGCTCCCTACGAACCGTGACAATATGAAATATCAATAGTAAAATTAGTATAAATGCACATATATTAAAAATATTTATATGCTGTTTTTTTTTATATGGTACTGTATGTACAATGTATGTATGTGAACAATATATAGGCCTGTACACATATAAGATATATATATCCAACAGCTGATAATGCATATCAGAGCAAAAACTAAGCCCTGGGGTCAACGAACTGTCTGTAGAGCTCAGAAACAGGTTTGCATCAAGTCACACATCTGGGGAAGAGTTCAGAAAAAAATGATGCTTCATTTAAGGGTCACAGAAGCATGTAGTCTCTGTTACCCTTAATGGAAGAAGATTGAAACAACCAGGATACTTCTTAGAGCTGGCCTCCTGGCCAAACTGAGCAATTGATGGAGAAGGGCTTTGGTTAGAGTGGTGACCAAGAACCTGATGGTCACTCTAGTTGAGCTCCATGATCATATGTAGAGATAGGAGAAATCTACAGAAGGACAAACATCACTGCAACACTCCACCGATCTGGGCTGTGGGGTTTGTGGCCAAACTCAATCCTCTCCTCAGTAAAGACAAAAGAAAACACACTTGAAATTTACAAAAAAAGCACCTAAAGGACCCTCAGACTCTGAGAAACAAGATTCTCCGGTCTGATGAACCTCAATTCTAAGCATCATGTTTGAAGGGAACCAGCTCTGCTCATCACCTGCAGAGTACCATCCCAAAAGTAAAGTGTGCTGGTAGCAGCCTCATGCTATGGGGCTGTTTTTCAGCAGCAGGGACTGAGGGACTCATCAGAATAGAAGAAAAGCTCAATACACCAAAATATTGAGATAGCCTTAATGAAAACCCAGTCCAGAGCATTCAGAGCCTCAGACTGGGCAGAAGGTTTACCTTCCAACAGGACAATGACCCCAAGCACACAGCAAGAGTGGCTTATACACAACGGTGTGAATGTCTTTGAGTGGCCCAGCCACAGCCTGGACTTGAACCCAATCAAATATTTCTGGAGAAACCTGAAAATGTGCGTCTGCCCCCATCCAACCTGAAAGAGCTTGAGAGGTGAAGAGGTGAGGAGACAAATGGCAGATAATTGCCAAATGTTGATGAGCAAAGCTTGTCGCATCAAACAAAAAAGACTTGAGGCTGTAAATGTACTTCAGCTAAATATTTAGTTAAGGGTATGTGCACTTATGCAATGTACTTATTTGAGTTTTTTATTTTTAATAAATGTACGAAGTTGTGACAATTCTGTTTTTGCTCTTTGAATATGGTGTATGGAGTGTAGATTGATGTGGGGGGAAAAGTAATTTAAAGCAGTTTAACATAAGGCAGCAACATAAAATGTGAAAAAGGGGTATGAATACATTCGCAAGGCACTGTATATATATATATATATATATATATATATATATATATATACACAGGTGCATCTCCATAAATTAGAATGTCGTGAAAAAGTTCATTTTTTTCTTGTAACTTATTTCAAAAAGGGAAACTTTCATATATTTTATATCCATTACATGTAAAGTAAAACATTTCAAAAGTTTTTTTTGTTTTTATTTTGATGATTAGCTTACAGCTGAAAGTAAAAAACAGCTCAAAATATGAATATTTAATTTGAGTAAAAAATCCCTCAGTATAAAGTATCTCTTGTTCTGAAACCACAATAATGGGGAAGACTGCTGACTTGGCAATCCAGAAGACGAACATTGACGCCCTCCACAAAGAGAATCACAGATTTACTGAAAGGTGTGGCTGTTCACAGAGTTGTATCAAAGCATATTAAATGCAAAGTTCTGGAAGGAAGAATTAGGAAAATGACCAGGGATGACCGCCTTGAGAATACTACAGTATCAAACACTTGGGAATTCCAAGGGTATGAAGCTGGAGTCTTCAAGAGTCACCACACTCAGACTTTGCTACCAAACCACGATCAGAAGCATCTTACCTGGGCTGTGGAACTGGACTGTTGCTCAGTCCAAAGTCCTCTCAAAGCAAAGTCAAAGACTTTATTGTCAATTCTGCAATGATCCAGAGAATTGAAATTGCGACTCTCTTACTCCCTGGTGACGAACATAAACACAAACAGTAGAACGCAGAAATACAGATAAGTACAAATCAATACACACACACACACACACACACACACCCTGCAACTATTGCAAATATACAATAAGGAAAGAAAAAAATAAAATAAAACATTAAATAAAGGGTAAGTAGGGCACAGAGGGCAAATCATGAGATAAACAAACAAACTGAAAGGTGTGCAAAGGCTGACTATTTAAAGTCAAGGACAGTCTTTTTTATTCAGTGCCAGCGAGGTAGTTGAATGAATGAGGTGTATGCTGTCAAACCGGTGCTTGCAGTGTGAGTGTGAGTGTGTGTGTGTGTGAGTGTGAGTGTGAGTGTGAGTGTGATAGTGTGGGTGGTGGTGGTGGGGTTCCGAGTTCAATTCGTGGGGTAAGAGAGGGGAGGGGGGGCAAGGCAAGTTCAGTTGACTGGAGCTGTCTCTCAGTCTGGTCCTAGCTTGGAGACTCCTCAGTCTCCTTTGGGTGAAGAAGTTGTGTGTCGGGTGGGTGGGACCTGCAATGCTGAGTTGCGGGTGAGACGGGTGTTGTAAAGCTGGAGGGAGGGGAGAGAGAACAGATCTTCTCAGGCTCTCACTATCCGTTGAAGGGACCGCACGCGTTGCAGCTACCACACAGTGAGAATCAGAATGCTCTCATGGTGTCTGTAGAAGCAAATGGGGGCCGGGGCTGCTCTTCTTATTCGGAGGAAGTAGAGACGCTGTTGTGCTTTCTTGGCTAGTGCTGCAGTGTTGTTGGTCCAGGAGAGGTCCTCTGTGATTGTACACCCAGGACTTGGTGCTGCTCACTCTCTCCACGGTCGCATTGATTCAGAGGACATGCTGAGTGTGCACTCTCCTGAGTCAACGATCTCCTTCGTCTTCTCCACTCAGAGAGAATTGTTGCTGCACCACCCGGCCAGGCGGACCTCGTCAGTTTGTACGTCTTGAGACCCACCACAGTCGTGTCATCCGCAAATTTAAAAGCGGTTGGAGGGCGGTGTAGTCGTGGGTCCAGAGTGAAGAGGAGGGGGCTCAGCCACCTGGGGGGCCCCTGAGTGTGATGGTGCTAGACTGCCGACCCGTACTGCCTGAGGTCTCCCGTCAGAAAGTCCAAAGCATGCACAGCGACGTATTGAGCCCCAGCTACCAGTTTATGGGCTGTGGAGATTGTGTTGAATGCTGAAGAACTGAACAGCAATCTGACATACGTGTCCTTTTTGTCTAGGTGTTGAGGGCTGGGTGGAGGGCAGTGGTCCATCGGTCGAAGACCTATATCCTGGAAGGGGTCCAGGGAGGGGGGGGAGGACAGACTTTTCAGAAGAAAGAAGAAATCAATTTTGCCTTTCATTTGGAAATCAAGGTCCTAGAGTTTGGAGGAAGAGTGGCGAGGTACAGAATCCATGTTGCTTGAAGTCCAGTGTGGAGTTTCCACAGTCAGTGATGATTTGGGCTGCCATGTCATCTGCTGGTGTTGGTCCACTGTGTTTTCTGAAGTCCACAGTCAACGCAGCCGTCTACCAGGAGATTTTAGAGCACTTCATGCTTCCTTCTGCTGACAAGCTTTATGGAGATGCTGATTTCATTTTCCAGCAGGACGTGGCACCTAGCAACACTGCCAAAGGTACCAAAAGCTGGTTCAATGACCATGGTGTTACTGTGCTTGATTGGCCAGCAATCTCGCCTGACCTGAACCCCATAGAGAATCTATGGGGTATTGTCAAGAGGAAGATGAGAGACACCAGACCCAACAATGCAGATGAGCTGAAGGCCACTGTCAAAGAAACCTGGGCTTCCATACCACCTCAGCAGTGCCACAAACTGATCACCTCCATGCCACGCTGAATTGAGGCAGTAATTAAAGCGTCAAAAGGAGCCCCTACCAAGTATTGAGTACATATACAGTAAATGAACATACTTTCCAGAAGGCCAACAATTCACTAAAAATGTTTTTTTATTGGTCTTATGAAGTATTCTAATTTGTTGAGATGAGATGAGATGAGATGAGATGAGATTTGTTGAATTGGTGGGTTTTTGTTAAATGTGAGCCTAATTCATCACAATTAAAAGAACCAAAGACTTAAACTACTTCAGTCTGTGTGCATTGAAATTATTTAATACACGAGTTTCACAATTTTAGTTGAATTACTGAAATAAATGAACTTTTCCACGACATACCAATTTATTGAGATGCACCTGTATGTGTGTGTGTGTGTGTGTGTGTGTGTGTTCCATCCATAAAAGCTGCAAATGCTCTGCATACCCAGGCCATTTGAGAGTATAAGCTCACGGGATAACTAACATAAACATGATTATAAGTTGATCCCTTGTCATTTGAAATGTAACAAAGCTTGAATAAGTACGTAAAATTATGGAATGCCAAACCTGCCATAATTAGAAATAAATAAAGAAATGTACAAAGAAATGTAAAAAAGCATAAATAAATAAATAAATATATAAATAAATATACAAAGAAAAGTCAAAAAGCAAAAATAAATAATTATTTATAATTTTATTTCCTTATTTATGTATTTTTTCCCACATTTTTTTTATTTATTTTTTATTTATATATTTATTGTATTTATTTACATATTACTTTCTTTCTTTCTTTATTTCCACATTTATTTATTTATACATTTATTTATTTTCACATTTATTTATTTCTACATTTCTTTGTCCGTAGGGTAATGAGGAGGGCATGTTTTACCTCAGTAATAGCAATAGATCCAGAGTAGTCGAGGGGTAAGTTTTGAGGCCACAGTGACACCTTGTGGTGTCCAAACGAAGTACAAGAAGTGTAGCCTACATGACGCGCCTGTTGATAGTGTGGGATGAATGACTTAGATGGGCAATATGGGCAAAATATTATATCACGGGTTATTATTTCAGTTTCACGTGGGGGGGTTGTTTCGGCTGGGAAGCGTGCAATCTGTGATCGCGTGCATTTGCTGATGCTCGTGAAAGCTTGCAATTGCTTTCTTATGCGCACTGTTTTTTTAGGTTTCACTTTCAACGCATACAATGCATGTTTCCAAGATTCGGAATAGGAGGCATCAGTTACTGTAGAAGATTTGTTGCCTCGCACCACTTCCCGTGTGGACAGTCACCGCATCAACTGATTATAATGGGTTCTCTTGGTGTAGACACGGCTTTAGATACAGATTAAAATCACATGTCTTAGGCTGGAAATATCCAGAATTAGGTCAAACAAAAGGTGTCCATGGGAATGGAGCTAGTGAAACACACACGCCATGCATCGAACATACAAGCATCATGCTCATCCAAACAGCGCCTGTCGACTGCGGTAGAAACCTGCACTCCCGCGGGAGTACCGCAGGACCCGCGGGACCCAACACAACTGGGTGCGGCACGGAACAACTCTTGATGGGTGAGTGTGGGTGCGGGCGGGAAGAGACTTGTGTGTGTGCGGGATGCGGGAGAATAAAATTATTTGCGGGACTCCCGCAAAATAGAAATTATCTAAACATAAAAGGTCTAAAACATATAAATTGTTATTTATCTGTTGCACAAAAGCGAACAACTAATATTAACATTAAAATGATTAACATGCTTAAGCTAGGCAGAGTTTCTGTTTATAACGTGTTTAAAGGGTTGCGCAATGTAGCCAATCACAGACTCAGCTGTTGATTTCTGGAATGCAATGGCCAGTCAGAGGTGACTCACCGCAGTGCTGAAATTGCGTGCTCACGAATCGTCTCATTTTAATACACGAAGTGTGGACATTGTGAAAGATTAATTGTGAAAGATTCATTGTGTTATAAGTAACAGAGCTTTATGAGATCGCGATGAACTGAGATGTCAGCTTTTAGTGAACATCTAAAAACTTTTTTCACGTCCGCTGCGTTCTCAAAATTCTGGCCATTTGATAATACCTAGAATATCAAAATCAACTGCGGGCGGCAGATCTTTTTCCTATTTAGTGCCCAAACTCTGGAACAATCTACCAAACACTGTTTGGCAGACACACTCTGTCAGTTTAAATCTAGATTAAAGACCCATCTCTTTAACCTGGCATACACATAACACACTAATACACTTCTATTATTCAAATCCGTTAAAGGATTGTTAGGCTGCATTAATTAGATCAACCGGAACCAGGAACACTTCCCATAACACATGATGTACTTGTTACATTGTAAAAAGATTGACATCTACGCTAATATTAGTCTGTTTCTTTCTTATTCCGAGGTCACTGCAGTCACCAGATCAGATGGTGGATCAGCACCTAGAGACGACCTCTACAGCCCTGAACGTCAGCGGAGACCAGGACACCTAGATGAGCCCCAGAGACAGACCCCCAGTGAGGACCCCGTCACCTAGACAGCCATCAGGACAAGACCTCGGGAACCAGTTGAGCCCTCCAATCTGACTTTGCAGCAGTTGGAATTGAACTGCTGTGTCGTCTGGCCAGAGGAGAAAACTGAGTGTTTAATCTTGTCATTTTACATTATTGACACTATTTTCCCATTTTGATATTGTGCAGTTGCTTTGACACAATTTGTATTGTTAAAAGCGTTATATAAGTAAAGGTGACTTGACTTGACTATACTAGGTGTTACAGTAATAGCGTGTAAAAACTCAAATCAAAGGAAAAGCATCTGGCATTCATTTACTGAGCCAGTTTCTCTGTCAATAATGAATAAACGAATGAACGAATAAATAAATAAACAAATAAATAAATAGAATCAATGAATTTAATGTAATGCCTTGGGGGAAGTAAGAACGCACACACACACCATAATGGCGAGCACATTCCTGAGTTCCGATTTCCTGCCATAAAACCTCCTTATCTCAAGAGACTTTTGAAAGAAGGAGAAATTGGAGGAGAACATCTTGAATGTAGTTTAAAACAGGACTTGACTTGGTTCTTATCACTTAACCATAACTTATCTGGACATGGTCTGGGATGATCGTTTAACGCAATAATTCAATGATGGTATCAACAAGAAAGACTGTTTTACGGGAAAAGTCCGAGTGTTGAAGCTCAGCAGATGCACGCCCAAATTGACTTCTTGACCTCCCGTCCTCCCCGGACATTCCAAGGAAATGTGCCTTTCTGTTCTTTAACAGAACAAGACTCAAAACTTTTCTTAAGTGTTCCAAAAAAGACAATTAATAATAATCATTGGTGCTATTAGAAGCAATATATACAGGTGCATCTCAATAAATTAGAATGTCGTGGAAGAGTTCATTTATTTCAGTAATTCAACTCAAATTGTGAAACTAGTGTTTTAAATAAATTCAATGCACACAGACTGAAGTAGTTTAAGTCTTTGGTTCTTTTAATTGTGATGATTTAAGCTCACATTTAACAAAAGCCCACCAATTCACTATCTCAACAAATTAGAATACTTCATAAGACCAATAAAAAAAAACATTTTTAGTGAATGGTTGGCCTTCTGGAAAGTATGTTCATTTACTGTATATGTACTCAATACTTGGTAGGGGCTCCTTTTGCTTTAATTACTGCCTCAATTCGGCGTGGCATGGAGGTGATCAGTTTGTGACAATGCTGAGGTGGTTTTCTTTGACAGTGGCCTTCAGCTCATCTGCATTGTTGGGTCTGGTGTCTCTCATCTTCCTCTTGACAATACCCCATAGATTCTCTATGGGGTTCAGGTCAGGCGAGTTTGCTGGCCAATCAAGCACAGTAACACCATGGTCATTGAACCAGCTTTTGGTGCCTTTGGCAGTGTGGGCAGGTGCCAAGTCCTGCTGGAAAATGAAATCAGCATCTCCATAAAGCTTGTCAGCAGAAGGAAGCATGAAGTTCTCTAAAATTTCCTGGTAGATGGTTGCGTTGACTGTGGACTTCAGAAAACACAGTGGACCAACACCAGCAGATGACATGGCAGCCCAAATCATCACTGACTGTGGAAACTTCACACTGGACTTCAAGCAAAATGGATTCTGTGCCTCTCCACTCTTCCTCCAGACTCTGGGACCTTGATTTCCAAATTAAATGCAAACTTTACTTTAATTTGAAAAGAGGACTTTGGACCACTGAGCAACAGTCCAGTTCTTTTTCTCCACAGCCCAGGTAAGATGCTTCTGACGTTGTCTCTGGTTCAGAAGTGGCTTGGTAGCCCTTTTCCTGAAGACGTCTGAGTGTGGTGACTCTTGATGCACTGACTCCAGCTTCAGTCCACTCCTTGTGAAGCTCTCACAAGTGTTTGAATCAGCTTTGCTTGACTGTATTCTCAAGCTTGCGGTCATCCCTGTTGCTTGTGCACCTTTTCCTACCCAAATTCTTCCTTCCTGTCAACTTTGTATTTAATATGCTTTGATACAGCACTCTGTAAACAGCCACACCTTTCAGTAATGACCCTCTGTGACTTACACTCTTTGTGGAGGACGTCAATGTTCGTCTTCTGGATCAATGCCAAGTCAGCAGTCTTCTCCATTATTGTGGTTTCAAAGAACAAGAGATACCTGGAATTTATACTGTAGGGATGGTCATTAATTGAAACTCAAATGTAAATATTCTAAAATTTTGAGATACTGATTTTTGACTTTCATGAGCTGTAAGCTCTAATCATCAAAATTAAAACAAATTTTTTTTTAAATGTTTTACTTTACATGCAATGAATCTAAAATTTTTGAAATAACTTACAAGAAAAAATGAACTTTTTCACGACATTCTAATTTATTGACATGCACCTGTATATAATATAGATAAAGACAATACATATATATTGCTGGTTGTATCTTATGAAATGAAATTAAGCTTCCTGTGTTATTGTAACCAATGATATTTTCTTAATCTGTGACATAACTTTTCCCTGTGTTTAATTCATATGCATGGTGCAATTATTCAGAATTTAGCATAGTTTAATCTATGCCTTAACCCGTGTAGTAGATAAAAAGTAGTATAGGCACTTTTGTGTATGCCAAATACCTGTTGTTTGAGTTTGAATGAAAGCTGATTTCATAAACAATAAGTTGGTGTGAATGAAAATTAACCGTTAGCATCATAAGGTATGATTATAACACGTATAAAAGTCTGCCAGGGTATTTTCTCCATGTGACAAAATAAATAGGCGGATAATGTATGCACAGGAAGAAGCCGTGTGGAGCGGGGCTCCGCCCTACAGGAACTATTTCATTGGAAGAGCATCGAGTGGGAGGGACCGAAATCTCCCGTCTAATACTGACTCCCAGCTCACAATGCTCTCTCTCTGCTTGCAAATTGTGCGCTGCTTGAAAACTTGGAGTTGCTCCAAAAGCACTCCTAGCCTTTAACATCTAGAACGAGCCCTGAACATTGAACCAACACTTAGTCAAATCTCTGAAGAAACCCTTGAAAGTCTGAAGCTACGCGAAAGGAACTCAAGAGCGTCATCACAGCCCAGAGCCAACCAACCAACGAAGGGCATCCCCAGAGTGACGTCACGCAACGACGCGCGGGATTCCTTCAAACCAAGCCAGGAAACGAAACACAGATCAGCGATCATCTCAACTTAATGCAAGTATCAAACAAAATCTCTATAAAATGGCTGAATCGTGTTTTATTTATCTCTAAAAGTAAAAATACTAGAGTTCTCCTCTCGATGATCTGCACGGGTAAAATCGTGTGGAAATAGCAAACAGTGCTATATTTTAACGGTTCCCAAATTGCAACACTTCATTGCCTGTGCGTGTGTGTATGTATGTATTTTGTTTTGTGTTATTTAGCTTAGTTCATGTATTTTAGTAAGATAGCAAATAAACCCTTGTTTGATTTATAAAGAAGTGTTCTGTCTTCTGTTGTGTAATATTCAGATCAAACTTTGCCCAGATTGTGTTACCTATGCTCATAACTGTCATAAAGTTACTTAAATAATTCTGTATTATTATATCGTGGCCACGAAAATAAACAGAAATTCTTGATAAATAAGGTATAAGTTGGACGTTTTGATTAAAGGGATAGTTCACTTTGAAATTAAAATTTGGTATCTATCAGCTTACCCCAAGGGCATCCAAGATGTAGGTGTCTTTTTTTCTTCAGTAGATCCAATTTTGATGTTTTTAGGTCAAACCGTTCTAGTCTGTCAGTCATATAATGGCAGGTATAGGTCACTGTCTCTATAAGAGGTAAAAAGAACATGCACAGAGAAATTCAAATTAAACAATTCCCCATCGTAACTACACATTGATGGCCTAAGACACGAAACGAGCGGTTTGTGTGAGAAAACGAACAGTATTTATATTGTTTTTTACCTCTTGTACACAATGTCCAAGTGATCTGAGTGCGCACACAATCCGGTGTGTGACGTGTGTGTGCGCGCGCTCTGGCTCACGCTGACGGAGGGCGTGTCTGAACGCACACACATCCGCTCGTGTCATTTCTGAACTGTCTACTCTAGGATAATGATGACTTCTTTTAAGCAGACCCGCTTGTGTCATGCATTGTATTTCTATACGAGCGCTCTGTATCTGTTTCTCACTGTAGCTCGCCGTCAACGCTTGACGGAGGGCGTGTCTGGCGTGTCTTTAAAAAATTATTTGATTGTTTGACAGTATTATTATATACGGTTATGTAATTCCTTTTGGTCAAAATGTGGCTCTTTATTTCGGAATGGCACAAATATTATTTGACTAATCCTTGTCATAGAAGATTCCTTTTTTTTTTCTCGCCGCGTCTCAATAAACTGTCTGGATCGTTATTTTTTACATGGTTAGGTTGAAGTGACGCAGGGTGAGGAGGGTGGAGTGCGGCATGTGTGTTTGGCTAGTTCAGATGAATGAAACCGATACATGGAGCGCTTGTATAGAAAGACAATCTGACAGCAACGGGTCTGCTTAAAAGAAGTCATCATTATCCTAATGACAGTTCAGAAACGACACGACGATGACAGTGAGCTTTCCAACAAGAAAATACACGAAGTTGCGCAGACCCGCTTCAGACACACCCTGTCAGCGTTGACGGCAGCTACAGAGGAATGAAACGGATACATGGAGCGCTCGTTAGAAATCTATGACAGCAAGCGGGTCTGCTTAAAAGAGTCATCATTATCCTAGAGTAGCAGTTCAGAAACGACACGAGCGATGACAGTGCGCGTCTTCCAACAAGTACCACGAAGTTGCGTTCAGACACGCCCTGTCAAGCGTGAGCCAGAGCGCACGCACAACACGTCACACACCATGTGTGTGCGCACTCAGATCACTTGGACATGGTTGTGTACAAGAGGTAAAAAACTATATAAATACTGTTCGTTTTCTCACACAAACCGCTCGTTTCGTGTCTTAGGCCATCAATGTGTAGTTACGATGGGGAATTGTTTAATTTGAATTTCTCTGTGCATGTTCTTTTTCCCTCTTATAGAGACAGTGACCTATACCTGCCATTATATGACTGACAGACTAGAACGATTTGACCTAAAAACATCAAAATTGGATCTACTGAAGAACAAAAGACACCTACATCTTGGATGCCCTTGGGGTAAGCTGATAGATACCAAATTTTAATTTCAAAGTGAACTATCCCTTTAATATCAATTGATCATACTAATTTAGAATCTTAAGAATCGTTTCCCTATAAGCTGAAATTCAAAATAAAAGCTTAAACCAAGGAGCTAATCCTTTACAGAAATGGTGGAGAAAAACAGCGGGCAAATTTGATGTGAAAAATTCATAACAAGAAATACAGATTATGTATTTTGCCTATTTTCTCGTAACCGGAAGGAGAAATAGTGTAGATACAGAGAGACAGAGTTTGTTTGTGTGTTTGTGGTACTGTATACTTGTGGCAATGCGTTTTGAATGAATGAAATAACAACTTGAGTTGTTTGAGAAATAGACTGCAGCAAATAAATTGTCTTGTAAGACAAAAAGTCGTTCTAAAAGCACAAAAGAGACAAATAAGCGAATTTCCTCATTTCTCTCTTCTATAAGGCCTTCATAGCGTCATCTGGTTTGTGCGTGTTCCACTTCCGGATATGCTATTAAATCTCCCGGCGAGAATATCAGATTAGCTACCTGTTTATTTCTCTGCCACTTTGTGTCACTAAACAGAGAACTTAAGACGCGGCGTCGGAAGGTCACTGGGGAGAATAGTTATTGATCTTGACAAAAATAAATTGTGTGAGATAAATCCACTGTGTTTTGTCTGTGAAGTTAGACAGAAGTAAGTACTAAGGCCCGCCGTGGCCAAAAGTGTTGATAATTAATCTGTGGATTAATTTATCTCGCTCTAAACGAGGAAGGAATACGAAAGGCTGCAATTGATGTTTCACTGATTACCCGGATCTGTGCATCGAAATGACAGGTTCCCTGAGTCACCATAGTGACGCGTAATCAGGAAGTGCGAGGCTCCGTCCCCGCGCCTTTTGAGGCTGTTGTAAACAACAGCATAGCAAGCTAAGCTAACTGAAGCCAATGAGTAGCATTGGAGCTTAGGCAAAGCTAGTAGCATTGAAGGCTAGCGATTAGCACATAGCATTTTGTAGCCTGTGTGTTTGAATGCGGTGTATGTTGCAGTGTTTGGAGTATTGATGTGACTTAACCATTTCCAGCTGAACTTTAACTCACACTAAACTGTTTACATCATTTCCCTCTCTCTTTTGCATTTACTCATTCTCTCTTTGGCATTCGCTCATTCTACCTCTAACTTCTCATGTGAAAGGACTTTAACAATACAAATTTAAATAAACCATTGATGTGCAAGGCAGCTGAGTTTCATAGGAAGTGAGATCAGCGATTTCACAGGTGGTTTTAATAAGCATTTGTGTTTAGGTTGTTTTGTTTTGTTTTATATTTAGCGGGTATTAGTTTCATAACTATTGGGGTTTATTATAAATTAACGCTGGGTCTTAGCCTCATTGCTTTGAAAGGAAGATAATTAATTTAATTATAATTGCGCTCATGATTTTAAGAATCTCATTGGATGAATTGCTATGAAATATTTGAAATTGATACTTTAATTTCATAACTAATCCCAGATGTGAAATTAAATTAATTTCATTAAAATAATTTCAGTTCCTGATTCCACGTAGACTGATTGAGATAATTATGTGTGCTCTGATAATTTAACAATAACATTAAGATCTTAATTATTAACTATCGATGTGTTTGATCGTCTGGCCCGGGAAAATTTTTAAATTTCCTTTATCATTGAGACGGTACAGATTAATTTGTTCTAATGATTTGAATAACACAAGGAATTAGTAATTGGTCAGGTTTAAGGATACGAAATTAGGGATGTGGAATTTGTAATTTAATTTCATAATTAATTACGAATTTGAAAATTCTAATTCAATTTAATAATTAATTACAGTTCCTGTTTCCATATGGCAACACTATTGGCTGATCAATGAAATGTAATCGCTTGTAATGTTAATGAAAAACATCATTAAGATTTTAATCCATGACTGCTAATAATGCTCTGAAATTTTAGTTTAATCTGCAACCCATTAGAGCTTGTATTACCCTGCTTCAATACTTACGGAATATTATAATCACAGGTGTTCTTCTAATGTTAATGACAAACATCGTTAAGTTAGATCTGTAACTATCAATCATTGCTCTGAAATTTTAATTCCAGCATTGGCTAATAAGGGTCTGAGCGTCCCTACCTCAAGGATACCTTATTGATTAATTTAATCCTAATCAAGCCTATCAAATTTAAATGATAACATCATAAAATTCAAATTAGAAACTACCATTTCTAATTTGAAATTCTAATTTCAGTTGCAATTGAGTTTTGGTTCCAACCTGTTTGGTCTCTCTCTGTCCGTTATTTAATTAACTCAGCTAAAAACAATTTTTATAGGTTTTTCCCTTTTCTTAGGCCTGATAGGAGATAGGGCTCCCCCTAGTGCTTGGTTAGTGAGGTGAAATTGCCTCCAGTGTGAGTTACAGCAAGCGGAGTCACCCTTTCTGACTGGACCTGGTGCAGGCTGGAGGGGAAACCCAAATACTTCCGTCCTAGTGTTGCAAAGTGACGGCCCACAGCAGGCTAGCAATCAGGTATCGGAGGAGGCGTCAACGGCTGTCTGGGCGAAGGTGCGGATATACCACCCCGGCTAAACTATTGACGAAGTACGTCGAACTTCGCGCTGACGGATAGATACCGGGATCTAGCCCCGCCCCTCTTCAGGCCAGCAGTCGTTTGACATACCTCACCCGAGTCCCAGCCCGGTTATGCCAAAAGCCACAGCTGTCTGAGAGGCTCACAGCAGTACGGTGGGGGCGGAGTGTTCGGCAAGACCCTTACAGGAGCTCACCTGGTGCGCTCGGGCGGTGGGCCTTGCTGCTGAACGCCACTGGAGCAATTTACATTCCTCACGAAGCCTAGAGTATAAGAACTTTCTAATTAGGAAAACCCATCTAAGTAGCAAACCTCCAAAAGAAAAATTAAGGTTTTCTTAACGCTTAGGCCAGTGTGTTTATCCTACTAAAATTAGCAAAGCAAAACCCCTAGGTGCATCGACTCAACAGCGCCTCCGCGCTGCCACCTTTGTTACTAATCCTGACCCTCTTTTTCTCTCTTTTCTTCCTGCTGCTATCTTCTAATTTGACTACTGCTACTGTTGCTGAGATTTTGCCTGTGGGAAGATCACGAGTGGAGAACTTTAGCAATTGAAACAGGTATTTGTGGAACTTGAGAATGACATGTCAAAATTGCTGTCCATTTACCTTCCTCTTTTGTGAAATCCTACCCCGCCAGGTTAAAGCAGGTCAACAGAAGAAAGGCGCCGGAAAACTTCAAGCACGCGAACACTCTAATTAGCTTTTGGTGTCAATTTTGTCATTAACGGGACCAGTTCTGTCATTGTTATTGTTTTCCTTCACCCCGGAGAAAACTAATCGCAATCACAGACTTACAAAAAAAAAAAATTCCCATTTACAAATCCTCTGATTAGAAGCCACCTTCTTCTCCTCTTTACCTGTTCTCTAGCTGTGCTAACTGTGTGTGTGTGTGTGTGCACTCAAATTTTTCCCCCACAGAGGCGACAAATTAGAAGCACGCCCCAGAGGATCACAGTCACAGAGAACCACACCCACCTGTTTTACACAGTCAACACTAGTACACATGAAGTATACATGAATACTTTTCATGTATACTTTTCATGTATACTTTTCACTAGTATACATGAAAACATAGCAAGGCTCATGGCACAAGACCCAAGTCACAGCTACAATCACAAAGAATTAGCCAAGATCACCGGCTCCTTAAGCCACACACTCATTGCCACCCTCAAGCTGAGCGACAAGCATGCTGCACAATGCCAGCAGGAGCTGACACGCGCACAACGACGCATAGAGCAGCTGGAACTTGAAGCTCAGGAACGACGGGAAGGGTCGGATGAGGCGGAACAAGGCGCTGAGGAGGAGATCAACAGGCTAAAAGAAACCCTAGCAGCTACTAGCCAAGAATTGGAACAAGTCAAGGCAGACTACGCTGATCGGTCCAAAAAGCTACAGTATGCGGAACAGCTTCTGGAGAAAGCAAAGGCCGACTTCAGAGATAAAAACGGCAGAATCAAAGCCCTTGAAGCTCACCTGGATGAGTCAAGAAACGAGGTTAGTCGTCTAACACGACAGCTTGACTACGTCAAAGAGGAATCTGACAGTTTCCAAGAGGAACTCAAGCACGCTTACGAACTGCGCCGTGAGCCATCAAGGACACGGCGCGTACTGACCTTACCCCTGCCGAGCAGGACCGGGTCACCTGTTCCTGGACTGACACGTGAGAAAAAGATGGAGGGGGTGGTGTTGAAACATTCACCAACTCACTCTGGATAACTTTACCTCACTTTACCTCAGCCAAAAGAATCTGCTGCAGCCAGTCACAGATCATCGCATGGCTTGGACCTAAAAGACTTCGACAAGCTCGCCAGGAACATTGGCAAATTCACCCAGAGCATGTCAAATAGCCCAAATGTCCAAGTGTATCTCCAAGATATCGATTTCCATCTGGAAATGCGACCTAACGTTACGGACAAAGATAGACTATATTTACTTCGAACGACATCCAGTTCTGAAGTTCGCAGCTTCCTGGACAGGCAGCCTGCTCACACAATGAATGATTACCAACTGCTCCGAGAAACCCTCATTAAAGAGTTTTCCGATCCTGAGTCCGAACAAGGCCTCGTGGCTGCCCTGGAGACGAGACAAGGACGTCACAAACCTCCTCAAGCCTACTACAGCCGGCTCAGACGGGCATACTTTGGAACTCGCAACGAACCTGACATGGAGGATGAACTGAACTTTAAAACCCTCTTCATACGAAACCTTCATCCCGGTGTAAGCCACCATCTTGGCGTTCTCGCATGTCCACGGACAATGAATGCTCAGCAGTTGCGAGACTTGGCGCAGAAAGCCTACGGCAAACAAAAGATGGCCTCAGAAAAAAATGCCAAAACCCCAGCCATTCTTGACTTCAACACGCAAAGTCAAGGGCTGGCGCTAGAGGGTGCCCAACACCAAGACAATGCCAAGCCGCCACCCAGGGAGTGGAATGCACCCTCGTCCAACAAAGAACGAGACTCCCACGCTGGTAACCGATCTAAACCGAGGTACGAACGCTGGGATGGACCGCGTGGACGTCAACGCTCACCTGGACGGCACTGGGAAAAGACATGGGACCAGTCAAGGCCTCACGAAAGTCATTGGGAGAGATCGTGGAACCAGCCAAGCTCATTTGGAAACTCAAGAGGGAAAAACTCATGGGAATCCAATGGAAACTCCAAGGGAAAACGACAAACTCACCCTGGAGCAACCAGCCCAAGGAATCGACGAAAGAATTCGCAAAGATTCCAAGCTGACCGAGCTCAAACTGAACCCACACAGGAACAAAAGACACCACCGTGTTTTGACTCACAAGAACTGATGAAAATGATGATGAAAGAATTCTTCCAACGGAAGGAGGAAGATCGGAAATGGGAAAAGAAACAGAAACCAGATTCAGCCTGACTAGCGGCCGGACGAGATGGCAGCAACCAGTTGACACAACCAGCCACGGAGAACAGCACTCCTTCACCTCACTCTCAGAGAACCGTAATCACACTAACTTCAGATGGACACGAAACCCCACCTGAAAACCCAGCAACAGAGTTAGACACTAACTCAACACCTAATGCTCCGAATTGCAGCAGCGTCCAACAAACACCTGCTGACGAAACCCCTCAAGTTCCTGAAAGTGCTGTCTTGGTCGTCTGCCACTCCTCCAATGAACACCACATCAGCCCTGATATCCTAACTGTTTCCTCCCAAACTACAGTACCTCAACTCCTAAGCAATCTCATTGAGAAAGGTATAGCCAGAAAGTTCTACCTCTCCATCATAATCGAACAACACATCAGAGTCGAAGCCCTTCTCGATACGGGAGCCGACATTACTCTAATGTCTACCGAACTCCTGGAGGAAGTACAAGAAAGATCAAAGAGGACTAACAGAACCCTCAAACTCCAAAGGTGTGAACTAAACCTTCAAGCATACTCCCACACAGGCCTACAACTAAAACATGTGGCCCCAATTCACCTAACGGTGGGATCGATGGACCTCATCCATCCCGTATACGTTTCACCACTTAAAACGTATCCATTCCTCATTGGGAAAGATCTGCTTAATTGCTTCGAACCTCTAATAGACTTCAAGCACCTAAAGATGTGGACACAACTCCATAAACCTCTGCCTTGCCAGGCGTTAGACTCCAACGAGTCGCAGTGTCAAGTCACTGACACCGCCCCTAAGTCACTGATCGATGATGCAGTAGCAAAGCCAGGATCTAGACCAAGCACAAACAGCAAGGACAAGGACCCTCTCCTCTGCTCACTGCAGGAGCCTGAATCAAACGCAGGCCCCCTTCGAATCATGACTGCAATAGATGTCCAAGGCACATCAGTGTCCGACACGGCACTAGCCCTATGGGCAGAGAACTCAGCCATCAGCCTGAAGCTATTCAAAACATTGAAGCAAAGACATCAGTGTCTACCACATGTCACTAAGCACAGCCGCTTCCCTCTCAGTCCCTGGTCGACAACCATGGCCACCTCCAAGATCATCTGCGCTCTGGACATACGATGGAACAACAGACAGCTGACTCACTACTTCCTCGTTGTCTCAGACATGCCACATGATATCTACATTGGAGCAGATATCCTGGTCCGGCTCAATGCTTGCATTGATACCATAAACGACATCATATGGGCTCCCCTGTCACACCAACTGACAACGTCAGACAACCTCAAGAACCTCCAATCCGGTCAAACCATGCCAGACGCATGTGCTATGATCACGGAGCAAGAAGCCACAATACCTGCCTACAGCAAGAGTGTCAGCGTCCGCCTCAACATGCGACCTGGCCAAGCTCTCAACAGTAAGCTAGGCTTCTTCCAACCTTCCAGGACCTGCCTAAAACTCGGACTGACTCTGGAAGCCACACCTCTCATGGAAGTGTCATCTCGTGCTGTGTATGTGTTGTTCAACAACTGTACGGCCCAAGACATCCACGTTCACAAAGCCAATCACTTGGGATGGCTCATCAGCCAGGCGTTCCATGACTTTGAACTGATGGTACCTGTCATAGGCCCTATACCCACACAGCTAATGTCAGACGAATACGACGACACCGTAACGTTCACAAAACCCCATGAAATCATTGCCATCACGTCCATTCTGCCGGTGTCCAGAGAAAGCGTCTGCCGGTCAGAACTAACAGATGACACTCATCTCGCTGTCTATGCTGTCTCAACACAGCCTGCGACAGAATCACCTACACAGGTGACCATCGTGGCCCAAAGCCCCTCAAATGACCTCACTGCACAAGTTCAACAGATCCTGAGTGAGGCGGATGCCCTCCACAATGAAGCGGATCGCCAAGGACTCAAAGAGGTTCTGCAAAAGTACAAGAACTCCTTCGCAAAGGATTCCCTGGATTGTGGACTGACCAACATCCATACTGTGCACATCCCGACAAACCCAAATGCGGCACCCACATTTGTGCGACAGTACAAGATTCCAATAGCGTCATACGAGCCAGTGCAAGAGATTGTTGACTCCATGCTGGAAAAGGGGGTCATCCGGCCCTGTAACAGCACATACTCTGCCCCGATATGGCCAGTCCTAAAACCCAATGGCAAATGGTGGCCCACCATCGACTATCGCAAGTTGAATCAGCAAGTACCATTGTCACGATGGCCTATGACCCAGTTGGATCAAGAAATGCCAAAAATCAAAGGCTTGACGATCCTTTCCACACTGGACGTTGCCTACAAGGTTCTGGACAATCCCTGTCCATCCCGATGACCAACACAAGCTGGCATTCACCTTTGGCAATCGACAGTACACCTTCACACGGTGTCCCTTCGGCTATGCCAACTCACCAGCAGAATTCAACATCTTCCTGAACAAAACATGCCCTGACGCCAGAGCCAGAGGCAACCTTGTCTATGTAGATGATGTTTTGATGAAAAGCTCAAGTGTCGAAGACCACCTCAAAGAGATCAATCACGTCCTAAACCAGCTGACAACGGCAGGAGCCAAGATCGCCCTTCATAAAGGACAGTGGTGCAAAACCAAGGTGAACTATGTCGGATTGCTTGTCGGAAGAAACGGCATCGAGCCACAGTCTAACCGCACCCAAGCAATCCAAAGCATAAAGACGCCGACTAACATCTCTGAGCTGTGAAGCTTTCTGGGAGTGTGCAATTATTCACGACAGTTCATCAAAAACTATGCTGACATGGCACGACCACTAACTTCCCTCCTGAAAAAGGATGAACCTTTCGTTTGGACGGAAACACAGGACACAGCAATGGGCCAGCTCAAACAGTGCCTGTGCTCTGCTCCGTGCCTTGCCTACCCAGACCCAGGAAAATAATTCTATCTGGACGCTGGATTCTCCAATCATTGCCTCAGCGCAGGTCTATACCAGCTCCATGACAAAGACAAACGAGTGGTCGCTTATGCCAGCAAAACGCGGCTTCCCCCAGAATGCAAGTACTCAAACTGCGAAAAGGCTTTGCACTGTGTGGGCTATCCAGCGTTTTTCTAATTACATCGGTGCACAGAAAGTCATCATCGAGACTTGTCATCAGCCGGTCACCTTCTTAAACAGTCAACGCATCAGAGATGGCGTGGTGACCAATGCACGCATAGCTACCTGGCTAATGACACTCCAAGGACAGGACGTCGAGGCAAGATATGCCCAAAACTACAAATCCTCACTTGGAAATGGGCTAGCGGCCTGCCAAAACTGTTCAACGGACACGCTGCACACTCCAGCGGAACCTAAAGAACCGCCACAACCTCAACTGACGAATCACAGGTACTTCGAGAAGAATGTGTGTGAAGGAATGCCCACAGCATATGTCGATGGCTGCTCCTACAACAACAAGGGCAATTTACAAGCTGGAGTGGGAGTGGTCTGGCTCAACAACGACCCTTGTCCACCCCGACAATTCAACTTAGGCCCTCGCTCATCGCAATATGCTGAAATAGCAGCCATCCTCATTACACTACAAGTGGCTGCATCCCACAACATCAAAGAACTCCTCATCTGTACCGATTAGAACTACGCCCGTCTAAGCTTCACATTTAGCTGGATGGAAACAGAATGGATTCAAGACAGCTAACAACAAGCCTGTCAAATACCAGGAACTCTTCCAAGCAGGCGATGCCATTGTCACTGAACATGACATTATCGTTTATTCATGACATTATCGTTATCGGTTCAAGGTCATTCACGTCAACCAGGACAAGACAAAGACTTCAATGACCAAACCGATGCCCTCGCCAAAGCAGGTGCATTACACGGAGAGTCCTGGACATTTCAAGCACTCCCTCCCAACCCTTCAATAGTGGCCATAACCCGCCGCCAACACGCCACTGGCGTACAAACCCCCACCTCCTCCCACATTGCCATTTCACCTCAGTTCGCTGCTAACGATCTCCTCACACTCCAACATGCGGATCAAACACTGCGAACTATGGCAGCTCACATTTCTGACCCCTTAACTCATCCTATTTCCACCTCCGACCTAGCCACTTCCTCTGAGCTCCGCACGCTCCACTCAATCAAGCACATGCTGCATCTGAGAGACGGTGTGCTCACGTATGTCCCTGAGCCCCTAACTACGCCAAAGCTCGTAGTTCCTCACGGCCAAAGGGGGATAATGCTGACACACGCCCACGATGCACCATGCGCAGGACACCACGACGCCAAGGCCACCTATGAAACACTCAAGCAAGTAGCATACTGGCCTGGCATGCAGCAAGAAGTGGCGGAATACGTAAAAGGAGTCCTGGTGTGTTGCCAGTTTCAACCGGCAAACCCAAACCACCGAGCCCCACTGCAAAGGAAAGGAATGACTTTCCCATGGTCGGACCTCCAAATAGACTGGGTAGAACCCCTACCACGGTCAACGCGAGGTAATAAATACTTCCTCACCGTGGTCTGCGAATTCACGAAGTGGATAGAGTGCCTCCCAGCTCCCAATGATACAGCAGAAACAACAGCCTGCCTGTTAATGAACCACATCTTCTCAAGATTTGGACTGCCTTTAAGGGTCAACTCTGACCGCGGAATCCACTTCACCGCCGACATCATGCAGGAAGTGTGAAAACTCCTCGGTGTACAGGCCAAGCTCCATATAAGCCATCACCCAATTTCCTTGGGTCAAGTTGAACGGGCCAATAAAACAGTGGTCAGCACGTTGAAGAAGTATGTGTCCGCAAATCAAAAGGATTGGGATATTAAACTTCCGCTGGTACTGATGGCTGCTCGAGCCACCCCTCACCAGTCTACCGGCGTACCCCCATTCACATTGATGACAGGGAGAAACATGACGCTACCGCTACACGTGCTGTACCAACCTGGTGACCTGAACCTCGTCACTGCCTATACCACTCACCAATACCTGGAAGAGTTGCATCAGCACCTGAGAACGACTTTCGCCTTTGCGCAACTACAACGAAGCGCGGAAGGTCGT
This sequence comes from Schizothorax lantsangensis, assembly GCA_027422415.1. NCBI lineage: Eukaryota > Metazoa > Chordata > Actinopteri > Cypriniformes > Cyprinidae > Schizothorax > Schizothorax lantsangensis. The sequence goes on from CM049860.1 coordinate 14,719,587, forward strand.
AAAGCCTACTACGACCAAAAGGCCTCTCACCATGAGTTAAATGTCGGAGACAAAGTGTGGTACTACAGCTTTGCCCAACCAAAGCAGAACACTCCCCATCGCCTGTCAAAGAAGTTCCTACCTCACTGGACAGGACCCCACGAGATTGTAGACAAGCTCTCACCTGTTGCCTACAGAATCAAAATCAGACAAGGGCGCAGCGAGCCAGTCCTTCGATGGGTCCATCGAAACCAGATAAAGAGGCACCAGAGCTCCAGCCGACCGGGAAAGGGGGAAGATCAAACCCACTGACACAGACCGACAATCATACGCTCCACACCACACTAACATAATTTCTGTTGTTTAGGAAAACATATAGCGACCTTGTTGAAACACAACACTTACACTCTCTCCTCAGCTGCACTGCTAGAGTCAACCTCTAGTAGAGAGGAGTTACTTCACACGTGACACTCGTTTGCTGTCTTACCTCATTCGGTGTCCCTGTGCCTCCGTTTTTTGTTTTGTTGTTTCCTTTCACCTGTGTCTCTCTTTGTGTTTTTCCTTCTCCCTCTCTCACTATAATTTCCTCTCCCCTCTAGTCCCCTCATCAGGGAACCCCCTTTACCAATTATTTAAATCCAGGTCCCGAAATTAAGATTGACTCCCTTCAATAAAGTCGTTGTAACTCGTTGTGAGAACCGTTGTCAACCAATCGAGGCAACCCGCCAAATCATGACCGACATGCTACGTGAAGTAAGTTCCTCGATTGATAACTTAGCCATGGGTAGGATTCCACACTACTTGATACCTCTTAGCATTGTCCAAAACATCCTAACTTCGGCCACTGCGGGCCCTGCTAGTCCCATCCAAACCCATCTCGCCTTTTCCCTGGGTAGCGCTATTCCCTTGTACGTAGATCTGGAAGCAGGCGACTTGGCCTTTCTCCTCAGTTTGCCCATTATCGACTCTAATAACATTTACCGGCTCAAAGACATTGTGAATGTGGGATTTTGGCAAGGGAACACCTATGTCAAAATCCACACTCCTGAAGTCGTTGCGTATCACGATAACAACGAGCAGTTGTACTTGGCCCCAAACCTAAGGATATGTACGCGCACGAAGGACATTCACTTCCTTTGCCCGAGTAAACCCTTCGTACGCGATAATACTGAGGGCATCTGCGGCCTAGAATCCATTAGACCCGACACTAGCTGCCCCGCCGAAGCAACACCACGTTCTCAAGTTGGCTGGTCAACACCCCAGCACGAACAGCTACCCTCACATACGATCAACACGACACAGCCACACGCATTATCCTGCCCAACCAAACTTTATGGATCACTGTCCCTAAGGGCTCGATCCTCCATATTGACGAGTTAGCATTGTATCACCTTACCGACGACGAGTATCAGGCTGAAATCGAAATCTCACCCTTCTTCAAACAGCACTCCTTCGTCCTCGATCCAGAATTGGAAGAAAGGATCAAGGAGGAAGGAACGCAACTTATTGACTTGACTCCTGTTGATACAGCTTTAGAAGCTTTCCCGCGCATTTTCCGACGTGATAAAACCGACCAAGAACCCGAACCTGAGAACTCAACCAACCTGCTTGAGATCACGCCTATACCGCCTCGTCGAACCCCTGACAATTAAACCAATCGGAATGACTCAATTGCCAGTAATCCTAAAGAATGCACCCCTACATCTTCTCAAGTTCCTAACCTGTTCTTTCCCAAATTACCCTGCACCAGGATTCAGTCAGTGATGGAGATGTTGTTTGTGTCTTGTGTGTGCCTGTTCTCCCTGCTTCTTGTTCCAGTGCCCGCCGACGTTCGCAATGGGAACCTCACCGAGCAAAGGGGGATGTGTAATGCCTTGGGGGAATTAAGAACGCACACACACACCATAATTAGATGATGATGATGGTTAAGATGGTGCCGGTGTACGTGGCATGCCGTCTGGCCTCTCTGCTACTTTGTGTTGTCTCCGTTTTTCTGTCCGTGTCGAACTGCTACTCCCCTCTGGTCTATGATCGCCAGTTACTTCTGGATATTAAAGACTCTGTTGTGACCACCTATAACTCAGAGTTAGCAAGCTCTGTGGTTAGATCACAATCCTGTTTTCCAAACTTTATCTTGGATATTCCTGATTATCTGCGCAGATGGCATCCTGATATTTCCCGGAGAAAGCGTCGCAGGAGACGCGGGAAGCGCGGAGGGGTTGCTGTCAAACTGAAAATGGAGTTGCGCACGGGCCTCGTTTCCAGCTTCTTCCGTATGACGCGGAACTTAGGCGGTGGCCGCTGTGCTGTCTGGCATGCGCTGAATCATCCTTCTCGCTGGCTTCGACCCATTCACCTGGATTCTCCATTTACGACCTCTCGCTACTCACCTCTCCGTGTTCGCCGTGGTGGAGTTAATCTTCAGAATCTTCGCTCTTTGAACAGAGCCTCTACTCCCGTCATCTCTCAACCGCCTTCCAGGATGGCTCTGATTAATGCTCGGTCGCTAGTCAATAAGACGTTTTTATTAAATGACTTTTTCACTACTCATGCCTTGGATTTTATGTTCATCACAGAAACTTGGATTAAGGTTGGTGATCTGAGTCCTTTTTCTGACCTGGTTCCAGCAGGCTGCACATTTTTTAATTTGCCCCGCTCTTCTGGCCGCGGGGGCGGTCTAGCGGTAATTTTAAAAAACAGTTTTAGTATCCACTGTCAGTAGAAGTACAGTAGCTTTGAAGTACAGTTGTTGCGACTGGAATGGAATGATCTGGTTTTGTTAGCACTGGTGTATCGGCCCCCTCACCTAGTTAAAGACTTTATAAATGAATTTACTGCTTTTATGGGTGATTGCATAACAAAGTATAACAATATTCTTCTGCTAGGTGATTTTAATATACATGTGTGCTGTCAGTCTAAACCTCTGGAAATGGAGTTTCTCAGTCTCATTGATTCATTTAATATGGTTCAATGGGTGAAAGATCCAACACATACACACGGCCATACTTTGGACTTGGTTCTCTCTCATGGTTTTTCTATTACTGATGCTCAGGTTTTTGATACTTTGCTCTCGGATCATATGCCTGTATTATTTACGTTGCCGTTCTCTCAGCTAAGGTCAAGCATTACTCCTACTGTACAACTGACTCGTTCCTTTTCTTCCCACTTTTGTGATGACTTCACAAACACCTTTAACAAGGTGTGCTTGTCTCTGTCCCTGGAGTCATTTCTACCTGACTTGGATGCTGAACAGCATCTTAGTCTGTTTAATACTGCCTGCTCAGAGGTTTTGAATATCACTGCTCCTCTTAAACCTAAGAAGTCAAAACCTAAAACTGAACCATGGCTCAATGATAACATCCGCTCTCTGAGGCAAGCTTGTAGAAGAGCTGAACGAAAATGGAAAAAGGACAAATTGCAAATTTCATATGAAATGCTTAAAGACTGTCTTGCTACTTTTCAGAAAGCAGTGAAATCCGCTAAGTCTAAGTATTTTTCAAATTTAATTGCAAAGAATCATCATAGCTCTAAAGCCTTATTTTCTGTTATAAATTCTGTGTTAAATCCTCCTGTAAATGTGATTTCAAATCCCTCAGTGTCATTATGTGAAGGTTTCTCAAGGTTTTTCTGTGATAAGATTACTACTTTGAGATCTCAGCTGCAACCACTTGCTAATATTTCACCTGAATTTTGTTGCACTTCAGCTATATGGAGTGATTTTGATCCAGTTTCTCTCCAGTCTCTCAAAGAAACTATCGACCATTTGAAACCTTCTTTTTGCTCTCATGATGTTCTCCCTCCACGTATTTTAAAACAAATTTTTGACTCGGTTGGACCTAGTTTGGTGTCGTTTCTGAATAAATGTCTAGTTTCAGGGACTATACCTGATAGCCTCAAAAAAGCTATTGTGACACCTCTTCTTAAGAAACCTTCTCTTGATACTAGTAATTTTAATAATTTTTGACCCATCTCAAATCTTCTGTTTATTACAAAAGCACTGGAGAAAACTGTGTTTATTCAGCTACAGTCTTTTCTTAGTGCAAATCATATTTTTGAAACCTTCCAGTCTGGTTTTAAGCCTCTGCATAGCACAGAGTCTGATTTATTACGGGTCCTAAATGATACTTTGTTGGCGACTGACTCTGGTGACTCTGTTATCCAAATTCTGTTAGACTTGACCTCGGCTTTTGATACAGTTGATCATAAAACTCTTTTGTCTCGACTAGAATATTTTGTGGGCATCCAGGGAACTGTTCTTAGTTGGTTCAAATCATATTTAACAAATAGAAGTTTCTCTGTCAGATTGGGTAATTTTTCTTCATTGCCCGCCAAACTTTCCTGTGGAGTGCCGCAGGGTTCTATTCTCGCACCCATTCTTTTTTCTTTGTATTTACTTCCTTTGGGCTCTATTTTCAGAAAGCATGGTGTATCATTTCACTGCTATGCAGATGATACCCAAATTTATCTACCTCTGAAACGAAATAAACATGCTGCTCTGGAATCTCTTTTTGCATGCCTGGATGAAGTGAAAACATGGTTCTCTCTAAATTTTTTATTTCTGAATGAATCAAAGACAGAGGTTATAGTCTTTGGCCCTAGTGAAAATGCAGGGAGCAGAAGTATCGATCTGGACTACCTTGCTCCTTTTACCTCTTCCTGTATTAAGAACCTAGGTGTTTTCTGGGATCAAAGTCTTAAATTTGATAAACAAATAAATGCGGTTATTAGTTCCTGTTTTTTTCAGCTACGCCTTCTCTCCAAAATTAAATCTTTTCTCTCTGTGAAAACTTTAGAGATTGCTATCCATGCGCTCATTACAACTCGCTTGGATTACTGCAACTCTCTCTATCTCGGCATTTCGAAATCTTCCATCGCTCGTCTCCAATTAGTACAAAACGCCGCTGCTTAATTCGTCATCTCTCAACTGCCTTCCAGGATGGCTCTGATTAATGCTCGGTCGCTAGTCAATAAGACGTTTTTATTAAATGACTTTTTCACTACTCATGCCTTGGATTTTATGTTCATCACAGAAACTTGGATTAAGGTTGGTGATCTGAGTCCTTTTTCTGACCTGGTTCCAGCAGGCTGCACATTTTTTAATTTGCCCTGCTCTTCTGGCCGCGGGGGCGGTCTAGCGGTAATTTTAAAAAACAATTTTAGTATCCACTGTCAGTAGAAGTACAGTAGCTTTGAAGTACAGTTGTTGCGACTGGAATGGAATGATCTGGTTTTGTTAGCACTGGTGTATCGGCCCCCTCACCTAGTTAAAGACTTTATAAATGAATTTACTGCTTTTATGGGTGATTGCATAACAAAGTATAACAATATTCTTCTGCTAGGTGATTTTAATATACATGTGTGCTGTCAGTCTAAACCTCTGGAAATGGAGTTTCTCAGTCTCATTGATTCATTTAATATGGTTCAATGGGTGAAAGATCCAACACATACACACGGCCATACTTTGGACTTGGTTCTCTCTCATGGTTTTTCTATTACTGATGGCTCAGGTTTTTGATACTTTGCTCTCGGATCATATGCCTGTATTATTTACGTTGCCGTTCTCTCAGCTAAGTTCATTAGCATTACTCCTAACTGTACAACTGACTCGTTCCTTTTCTTCCCCACTTTTGTGATGACTTCACAATGGTGTGACACCTTTAACAAGGTGTGCTTGTCTCTGTCCCTGGAGTCATTTCTACCTGACTTGGATGCTGAACAGCATCTTAGTCTGTTTAATACTGCCTGCTCAGAGGTTTTGAATATCACTGCTCCTCTTAAACCTAAGAAGTCAAAACCTAAAACTGAACCATGGCTCAATGATAACATCCGCTCTCTGAGGCAAGCTTGTAGAAGAGCTGAACGAAAATGGAAAAAGGACAAATTGCAAATTTCATATGAAATGCTTAAAGACTGTCTTGCTACTTTTCAGAAAGCAGTGAAATCCGCTAAGTCTAAGTATTTTTCAAATTTAATTGCAAAGAATCATCATAGCTCTAAAGCCTTATTTTCTGTTATAAATTCTGTGTTAAATCCTCCTGTAAATGTGATTTCAAATCCCTCAGTGTCATTATGTGAAGGTTTCTCAAGGTTTTTCTGTGATAAGATTACTACTTTGAGATCTCAGCTGCAACCACTTGCTAATATTTCACCTGAATTTTGTTGCACTTCAGCTATATGGAGTGATTTTGATCCAGTTTCTCTCCAGTCTCTCAAAGAAACTATCGACCATTTGAAACCTTCTTTTTGCTCTCATGATGTTCTCCCTCCACGTATTTTAAAACAAATTTTTGACTCGGTTGGACCTAGTTTGGTGTCGTTTCTGAATAAATGTCTAGTTTCAGGGACTATACCTGATAGCCTCAAAAAAGCTATTGTGACACCTCTTCTTAAGAAACCTTCTCTTGATACTAGTAATTTTAATAATTTTTGACCCATCTCAAATCTTCCGTTTATTACAAAAGCACTGGAGAAAACTGTGTTTATTCAGCTACAGTCTTTTCTTAGTGCAAATCATATTTTTGAAACCTTCCAGTCTGGTTTTAAGCCTCTGCATAGCACAGAGTCTGCTTTATTACGGGTCCTAAATGATACTTTGTTGGCGACTGACTCTGGTGACTCTGTTATCCAAATTCTGTTAGACTTGACCTCGGCTTTTGATACAGTTGATCATAAAACTCTTTTGTCTCGACTAGAATATTTTGTGGGCATCCAGGGAACTGTTCTTAGTTGGTTCAAATCATATTTAACAAATAGAAGTTTCTCTGTCAGATTGGATAATTTTTCTTCATTGCCCGCCAAACTTTCCTGTGGAGTGCCGCAGGGTTCTATTCTCGCACCCATTCTTTTTTCTTTGTATTTACTTCCTTTGGGCTCTATTTTCAGAAAGCATGGTGTATCATTTCACTGCTATGCAGATGATACCCAAATTTATCTACCTCTGAAACGAAATTTGGAATCTCTTTTTGCATGCCTGGATGAAGTGAAAACATGGTTCTCTCTAAATTTTTTATTTCTGAATGAATCAAAGACAGAGGTTATAGACTTTGGCCCTAGTGAAAATGCAGGGAGCAGAAGTATCGATCTGGACTACCTTGCTCCTTTTACTTCTTCCTGTATTAAGAACCTAGGTGTTTTCTGGGATCAAAGTCTTAAATTTGATAAACAAATAAATGCGGTTATTAGTTCCTGTTTTTTTCAGCTACGCCTTCTCTCCAAAATTAAATCTTTTCTCTCTGTGAAAACTTTAGAGATTGCTATCCATGCGCTCATTACAACTCGCTTGGATTACTGCAACTCTCTCTATCTCGGCATTTCGAAATCCTCCATCGCTCGTCTCCAATTAGTACAAAACGCCGCTGCTTAATTCCTCAAAGGACAACGTAAATTTGATCATGTTACTCCAATTTCTGAAATCTTTACATTGGTTACCTGTGCATCTTAGAACTGAGTTCAAAATTATTCTCTATGTTTTTAAATCTATAAATAATCTGGCACCGAGCTATCTATCTGATCAACTTTATCCATACAATCCTACTCGAAATCTTAGGTCTGGTGATCAAAGACTTCTCTCTGTCCCCAGATCACGGTTAAAGCATAGAGGGGATAGAGCCTTTGCGGTTGCTGGCCCTAGGCTGTGGAACAGCCTTCCAGCCTATATCAGATCGGCACAGTCTTTAACTGTTTTTAAATCATCTCTTAAAACCTATTTCTTTTCCTTGGCTTTTAATTCACTGCGAGTTTATGGTATGAATCTTTGGGTTGTCCTGTGTTCTATGTCTTTGTTTGTTCAGCACTTTGGTCAGCCGTGCTTGCTGTTTTTAAATGTGCTATGTAAATAAAACAAACTTGAAACTTGAAACTTGAAACCATAATGGCGAGCACATTCCTGAGTTCCGATTTCCTGCCATAAAACCTCCTTATCTCAAGAGACTTTTGAAAGAAGAAATTGGAGGAGAACATCTTGAATGTAGTGTAAAACAGGACTTCACTTGGTTCTTATCACTTAACCATAACCCAACCGAAACAGGACGAAAAAACTCCCTATCTGGACATGGTCTGGGATGATCGTTTAACGCAATAATTCAATGATGGTATCAACAAGAAAGACTGTTTTACGGGAAAAGTCTGAGTGTTGAAGCTCAGCAGATGCACGCCCAAATTGACTTCTTGACCTCCCGTCCTCCCCGGACATTCCAAAGAAATGTGCTTTTCTGTTCTTTAACAGAACAAGTCTCAAAACTTTTCTTAAGTGTTCCAAAAAAGACAATTAATAATAATCATTGCTGCTATTAGAAGCAATATATATATAATATAGATACAGACAATACATATATATTGCTGGTTGTATCTTATGAAATGAAATTAAGCTTTCTGTGTTATTGTAACCAATGATATTTTCTTAATCTGTGACATAACTTTTCCCTGTGTTTAATTCATATGCATGGTGCGATTATACAGAATTTAGCATAGTTTAATCTATGCCTTAACCCGTGTAGTAGATAAAAAGTAGTATAGGCACTTTTGTGTATGCCAAATACCTGTTGTTTGAGTTTGAATGAAAGCTGATTTCGTAAACAATAAGTTGGTGTGAATGAAAATTAACCGTTAGCATCATAAGGTATGATTATAACACATATAAAAGTCTGCCAGGGTATTTTCTCCATGTGACAAAATAAATAGGCGGATAATGTATGCACAGGAAGAAGCCGTGTGCGGCGGGGCTCCGCCCTACAGGAACTATTTCATTGGAAGAGCATCGAGTGGGAGGGACCGAAATCTCCCGTCTAATACTGACTCCCAGCTCACAATGCTCTCTATCTGCTTGCAAATCGCGCGCTGCTTGAAAACTTGGAGTTGCTCCAAAAGCGCTCCTAGCCTTTAACATCTAGGCCGAGCCCTGAACATTGAACCAACACTTAGTCAAATCTCTTAAGAAACCCTTGAAAGTCTGAAGCTACGCGAAAGGAACTCAAGAGCGTCATCACAGCCCAGAGCCAACCAACCAACGAAGGGCATCCCCAGAGTGACCTCACGCAACGACGCGCGGGATTCCTTTAAACCAAGCCAGGAAACGAAACACAGATCAGCGATCATCTCAACTTAAAGCAAGTATCAAACAAAATCTCTATAAAGTGGCTGAATCGTGTTGTATTTATCTCTAAAAGTAAAGATACTAGAGTTCTCCTCTCGATGATCTGCACGGGAAAAATCGTGTGGAAATAGCAAACAGTGCTATATTTTAACGGTTCCCAAATTGCAACACTTGCAACACATTGCCCATGCATGTGTGTATGTATGTATTTTGTTTTGTGTTATTTAGCGTAGTTCATGTATTTTAGTAAGATAGCAAATAAACTCTTGTTTGATTTATAAATAAGTTTTTTGTCTTCTGTTGTGTAATATTCAGATCAAACTTTGCCCAGATTGCGTTACCTATGCTCATAACTGTCATAAAGTTACTTAAATAATTCTGTATTATTATACCGTGGCCACGAAAATAAACTGAATTTCTTAGATATACTGAAACCTAACGACTCTCTGGACGATTGTTAAATAAGGTATAAGTTGGACATTTTGATTAATATCAATTGATCATACTAATTTAGAATCTTAAGAATCGATTCCCTATAAGCTGAAATTAATAATAAAAGCTTAAACCAAGGAGCTAATCCTTTACATTAAAATAAAACAAATGTTTAAAAAATGGTCTGATAAAATGAAAATAACTTAAAATGTTGAGTAATATTAAATGTAGAATTTCCAAATAATATGAAAATAACTGTCTGATGAGAAATAACAAAATAAAAGCCTTTCATAAACTTGCATATAACCACATTTATCTGTAAATTCGCTTAGTTATAAAAAGAAAACTCCCTGTTTCCACAGACCAGTTTCAATTCAGATTGTCAATTCACAGCTGCCAACACAGACCAGGCACCAGGAACTGTATGGGAATATAAGCGAGCAGGAAACCGCGTACCCAGATGCAGCGTTTATTGTTACGGAGGACTTCAACAAAGCCAACTTCAGAACAATAGCTCCAAAATACTTTCAACACATCACCATCAACACGTGTGGTGATCGTGAACTGGACCACTGCTACTCTCCTTTCCGGGACGCCTACAAATCGCTCCCCCGCCCTCCTTTCCGCAAATCGGATCATTCTTCCGTTCTGCTCCCGCCTACTTATAGGCAGAAACTGAAACGAGAAACACCCGCCCTCAGGACAATTCAATGCTGGTCGGACCAATCGGACGCTATACTACAGGACTGTTTTGATCACGTGGACTGGGACATGTTCCGGGCAGCGTCTGATGACGACATAGAGGCGTACTCAGATACTGTAACGTGTTTCATCAGGAAGTGTGTAGAGGACGTAGTGCCGACAAAAACAATCCGCATCTACCCAAACCAAAAACCATGGATTAACAGCGATGTTCGAGCAGCCTTGTCAGCGCGGACATCTACCTTTAAATCCGGGAACTTTGACTATCGAAAACAAGCCACTTACGATCTCAGGAAATCCATCAAAGCCGCCAAATGACAATATAAAAACAAAGTTGAAGAACAATTCAACACCAACAATACAAGAAGCATGTGGCAGGGCATCAATAACATCACAGATTTTAAAGGGAATAAACCAGCTACAGTGAACATTGCCACCTCTCTACCGGACGAGCTTAATCATTTTTACGCTCGTTTCGAGGCTCACAGCACCGCCCAAACAGTGAGCGCTCCCACGGCTGTTGCAGAAGAGGTGAGTGCAATCTCCACTTCTGTCGCGGATGTAACCCGATCCTTCAGACGGATGAATATCCACAAAGCTGTGGGTCCTGATGGCATCCCAGGCCGTGTGCTCCGAGCATGCGCATTCCAGCTAGCTGGGGTTTTCACAGACATTTTCAACCTCTCCCTCTCTCTGTCTGTGGTTGCCTTATGCTTAAAAAAATCCACCATTGTGCCCATACCAAAGAAAAATAATATCACATGCTTGAATGACTGGAGGTCCGTTGCTCTGACACCCATCTTCAGCAAATGTTTTGAGAAACTCATCAGAGACTACATCTGCTCTGTGCTGCCTGCCTCACTGGATCCGCTGCAATTTTCATATCGCAGCAACCGTTCCACAGACAATGATATTGCCTTCACCCTGCACACTTCTCTCTCCCACCTGGAAAACAAGAACACTTATGTGAGAATGCTGTTTGTGGACTATAGCTCCGCATTCAATACCATAGTGCCTGCCACACTGGTTGCGAAGCTCCAGACTCTAGGACTAAACAGATCTCTGTGCAGCTGGATCCTGGACTTTCTGACAGGCAGAACTCAGGTGGTCAGAATGGGCAACATCACTTAATCTCCGCTGACCCTCAACACTGGTGCTCCTCAGGGCTGCGTCCTCAGCCCACTCCTGTACTCCCTGTACACACATGACTGTGCAGCCACACACAGCTCCAACGTCATTGTCAAATTCGCTGATGACACAACGGTGATAGGCCTGATCACTGACAACGATGAGACGGCCTACAGAGCGGAGGTGAGTACCCTGACTAAATGGTGTCAGGAGAACCACCTCTCACTCAACATCGACAAGACCAAGGAGCTGGTGGTGGATTTCAGGAGACAGAGCAGAGAACACACACCCATCACCATCGACAAGACACCTGTGGAGCGGGTAAACAGTTTTAAGTTCCTTTGCGTTCACATCACTGAGGATCTCACATGGTCCGCTCACACAGATGCAGTGCTGAAGAAGACAGATCAACACCTCTTCTTCCTGAGATGGCTGAGGAGGTTTGGAATGAGCCCCAGCATCCTCAGAACATTCTACACCTGCACTTTGGAGAGCATCCTGACCAGCTGCATCACCGCCTGGTTTGGAAACAGCACCGCTGGCAACCGCAAAGCTCTGCAAAGGGTTGTGCAAACTGCCCGCCACATTGTTGAAGGTGAGCTTCCCTCCCTCCAGGACATCTACACCAGGCGGTGTATAAGGAAAGCCCGGAGGATCATCAATGACTCCAGCCACCCGTCCCACAGCCTGTTCTCTCTGCTGCCCTCAGGAAGACGTCTCCGCAGCATCCGATTCCGCACTAGCCGACTGAGGGATAGCTTTTTCCCTCAGGCTATCAGGCTAATGAACAGTCAGAACTAATACACCCTACAGCCAGAGGCAGAAATCCCGGGGGGGTCGGGGGGGTCGGGGGGGGTCGGGGGGGGACAAGACTCCCCCTATCTGAGGGTTGTCCCCCCTAAAAATATGATTTAAATAACCACGCTGTGTATTGTAAATAATGTTTTATACTTAAAATAATTGTTTAAGTAGTAAAACAACACAAATGCAAACGGGGCAAAAATGCGTTTTAAGTTTAGAAACATTTTTTTTTTTTTGTTATCAACAATTATTATTATTTTTTTCACACACAACACAACATAGCATCCAGAACACAACAAAACAAAACAACAGACATATACTCAACATTTCAAGGTCCAATCAAAAGGGAGGGAGAGAGGGAAGGACAATCAGAACACAAAAAGTCACTCCTTTATACAATCACGTATATCCACCAAAAAACACTGCCAAGCATCAATGGTCGAAAGCCTGGCCCCACCAACTTGTGCCGTTGCACATTCACAAGTCACTATTTGCAGGAGGCTACGGATCCAATATGTTTTTCTATATGTGTGGTGTAAACCAGTTCTGTATTATTGTCTTCTTCGCAGCTGTAAAACCAGCAAACAACATTCTCTTTTGCATTGAACTTATACAGAGACCAGAATCATCATTAAGAAGACACAAACTTGGGTTAACAGACCAATCAATTCGCAGTAATGATGACAAAACCAGGTTTACATGTGTCCATAGACAGATGACGACAGGACATTCCCAAAACATATGCAGAAAGGTACCTGATGATGTACTATTACATATATGGCAGTTCAAATTTGACTGTAGTTTCATTTTAAATCTTTTGTAAGGAGTTATGTATGCTCTATGAATGACATTGAAGTGAATAAGACGATGAGCCAGATTCTTAGATGTTAAACTGAGATTAGACCAAACTCTCTCCCAGTCGACAGATAAATTAAGGTCAGATAATTCCCTATTCCAAATAGTTTTAACAGAAAGAGGTTTTGTAATGCAACCAATAATTTTATTATATATTAAGGAAACCGATGGCCGACCAGCAGATGGTGCAATCCAGTCCCGCATAGGATGAGAGGAAATAGAAGATGCCCACGGAACGCCATACGCTTTGAGAGCAGAACGTAATTGAAGAAAGACAAAATATGCGGATGCTGGTAGACAAAATTTGGTTCTTAATGTCTGAAATGAACAGAGGCCCGGTTGTCATATATATCACCGCATGTGTTTACTCCTACAGAAGACCAAGAGGGTTGGACAAATGGACGACCTCCGCATACAAAATTAAAATTGTGCCATAAAGGTGTACTGTTACAAAATTTGAAGGGTCCTCCTATCCAACGTTCAACCGTTTTCCAGATTTTAATAGAGTTAGTTACAACCGGACCAAATTTATAATTATACCCTTTTTTTTCCTGTGCCAGTAAATACAATATCTTGAAGTCTATTTGGTTTAACCTTGTCAGCTTCAATCACCCTCCATGAAATTGTAGATTGAGGATCAACCCAATTATGAAGAGCCTTAAGCTAGAACGATCAATAATATAATTCAAAATTTGGTACAGCCAGTCCTCCTGCGCTATTAGGATGTTGTAATATGGTAAGTTTAATTCTGGGACATTTATCATTCCAGATAAACTGGATAAAATATAATCCAGATCCAGATAAAATCGATTTGCCCTTTTGAAGGCTTTTTAGAGAGACGTGGAGTTCCTCCAAACTTAATGGGGCCTCCAAAGATTCTTTATCTATCTGTGAGATCCGAGGCAATTCCAATTTATCTAAATACTGCTTACAAATTTGTTCATCAAAATCTGTTTCGGCTTTATACAGATTTGTGTAAAAATCTTTAAATATTTCATTAATTGCCACAGGGTTCATGGTGACCTGATCATCCGATGATTTTATTGCGCTAATATATGGCTTAGACTCGCATTCTTTCAACCTAAGGGCCAATAAATGACTAGGTCTCTCTGATTCAAAATAATATTTTTGTCTAGTCCTATGTAAAATAAATTCTGCCTTTGAGTGTGAAAGTAAGTCATATTCTTCTTTTAAAGAGGACAGCTGTGTAGCCTGTTGCTCAGTAAAACATTGTTTTTGTAGATTTTGTAATGATTGGATTTTATTTTCTAATTGTGTAAACTGGTGAGTTTTCGCTTTGGCAAGAGTAGAAGAGAAAGATATACAGAAACCTCGTATAGCACAGTATTTGAGGATCCACATCAGAGGGCATATTAATTTCAAGAAATTCCTTAATATATTCTTTTATAAAAGTAATGAAAGTCTGATTACTTAATAATGATATGTTAAAGCGCCATCTAGGGGACTTGGCTTTAACATCGGAAAGAGGAACACTGCACAACACAGCAGAATGATCAGATAATAAAATTGGTAATATAGAGATGGAGGAATTAGACGAAATTAAAGATGGGCTGAGAAATATGTAGTCTATCCTAGAGAAAGGCTTGTGTCTATTAGAAAAAAAGTGAAGACCTTAGCTTTAGTATTCTGAATTCTCCAAAGATCGATTAAGTTAAGCTCAGTGATAAATTTATTCAGCAATTTAGAGGATGGATTGGCTGTTGCATCAGATTGAGATTTATCTAAAGCAGGGTTTATGACAGCATTAAAATCACCACCCACCACTAGAGGGCAATCAATCTCCTCAAGTAGAGTTTTGGAAATCTGTGTAAGGAATACACTGTCTGTCTCATTCGGACCATAAATAGAGACCAATGCTAACCTATTATTATATATTTTGCATCGGATAAAAACAAATCTACCCTTCTCATCACTACCAAGGTGTTCAATTGTTAAATTTAACTTCCTGTTAACAAGGATAAGCACCCCCCTTAGTTTTATTTTGAGCGCAGGAAAAAGATGCTAATTTGTAATACTTATTCTGGAAACGTGCCACGTCAGATTGTTTTAAATGTGTCTCTTGAATTAGGGCACAGGAAATAGATTTACGGTGTAAATATTCTAACACACGGGTTCGTTTAACAGCAGAATTTAAACCATTCACATTCATTGATAAAATATTTAGAGTATGCATTGAATATTCATAATCCCAAGATTGTACTCAATAAATGAAAAAAAGCAGAAGCACTTCCATTCTGTAAATAACATGTAAACGCTGATGTGCATTTTAGATACCAAACCTCCTAGATGAAAAATCAGTTTAGAAATAAGGTAAAATAAATAAAAGTATAAATGTCTGCTGTAAAAAACAAAAACAAATGAACAACCGACAACCATAAACAAGGAACAACTCAGACCGCACATTACCGAGAACATAGGTCTGACTGAGCAACAAAAAATAGAGATGGTTCATGACTGATCCACTCCAACGCAGGAGTCTCCCGAAAGGCTCACACAGCCCCAAAAAAAAAAAATATTTTTAATTAAACCTACTTTCCATTAGTCCCCTCCAAAAAAGAAAAAAGGAGTGTCAGTCTTACCAGCAAAGAGATCGTTGTACCGGATACATAGGGACAATATCCCAGTAGGAGAGAGGAGAGAAGAGAAAGCGAAAATAGGTTTAGCAAGCGTCCATGTCTATCCTCCCATCCTCCCCTCCTGGGAAGCTAGGACCATGTCCATTCTGGCCATTAAGCTCCTCCCGCCGGGCTGGAGAGATAGTGGCCGCTGTTCCCCCGCCCCTTCCCCGCAGAGCTGCATCTTCTGCTGAGACAGGGAGCTGATAAAATCCTCCGCTTTCTGAGGGGAATTGAAGCTTTCCTGTTCCCCTTTGTGCCGTAGTTTGATTACCGCCGGATAGATGAGGAAGGGCTGGAGACCAAGGTCTGTCATCTTCTTCAAAACCGGACCAAATGCCTTTCTCCTGATCACTGTAGCTGGACTAAAGTCGGGAAAAAATAGCAGTGTGACATTGTTCTGTGTGCATTTCACTGGATAAGCCTGCCGAGCACCCTTCAGGATATCTGATCTGTCATGCCATCTCAGTACACGGAAGATGAGAGTGTGCAGCCGATCGGAGTCCCTCCCTCCGTCATACACGCGGTGTGCCCGATCAATCTCAATGTCACGGCCCCTCAAGGAAGGAATCCACTTGGAAAGATTAACTCTGAGGAAACCAGCTGCGTCGGGACCCTCCGCGCCTTCTGGTAAACCCACCAGTCTTACGTTGTTCCTCCTGCACCTGTCCTCCATATCGGTCATCTTCTCGGTGAGTCGCTCCAGCTGATTTCTTAAACCCGTGACTGTCCTCCTATCTTCACGCGCCGCTGCCTGAACCGAATCAGCGCGGTCACGTGTCTGCTTCGTCTCGGTAGCTATGGCCTCAATCTCCTCTCTTAGCTCTTTAACAGACTTGTTGGCCACTTGTATGTCCTCACGCAGTTCGCGCACTGCTGAATCAGCACCGAGTCCATCGCATCTCTTACAGCCGAATTCACAACCGAATTCAAAGTGCTTTGCTGTTCTTTAAATGCTAGTTCAATGCGGCTAGCAATAGCATCTTCGAGGTCCTCTCTGGAGATTGCTGAATCTCTGAATTTTTTCTTCATTGGCGATTGCTCAATCTCTCTTTTCCGATCCCCTTTGTCTGCCTTAGTACTCATGATGGGTCTAATGCAGAGTGGTTCAAATTATACTGACAGGATCATAAAATATGTGGCAAAGTGAGCAGAGCGAAAGAGTAAGTCTGCATCGCCGTCGAAGGGTCACGTGATCCCCCAGTTTAGAAACATTTTGAGTCTCCTCGTCCCTTGCCTCACAGTGCTTTGGTCCAAATGCTTTCCTCTTTTATATCGCACACACAAGTCCGGTGAGAGAGAGAATAAGTCTCAGTAGTTGTGGAACTCCAGTAAGTAAGGTTGTCAATTGGCTATTTTATTCACTTAAACATCAGATGAAGTGATTATTTTCTCTTTGCGAGAGCAGCGTGTTTCTGGGAGCGC
The DNA here is from genome assembly GCA_027422415.1 of Schizothorax lantsangensis. Classification (NCBI taxonomy): domain Eukaryota; kingdom Metazoa; phylum Chordata; class Actinopteri; order Cypriniformes; family Cyprinidae; genus Schizothorax; species Schizothorax lantsangensis. Next base: position 14,736,636 of record CM049860.1, read on the forward strand.
GCGTCCGGTTTTGTGCGAGAGCAAAAGAAGATCCGCGTGCTAGGGAAGAGATTCCCGCTCGTGCATTATTTTAAGGCAGGGGCTATTTGCACAAATAGCTACTCTATTTACACTTAAAATAGCAGGCTTTTCTGCTATTTATACTACTTATTGCAAATAGTGGCAATTATCTGCACCTCAGTATAGTACTACATTATACAACCCCAAATCAGAAAAAGTTGGGACAGTATGGAAAATGCAAATAAAAAAAGAAAGTAGTGATTTCTAAATTTACTTTGACTTGTATTTCATTACAGACAATATGAACACAAAGTATTTCATGTTTTGTCTGGTCAACTTCATGTCATTTGTAAATATACATCCTTTCCTGTCATTCAGACCTGCAACACATTCCAAAAAAAGTTGGGACAGTAAAGCATTTACCACTTTGTAATGTTGCCATACCTTTTCACAACACTTAAAAGACGTTTAGGGACTGAAGACACCAAGTGATGAAGTGTTTCAGGTGTAATTTTGTCCCATTCTTCCTGCAAACAAGTCTTAAGGTGGGCAACAGTACGGGGTTTCAAAATGCGCCACACATTCTCTATTGGAGACAGGTCAGGACTGCAGGCAGGCCAGTCAAGTACCCGTACCCTCTTCCTCCGCAGCCAGGACTTTGTAATGTGTGCAGAATGTGGTTTTGCATTGTCTTGTTGAAATATGCATGGACGTCCCTGGAAAAGATGTCTTCTTGAAGGCAGCATATTTTGCTACAAAATCTCTATGTACTTTTCAGCATTAATGGTGCCATCACAGAAGTGCAAGTTACCTTTGCCAAGGGCACTGACACAGCCCCATACCATGACAGACTCTGGATTTTGGACTTGTTGCTGGTAACAGTCTGGATGATCCTTTTCTTCTTTGGTCCGGAGCACACGGCGTCCATTCCTCTCAAAAAATACCTGAAATACTGATTCATCTGACCACAGTACACGTTTCCACTGTGTGATGGTCCATCCCAGATGCCTCCGAGCTCAGAGAAGTCGACGGCGCTCCTGGACACTGTTAACATAGGGCTTCCTTTTGGCACAGTACAGTTTTAACTGGCATTTGTGGATGTAACTACGTATTGTGGTACTTGACAAAGGTTTGCCAAAGTAGTCCTGAGCCCATGTGGTGATATCGCTTATAGATGAATGACGATTCATGATGCAGTGCCCCTGAGGGATCGGAGATCACAGTTGTTCAGCTTAGGCTTGCGCCCTTGTCCTTTACGCACTGAAAATCCTCCAGATTCCTTGAATCTTTTAATTATGTTATGCACTGTTGAAGGTGAAATATCCAAATCTCTTCCTATCTTTCTTTGAGGAACATTGTTTTTAATCATTTCAATAATTTTCTCACGTATTTGTTGGCAAACTGGCGATCCTCGGCCCATCTTTGCTCCTAAAGGTCTAGACCTTTCTTGGATGCTGCTTTTGTACCAAATCATAATTACAATCACCTGTTGACATCAACTGTTTCAAATCACATCATTATTTAACCAATTTACCTCATTACTAGCCCTAAATTGCTCCTGTCCCAACCTTTTTTTGGAATGTGTTGCAGGTCTGAATGACAGGAAAGGATGTATATTTACAAATGACATGAAGTTGACCAGACAAAACATGAAATATTTTGTGTTCATATTGTCTGCAATGAAATACAAGTCAAAGTAAATTTAGAAATCACTACTTTCTTTTTTTATTTGCGTTTTCCATACTGTCCCAACTTTTTCTGATTTGGGGTTGTAAAACAGTACGCAATAAGTTATTGAGTGTAAATTTTAATATTACTTAAAATTATTAAATGGATGCCACCTTAATGGGACAACACAGCCCTCCCTACACCTACCCTAACCCTACCCGTTACTTTATTTTCAACTTTTTGATTATTTACTTCATTTTTATGGAAAATAAATGCTTTTCTGATGTGATGTGAAATTTGAAAAAGGAGAAAAAAAGTTCGCCAAAAGGCAGATTCGAACACTGGTTGTTCGCGTCAAAAGGAGTACGACACACGCTTTTACCATCTGCGCCACTAGAGTTGACAACTGTCAACCATCTTTTGTAATTCTGACTAGCCCAAGCACACACTTTTGCGCTACAATAATGCGTTCTCGACATTTGTCATTAAAATAACGCCTATAGTCTCCCTGCTACACTAATAGTAGTAGCTTTCCTCTGTGTATACATCAATACAAGAACAATTTTAGCTGTATTATTTGTGTCCCCTTCAAAAACTGGTCTTGAGAAATTTTATGTATATTGTCCCCCCCTACTATTAGACGAAATTTACGCCCCTGCCCACAGCACGCTCCCACTTCACGATATGCCACGCACTGCACTTTAACTCCAACACAGTTCAAACTGGACTACACGTACACACTGCACAAATACAACAATCTATCTGCTACCCAATGCACATCCATGACATTTGCGTATCCAGCTTATGTATAATCCACTGCACCTTTGCATATTATTGTGTGTGTGTATATGTGTACATAATGTAGAATGTGTACATATGGTGTGTAATGTGTATTGATAACTGTAAGTATGTCTAATAGTACACTGTGTGTACTGAGTATATGTATGTGTATATTGCACATTGCCATCTGTATAAGTCTGTAAGTATGTAATGGTACTGTCTATATGTTAATTGTTTCTGCACTGTCTGGAGCACACTCTCAAGAATTTCACTCACCAAGGAACATGTGCTGTGATGATGTGACAATAAAAGTGATTTGATTTGATTTATTGACAGATAAACTGGCTTAATAAATGAATGCCAGAGATAGCTTTTCCTTTGATCTGAGTTTTTACACGCTATTACCACAACACCTAGTATATGCGTGCACCACAAAATAATGTGGCGGCTAGAATGACCGTGTTTTTCAAAGTGGAGGCTGGCCTGACCGCAGTGCCTGGTCGTGTGCCCTCAGCTTTTTGAGCTAACTGCATTTTTTTAAATTTAACCAAAAACCAAAAACAACATTGACAGCATCAGAAACAAACCAGTACACTGATGTCCAGGGGCATTTAAAAGAGCAAAAACACGTATTAAATGTATGCATCATGAATATGGAATGCCACGTCTTAATTCTAATCAATAAATTCTGTTAAAATAATAAAGGGCTGTTACTAGTAAAAATCCAATCAGTGTCAACAAAAGCCATCAGAGCCATCATTACTGAATGCATTTACACTGCAATTAGCCTACAAATGCATAAAATGTTATGAAATTAATGTTTTAAATTTTGAAGGCAGAAATATGTCAATATGTCAATCAATTAAATGATACATATAAAATGAAACTAAAACAGACACTAGGTGGCGCCAAGTCACTGTCTTAATGAGTGAGTTCAATCCGGATTCCTTCAAACAGGTTACGCTTATTACCAAAACAGCACTACTTGTTGCGGTTCAGCTGTGGATTTGTTTCTGTGATAATTAGGCCTAATGTGTTATTTAAAAAAAATATTTTCATGACAAAATGATCAAAAAGATGGCAGGTAGGGGAGCACGACTTCTTAAGTTGAGAGAATGACATTTATTTATCGTGGCCATGCCTTTAATGCACGAACCAGCGTGGTCATAGCAATCTTGGATATTCAGAAATGGATATTAGGAATACGTTAATAAAATGTTTTGAATTGAATAAAGAAAATATTACATTAACCTGTAGGCTACATTGTGCGCGTGATATGTTGCAGATATATGCAGTCCACAGACAACATTTATGAACCTTGTTAAAATCAATACATTTAAAAATAAGACATGTGACATGCTTAGAAAAACATTACTATCTTTCCCATCTATCCAGCTTTTTAAATCCATTCAGTGATCATTTTCTTTCTTTCTTTCTTTCTTTCTTTCTTTCTTTCTTTAATTAAATTACGGGAATGTTACGGGTTCTCTGTACAGGAATTTAACATAGGCTAGGCCTCTAAACATTTATTTTTTTTAAATTTTATTTTTTTTGAAAGCCTAGTAATTAGGTTATATGCTAATAATAATAATAATAAATATAGCTGCAAGCAGCGATGGCGGGCCCAAGCCGTCAGTGCAACCGCCACCCCGGTGGCATCATGAAAAAGGGGCACAGCGGGCACATGTATTTAGAATAACCCTCTGGCAGTCTGGTTTTGAGGGATACAGCAATTAAAGGGTTAATCCAAACTATCAAGACTGTGAAAGACACACACACACACACACACAGACATACACACAACGATATATAAAACTTTGGTAACACTTTCAATAAGGTTTCAGTTTTTAACATTAACCATATTAATTAATATGAACAATAATTATAATATGAATGTGACGAGTGGGGCAGGGCCGAGAGCCGTGGGAACGGAGCGAGGCCGGTGGAGTTAATGATGATGAGCGACACCTGCACCACTCACCGGTCTCGAGTCCCACGGAGGAGCTCCGGAAGCATAAAAGGAGGAGTGACGACAGTGCAAGATGAGAGAGGACCAGGCCTGGACTTTAATTTGTGTTTTGTGTGCGGCAGTCGTCCGTGAGGGGCTGCCGCTTTACTTTTGTGTTTGTTTATTTTTATTAAACTTGTTTAAATGTTCGCCGGTTCCCGCCTCCTTCTTCCCGATCTACGAACTGTGTTACAATGAACAATAATTATATAGCTTTTATTAATGTTAGTCTCTCTCTATCCTCTCTCTCTCTCTCTCTCTCTCTCTCTCTCTCTCTCTCTCTCACACACACACACACACACACACACACACACACAAAGAACAAAATATAAAACTTTTGTAACACTTCTCAATAAGGTTTTAGTTTGTAACATTATATAAGTTAACATGAACAATATTTACATAGCATTTATGAATCTTAGTTAATATTATGTTCAAAATTGACTACTACATTATTAATTAAAATGTATTGTTAATGTACATCAGTTACTGTACCATGAACTAACATGAACAATTTTTTACTAACACAAATAATTGCAGTAAAAATAAGTTGTTCATACTTACTGTCACAGAATGGCCAGGCTCTTCCTCGAATCAATTACCACGATCCACCTCACCTGAATATTAATCACTCGCACCTGCACCTCATCACCGCTGCAATCACCACTCTCATAAGAGCACCCGTCTCAGTTCACTCAGTTGTCCGATCTTGTGGAAGCTACAAGGACCGACACGCCACTGAGTCGTCTGCCTGAGTATACTTACCTGAATACCTTTCCTGCTATACTTACCTCCTGTTTGCCTCTCACTTCCAGATACCTGGAAAGCTGTGGACACTAGAGACCTTCGGGCTCTTCGGGATCTCTGTCTGCAGCGCACCTGCCAAGGACGAGATAGCTCAGTCAGAATCCCAGCAAACTCACTACTAGACGTTCAAGAAAGACCACTCACCGCACTTGAAGATATTCTCCACTATTGTTAACTGTGTTTGCTTTTAATAAACACCTTCTCTTCAAACACCATCTCTGTGTCAGACAGTTCCGTAACAGAAGATCGGACCTAGACAGCTACAGGATGAGTGCATCGGATCCATTTCAGGAACTGGTCGACACACTGAAGAGAATACTCACCCGTTCAGCTTCACCGCCATTACCGGCTTCAACTCCCACTCCAGTCACTTCAGCTATCAGCTCTTCTTCTCCAGTCATGTTCGCCAGTCCCATGGCCCGACCAGCGCCCTACTCAGGTGATCCAGAGGAGTGCAATGGCTTTATATTACAGTGTTCACTAACCATTGATTTGCATCCTCAGATGTTTCTCACAGATCAGGCTAAAATAGCCTTTGTAATCACTTCCCTCACGGGACCAGCTTTAAGATGGGCACAGACAGTTCTGAGTCAAGCAGGTCCCGCTACACACTCCTATGCCCAATTCCTCGCCCATTTCCGGGAAGTTTTCAGCAGCTCACCAGGGGACTCTTCTGTTGGCGAACAGTTATATCAATTGCGACAGGGCTCAATGACCATCCACCAATACGCCCTGAAGTTCCGTACCCTAGCGGCTGCTAGTGGTTGGAATGAGCCCTCGCTTATCACCACCTTCCGTCAAGGTTTGAACCCCCAGCTGAAATCACATCTAGCTGCATATGATGACACCCATGGGCTCGAGAAGTTCATCCAACTCGCCATCCGATGTTCAAACCGGATTAATATCAGACCCACGGATTCTACTCCAGCTCCAGCCATTGTCACTCCTCCCAATTACCAGCCAGAGGCCAGAGACCAACCTGAGGCTATGCTGACCGACATGTTCCGCCTGACACCTGCTGAGCGGAGATGTCGCTTGACGAGAGGACTCTGTCTGTACTGTGGAGGCGAGGATCATCGTATCCAGACATGTATCCTTCGCCCACCAAGGCTATGGGTGAGCGGTATCCAGCCTGTTATCCCGAAGTTGAATCCCCTTACCACGTGTGCTCATCTGATAATTGATACCCATCTGCTTCCAGTCACCGTCCTCCTTGACTCCGGCTCTGCAGGAAACTTCATCTCAGGGAGCCTCTGCCAGCAGCTCCGTCTCACAACCACAACGACCAAGACCACCTACCAAATCCAGACCATAACAGGTACGCCTCTCACTCGTCGCCTAGTTAAAAGTTGTGTAGGACCATTACAGCTCCGTATCGGCTTACTCCACCAAGAATCCATCCATCTGTTGGTATTGGAGGAATCTACCGTGGACATAATATTAGGTCTGCCCTGGCTGGTGAAACATGACCCTGTGTTATCTTGGAGGTCTGGAGACGTATTGAAGTGGGGCTCCAATTGCTTCCCGCAGTGCTTCCCGCGGCTGCCTCAACCTTCACCTAAAGTGCCTGTACAGCTACCGCTTCAAGCCACTTCCATTGAGAGCCCAGTTGAGAGGCAATCTGTTGAATGCCCATCCGACTATGCCTCTTTCGGTGACGTCTTCTGCCCCAGAAGAGCTTCACGTCTTCCACCTCATCGGCCATGGGACTGTGCCATCGACCTAGTTCCGGGTGAGTCAGTACCACGGGGTAAGATCTATCCCCTATCACTACCTGAACAGAAGGCCATGGAGGAGTATATTGAGGAAGCCCTCAAACAGGGATACATTGCACCATCAACTTCCCCTGCTGCCTCCAGTTTCTTCTTCGTGGCCAAAAAGGACGGAGGTCTACGTCCCTGCATAGATTACCGTAAGCTCAATCAAATCACCGTCAAGTTCAGATATCCCCTTCCTCTTGTCCCGGCAGCTCTGGAACAACTCCGCGGTGCCACCATTTTCACCAAATTGGACCTCCGCAGCGCTTACAACCTCATTCGCATCAGAGAAGGGGATGAATGGAAGACCGCGTTTGTGACCCCTACTGGCCACTATGAATATAGGGTTATGCCCTATGGGCTTGTCAATGCCCCTTCAGTTTTCCAAGACTTTATGCATGAGGTGCTCCGGGAGTTTCTCCATCATTTCGTAATTGTCTACATAGACGACATATTGATATACTCCCGGAGCCTGGCCGAACATCGCCACCATGTTGCGGAGGTCCTCCAACAACTACGCAAGTACCAGTTATACCTCAAAGCCGAAAAATGCATCTTCCACCAACCTTCAGTCCATTTCCTTGGGTACATCATCAGTAAAGGTGGCATTCGCATGGACAAGGGGAAGGTGGAAGCCATCACCTCCTGGCCACGACCCACCACCATCAAGGAACTTCAGCGATTTCTAGGGTTTTCCAATTTCTACCGTCGCTTCATTGCTAACTACAGTTCCATTACCAGTCCACTCACAGATCTGCTTAAAGGAGGTAACAAGTCTCTGTCCTGGGATTTAAGTGCCACGAAGGCATTCAATCACCTGAGGGAAACATTCACTACCGCACCTCTCCTGGTTCATCCGAACCCCGATCTGCCCTTTATTGTAGAAGTGGATGCCTCAACCACTGGAGTAGGTGCGGTCCTTTCACAGCAGCAGGGGAAGCCCTCCAAGCTCCATCCATGTGCCTTCTTCTCAAAGAAACTCAGCCCGGCGGAGAAGAATTATGACATTGGGAACCGGGAACTGCTAGCGATTAAGCTTGCCCTAGAGGAATGGAGACACTGGTTGGAGGGGGCTACACATCCATTCTTAGTGTTAACCGACCACAAGAACCTGGAATATCTGCGAGATGCTAAACGCCTCAACCCACGCCAGGCCCGATGGGCCCTATTCTTTACCAGATACAATTTTAAAATCTCCTATCGCCCTGGTCCTCGTAATGTCAAGGCAGATGCCCTGTCTCGTATCCAGGCCACCGAAGAGACCCTAGAGGAGCCTGAAGGGATCTTACCAGCAGATATCATTACGAGCCCCATCGTATGGACCTCTCCGCCAGTTGTCTCCGCCACACCTCCATCCAATCCGCCGGGCTGCCCTCCTAACCACCAGTATGTACCCAGGATACAACGGACTCCCCTCATTCACTCGTCACACACTTCACTTGGTACTGGCCACCCAGGGGCCAACGCTACTCTCTCGCTGCTAAGAGATCGCTTCTGGTGGCCAAACATGGCAAGGGATGTGAGAAGGTTCGTTCAGGGCTGCCCAGACTGTGCCATTTCCAAGAGTTCCCGTCATCTTCCCTCTGGCAAGCTGGTACCATTACCCATACCCAATCACCCCTGGTCACACCTAGGAGTTGACTTCATCACCGATCTACCATCATCCGATAACAACACCTGCATCCTAGTCATTGTGGATCGGTTCTCTAAATTCTGTCGACTCCTTCCACTACCTGGGTTACCCACTGCCATGCAAACAGCTGAGCTACTTTTTAATCACGTCTTCAGATACTACGGCATACCCGAAGACATAGTCTCTGATAGAGGGCCCCAATTTATCTCACGGGTGTGGAAAGCCTTCTTCTCGCTCCTGGGTGTGACCATCAGTCTAACCTCTGGCTATCATCCCCAATCCAATGGGCAGACTGAACGCAAAATCCAGGAGATTGGGCGATTCCTGAGAACCTTCTGCCACGGCCGCCAGAACTCTTGGAACCAGTTCCTAGGCTGGGCAGAGTACGCCCAAAATTCCCTTCGCCAAGGATCCACTGGACTCACTCCCTTCCAGTGCGTACTCGGATTCCAGCCTCCCCTATTCCCCTGGTCCGGAGATCCTTCCGATGTGCCCGCTGTTGACCACTGGTTCCGAGAGAGCGAGGGAGTCTGGGACTCTGCACACCACCATCTACAGCAGGCAGTGCGCAGACAAAGGATCACAGCAGATGCTCGCCGATCACCCACACCTACTTACCTTCCTGGACAAAAAGTATGGCTCTCCACACGGGACATTAGGCTGCGCCTGCCTTGCCGTAAGCTAAGTCCCAGATTCGTTGGTCCCTTTACCATTCTGGAACAGGTCAACCCGGTCACATACAAATTACAATTACCTGCACAGTATAAAATCCATCCCACGTTCCATGTTTCATTACTCAAACCACATTGTCCTTCTGTTTCCCCAGAGCCTGGCCTGGTCGAGGAACCCCCTCTTCCTCTCATCATTGATGAAGGCGCCGTCTACAGAGTTCATGAGATCTTGAATTCCCGGCGTCGTGGTGGGAGATTGGAATATCTGGTCGACTGGGAGGGCTACGGTCCCGAGGAGCGCTCATGGGTCCCCAGGGATGATATTCTGGACCCTATTCTACTGGAGGAATTTCATGCCAGCCATCCTGATCGTCCTGCTCCTCGAGGACGAGGCAGACCACCACGACGCCGGGGTCGGCCCTCAGGAGCGGGCCGTGGAGAGGGGGGTACTGTCACAGAATGGCCAGGCTCTTCCTCGAATCAATTACCACGATCCACCTCACCTGAATATTAATCACTCGCACCTGCACCTCATCACCGCTGCAATCACCACTCTCATAAGAGCACCCGTCTCAGTTCACTCAGTTGTCCGATCTTGTGGAAGCTACAAGGACCGACACGCCACTGAGTCGTCTTCCTGAGTATACTTACCTGAATACCTTTCCTGCTATACTTACCTCCTGTTTGCCTCTCACTTCCAGATACCTGGAAAGCTGTGGACACTAGAGACCTTCGGGCTCTTCGGGATCTCTGTCTGCAGCGCACCTGCCAAGGACGAGATAGCTCAGTCAGAATCCCAGCAAACTCACTACTAGACGTTCAAGAAAGACCACTCACCGCACTTGAAGATATTCTCCACTATTGTTAACTGTGTTTGCTTTTAATAAACACCTTCTCTTCAAACACCATCTCTGTGTCAGACAGTTCCGTAACACTTAGTTTGTTAGTTGTGAATTAACTAATGTTAAAAACTATATTAGTTAACTTTATTAGTTAACATGAATAATAATTATATTGCATTTATTAATGTTAATTAATGCTTATTTCAAAATGTATTAATACATTATTAAAATGTAAAGTTGTATCTTAAGATTAGTTTTGTTATGGGGTTGACGAGACGTGAGACGAGAGGATCCATTTGCAAGGCTTTATTATTAAACATGGTCGTAACACAGGCAGGGTCAGTACACGGCAAACAGGTATGGCAGGGGCAAAACAAAGAGCAGTCCGTAAAGCAAGCGTGGGTCGACGATCAGCGTACAGTATCCAGAGGGCTAGGCAGAGAGATAATCCAAGGGAACACGGGCAGAATCAAACACGGGTAAACAAACTAGGTAACAGGGAACGCTTTGAATGTAGATAGACTAACAATACTCGGCAGAGAGTCAGACAAAGTCCAGAGTTTATATAGTGTGTGTGATTGGGTGATGGTGATGTGAGATTGTTTTCAGGTGTGTGCGTGATTAGTGCAGACAGCTGTGTTGGTGCAGTGGATGATGGGAAATGTAGTCCTTGAGTGATCTGAGTGACTGACTGTGTGGCGTGAAAGTCCATGTGATGGGTGAGTGACCTCTAGAGGTGAATGACCCAAAGATTCATGGCCTGGATTTGTGGACAAGA